>JAVRXN010000010.1:30021936-30609436 GCA_033556935.1 Timema podura
TATAATATATAATTATGAATGTAGTAAAAAATCTTATTTAGTTTTACTTCTCATAATGTAAGTGTATTTCTGGGATTCGCTTTAATGAAATATAACAAACATGTTATTAATTTTATCTTATGATAAAATAGATCAGTCAACCTAAACTGTGTCAAGTATTTCTTAATACTAAAACACTTTTTATAATATAATGATTTTCTAAATATAACTTATAGCTTTAATTTACTTTTCCTTGTTTTAATTTAATATGACATATCATACTTCAACATTGTACAGTACATACATACATAAATACCTAATCATGCCGTTCTCTTGCGGGGTAGCAAGAAACTGTGCATAAAGCTAAAAGCTCGAAAATCAACAACTCCGTATTTAGTTCATCTCATTAACTTTATCCACAATTCCCTATCCTTGTATACTTCCTTTACTTCAACATCATCCATACACCAAGTCATGCTTGCCCTTTTATTCTTAATACTCTTAATATTTCTCTTTTTCACACATTCGTCTAAACACTTAGCCATGTATCACATGGTCTACACCCTCCTTTTGATCCACACAATATACTGTCATATATTTGCTTCGTCACTCGATACACACTTATCCTATCAACCTGCCAAAACAACCGTTCCACTCTTCTGTCACATGAACATAGTGAATCTCCTTTCAAACCATGTTCCTTTGGTATCCATTCATTACTGAATCTGTCAATACGAGTTTTTCCAAATATATTTCTTAGATATCTTATTCTAACCGCATTCACCTTGCTCTTGTGTTTCTCCTGAAAAACCCACGCTTCACATCTGTATAACAATGTCAGCGTCAATATATGTTTATATCCACCATCTTGGCATCTTTCGATACTACTTCATTCTTTGAGATAGTCAACATATATAAACCCTGACTTTGGTTGGAAGAACAGTAGAGAAAATTCAAATATATTTCTTCGCAGCACATTGACAACATTTATTTATACTACTTGTCTTATTTTATGGGTATTAATAATATCTATCAAAAGTGACAGCTGCAGACAACATAACTTTATGTATGAATATATTAAAATTGTTTTAGTAACTTTAGTAACTAAATTCTACTGTTCTTCCTACCAAAATCATACTATACAACTACTTTCCGAGATGCATTCACCCCTCTGTCATTTTCACCATCCATCCTTCCAATTTTAAATAAAATTCTGTTCAGATATAAAAAAAAATCATTGACTTGTATAAATGTTTTTCATACACTAAGCTGGCAATCATTTCCTGATCCGTCCTTATCCCTAGTTTTGGAGACATTTATTCGAAGATCCATTCTGCCTGTCACCACATTCAAACGTTTTAATGTATTCCGCAAGTCATACTCTAAGCCATTAATACGTAATCATCTGCACATAACAGCACTCTTACATTCACATTGTTCATTTGTACTCTAACCGTTATACGTTATTTATTATGTTATATTATTTAATGCTATTAATAATCATATGTATTATATTCATATTTAAATATATTTGTGATAGCACTAATCGATATATTAGACACTCATTAAGACACTTCATGTAAAAGTATACCAGATTAGCATCTAAGGCTTCATTCTAAAATAGTAATACATAATTGAACTAAGGGTTATAATTAAAATATCTCACCAACTGAAATGTGTAATAAAATATTTATTTCTTATTCTTTAAACTTATATTAATACTAGACAATATCGAGCTATATATATATATATATATCTTACAACAATTTTTGCGTCTAAAAACAAGATAATTAAATTCAAAAACTCATCAATATCTTAACCCCTCACAAGCATTGGTGGTTTCTCATCATCTCTCAAGATAATTATAAATCAACGCCTTCTAATAAACCGTTATCATTCCGTTTGGCGAAGTTATTATTATACACAAATCACAGCCTCGATAAAATAACACAATTTTTCTCTTACTTGTTTCATCCTGTCTTAGTATCAGTCACTGATGGGATATAAATTATGAATATAGAATGGAATGAAATGTACCCAACCTCTTGTGATTAAAAAGAAAGACTGTTAAGTAAAAAAACAGTTCCAGTACACTCCGACGTTACTCAAACACTGAACTCTACAGACTGGCAAACTCAGCTTGACGAGCTTAACTTTCAATACACCTACTTACCTATGCACTGTATACTATTATAATATTTTTCAATACACATAAATGTATTGTTGCTAGTCTTGATATAGTGTCTTCTATTAAGTGCCTTACTATCTTTTGTTTTACCATCTTCTAGCTTAAGTAAAATAATAAAATATAATATATTTTATATACGTATATAAGATGTTTAATTTTTTTATTACTATGCATTAGTCATCAAAGAAGTTCAAGAGGCAGCCTTATATAAACTAAACTATTGGTACAAGTAGTACTCACTAAATGGCATACAAGTCCGGCTCTTGCTAATTTATGGAACTTTTTTTCTCTTTAAGATGAATACTAACACCACCTCCGAGATCTTGAACTCATATTTCTAAAATACAAAATTATAATTTTGAATATTAGTTAAACGATTAAAAGTGAAGTCATTATTTCAAAGGCCAAGCTCAATATTATTTTAAGGATAAATCCTTTAGTAAATATATTATTAACTTATTTACTGTCTTGGGTGAAATGTTATTTATACACCACTCTTGGTTTATATTATAATCGATGTTTAATTATTGTCCATTGTACCATACCATGTTCATGTGTTAAAAAATTATGGTAATATAAAATATTGAAGATAAAATCTATTATACGTATTTTAATAAAAACTCGGTAAGCACTTAAGAACCTAGAAAAAACTTATATTTAAATAATTATGCTGTTAGAATTAATTTATTTTATTAAAACGCAATATATTGAATTAATTGATTCTTATGTAAGGGATTTGAGCAAATTTAGTTCATTACAATTATCTTGAATGTGTTATATTGATAGTCTAGTATTTAATTACGACAGTATAAACGTATTTTGACAATTAAGTCAAAATTAACTACACTAGAAAAACTCAAAACCTTTTGAATTAATAATGTAACATTAATGGCAGTAAAATCAAAATATATAATATAAACATGACTTTGCCAATAGTAAAACTATAACATTATTAAGAAAAAGGGTTATATTTGAGCAAACAATACGAAACGTGTTTACAATCACGGTAGAATAAAAATTAACAAGTAAGTTTCCATAGATTGTAAATCTGGCACATAAATTAATTCATCAAAAAATATATATTTAACATTTTATAATAAAAATCTATTGAATAATTTTGAGATATAATAATGTACAAACAACATTTTTAATATATAAATATATATACATATACGTGTATATATTTTACCAGTGGGCATGTAGACAAGTAATCTAGTCCTGTATAGTTTGAGTTACCACTAAAAGGGAAGTTGAGATTCAAGTTCCAGCCAGATTTACTGAGATTTTTTTTAAATCGTTTTCTCCTCTCTATCCAAGCGAGTTCGAGTATATTTCCTCATTAAACCTTCCCCATATTTATTTTATTATTGTATATATATATATATGGATTGTCTGTATGCTTTGTAAGACACCGTGCATGGAGAACAAATCTAAAAGGCTTTCTATTAAGCACTCAACAAACTTTTTGTTTATAATTTTAAAATTTTTTTTAATAGTTTATTTTCATTGTATGTATAAGATTTGGTATAGTTATATTTTTTGTATTAAATTATCTTGGTTTATAATTTTGGATAGATTAAATTAATATGTTTAGTCATATTAATATAAACCCCTTATCTCAGCCGTAAGCTTGTCTGCATATTAAACCAAAAAGTCCTGGTGTTATATTCCTGGATTGGACGAAAATTTATCATGTGTGAAATTTGAATTTTTCTTTTCATAGTGATGAACTAACAACCGGGGGCTGTGTGTTATGTCAGTTCTAGATCAAAGCAAATTTATAACTCATGTGTTGATATATTCAGATATATAAGAAAGTGTTCATTAAATACGTAGGTTGTAATCCCTTTGCTTCTGCTAATGTACTCGTCTAGAGTAACATATTAATATTTAAATTCACGACTAGATATTAGTATGGAAATATTTTAAATAACAACATTACACATTCAAAATAGCTTAAATATTAAACTTGTTCGGGAAACGTAAATTGAGGGGAAATCTGTGTACAGTACTATAATATTATATATAAATTCAGTAACATGACCCCGGGGATAGATTTGAGTTCTAATTATCCATTTTTCCTGCTGACCACTCTACCAAGTGAGATATCTGGTATCTGTTCCAATAACCTTCTTGCTATTTAACTATATCCAGGGATATAGCTCTAATGGGTAGAGGTAAAAAAAAAATTGACTATCGACCTCCAGGTATACTGATGCAAATAAGTTAGTACCACCACTGCGACACAAGAGCGCATTTCATTACTCTACAGCTATGTGCTACACACATATAGAGATAATAAAATTATTTAATAATTAAACATTATGAAATTTGTAAAGTTTATTTTACCTTAACTCGATAATATTTTAATAAAAAAAAAATTTCACATTGACACGCGAGTCGAACCCAGGACCTTTGATTTATTACGCCAATGCTCCTATCACTGAGCTATACAGGAGTCATAGTATTGTAATTGTACTGTTGGCAGTAAAAAGCCCATTTCCAAGTCGATGAGGGCTACTTTAGCTGATAGCTCGTGATCTTAATTAATCACAAATTTGTAGCTGATAATTTCCGCAAGTCATCACAGACGCTGCCTTAAAATATGAGTGGAGAACGACCCTGGACACGAGACGATTCATGGATCTCAGTAATTAGAGCATTGGTGAACTAATCCAAATGTTCGGTTTTCAATTCCATTGTCCAGGTGTAATTTTCTAATTTAAAAAATATAACTAGATTCGTTTGTAACCGTCATTAATAAATATAATAGCTTAGCTATTCAATCGATATTTAAATTAGTTTGACAGGTTTTTTGGGTATCACAAATTTAACTACAATCTAATATACAGTAATACAATTCTTTTTATTGTATCATAGGCCTTTTAAAAATAAATGTGTAATAAATGAACCTTCAAGTTGTGTTCCAACTTTTATTCTAATATTTACCAACTAGTCAAAATCTGATCCGTTAATGATCCATATTATTGGAATCCACAAAGTTGACACATATTTATTATGCGTTATATTTTATGGGAAGGTATTACAATATTTGTCCTTCTATAAAAAAAGTGCTGTTTATTTTCCGATCAATATGGTAATAATTACTAAGCATTCACAAGAATTATTATTAAAGATTTATAAACATATTTTGGCATATTGTGGGATTTGAAACGTCCTAAAACTCTATCGATTTTCAATAAGTACGATTTGTTTTGAATAATAAAATTTTAAAAAAATGAATCCAAATCGGTATTATCGACGCTTCGCAAACACATAGTTATAGCTATCAAATAACTTTGCAGTAATGAAGTTCAATATATACTATATATATAATATATATGTATTTATATATATGTATATATATGTATATATGTATATATATATATATATGTATATATTATATATATATTATAAATTACACAACAACAACAAAAACTTCAATGACCTTCCATAATATTTTAATTGTTTAAAAAATAGCCTCAATTTTTTTTTTTTAGGAATTAAAGTTTTATTAATTGATAGCCAAGCCTTAAATAAATCTTGTAGTATTTTTATACAGCAATAAATATATTAGAGAGGACCCCCAAAAATATGTAATTTTTTTTTATTGATAGAGTACATACAAATGGTTCCCAATCAATATTGATATCTTAAAAATAGCCAAGCACTTGCTTGGACATTCTTTAATTATAATTGCTAAGGGAGCTATCTTATAATAGATTCACCAGCACAAGCTTAAAATGGATGGTAGAGAAAAAGATAGTCTAAGATATATCTAGAATACTCTTTCGTATCCAAACCCCGACCTCCCGTGGACTCTAGTTAAGTGTAACTTCTTAGACTTCTTAGAGCCATTGGACCTAGGTTTTATGACCCAGGCTTATTGTCTCACTCGGCCCCTACGAATATTTGGTATCAAGTTGAATAATATTCTCACGAGACAGTTCCTATCCTACCCATGTATGTCGGAAGGGTCAAGTCACTGGAAGGCTTGGGAATCTATGAAGATAGGTACCTGCGCTTCATGGTCACACCCAAGCTATTCAAGCGGTTCTGGTAGCTGTCCCCCAAAAGGGACGGTTATCCCCATTGAAGGACCGGTTTGGTATTTACAAAAAAATTGTTTCAAAATAAACTCATTAGTAAAATATTAATTGCCATTTCTATTGTTTTTAATAAGATGAATATCTTCTTTAGAATGAATAAGCTTCTCTTAGCCACTATACATATAGTATAAGGTATCCTATATTTATAATACTTTAAATATAATTGGTTTGACCATTTTAAAGAGTTCAGAAATATATTCTTTGGAAGATTAAAGACAAGCTTATTTTCATAACTACGAGACCTTATATTAATAATCATCAAATATTGTAATTCAGTAAACTAAGTGATCTTAGGAATATCACCACGGCAGATATTAAAACAAATATATAATACATTTCATATATTCCATTGGTTTGCGTGTCAATTGGTTATAATTTTTTTGTATTTTTCTCAAGCTTTCAAAATAATTTGTGGTACGACTGTTTTATAATTCAAATCCAGCCAAATATGTTGTGTTCAGTACCTGAAAATGTAATAATTGTCTTATTATTTATTACGTATAATTATGGGGGTTCTCTTTCTCACAGATATTGAACCATTTTTATTTAAAGGACTACACTTAAAAATATTAGCCATTGTCAACATGCTGGTACCCGCCTCGATGGCGTAGTTGGCTAGCGTGCCAGTCGTGTTGAGCTCGACCGCCGAGGACGGGGAGATCGAGGTTCGAATCTCGGTCGGGTGAACTGGGGGTGGTGTTCTCCTAAATGGTTTTCCACTCTCCTTCCACGCATATTCGGGTTCATTTCCTCTAAATTCAACCTTCTCAATTCCTAATCCATTAGTGTAATTAATACTTAAGCGTATAACCCAAACGGGTAGTAAGACGCAGTGCTAAAATTTAAAAAAAAAACATTCTGGCGAGTAATGTTCAAGGGTCCACCTCTGACCCAAGAGGCCAAAATTGCTTTTTTTTTTGTTACCACCGCATATTAGTACCCGTTGGGCTGTACGCAAAGAATAATGGAATAGGGATGAAGAAGGTGGAATTTTATAGAGAATGTATCCTTAATTTGTAAGAATAAAGAGTGGAAAACCATTAATGAAAAAACGCCCACAACACACTTTACTGGGATATGAACCTCAATCTATTCATCAGCCAGTATCTGGTCTAAATAGAGTGACCCGTTATACCATACTACCACCCCGTGCAGGTATGTCCAGAATAGATCTGAACAATTGGGTGGTGTACTAATGAGCTAAATAGTTTACACTCACTAAACAATTATTTTCATCAATCATGTCAACATTACTGTCACCCCCTTCGGGTTCCGCATGGTTTAAGGCGCACTCTCACAATAGAATCGACTAAGTATGACGAGAAGATGGAGGTTTTAATCTCAGTCTAGTGTACTGAGATTTTTTTTTTCCCAAAATGGTTTTCCACTCTCCCTTAAAACAAATTTGTGTACAGTTTCTTTAAATATAACCTTCTTAAGACTCAAAGCCATTAGATTAGTTATTTTAGAGGCGTTTAGCCCGAACGAATAGTAATACGTGCTGCTAGAAAAAATTACTGTCAAGCATTGAGGTTAAAATAAAACATATGTCTAATGTTATCTGAATTCAAGTGATTATCAAACTTTGAATGTCTATTATTATTGGAAGCCTTTGTATGATTACTGTGAATCGGTGGCTCTCAAAAGTTTTGGAGGTGGCAAAAGTAAATACGTTGAATGATGGTTTCTTGGGGATGCCACGAAATTAAGCCATGTTATAAACGTCATACTATATTTATGTCCACCAGTAATGAACCAAAATAATATTGTTATATCAGTTAATATCTTTTTCTCATAGTACCACTTCTTACTACCCAATCGGGATTAACACTTATGAACTAATTTCGCTAATGGGTTAGGGATGAGGACGGTTGAAAATAGAATAAGTGTACCCAAGATTTCATGGAGAGAGAGCGGAAAACCATGTAGTAAAAACCACACCTAACACACCCAAGTTAGAAATAAATCATCGGCAGTCTACTCTACTGCGAGTGTAGTGCCTTAAACCATGCAGCCACCGAAGCATGTGTTAGCTAATATTAATTTACAATTCATTCATTAATGTTTCATCATAAAATAATATTTTATTTTGTTTAATTTTTCAACTAAGTGTCCCTTAGCCCATAACGCCTTGGAATATTTCTTTCAAAAAATATGACATAAGACATTTAAAAAATCACTAATTTAATTTCAATTATATATTTATGCTATTAAAATTTATATATAAGTCATTTATCTACATTCCAGTTGTATCTCGTATTTTAAAAATTGGATTACAGGAGGAAGATTCGGGAGGTGAAGCACTTGGTCAAACGGGGCAATCAAGATTACCAATCCCAAACCTCTTTAAAAATGTATTCTGCTTAGTTATTTTTTAAAAAGATTTTAACAATCAATATAAGGATTCGAGAGGTTAAAAGGTGCTTAAATCTTGTACGAAATCTTCGATGGAGTAAGCTTCCGAACAAAAAAATGAATTATCACTTTAATAATAAATGCTCTCATTATATCTTCCTAAACTTACTAAATATTTCAATATGTATCTTTCATTGAATAATGTTTCTTCCAAAAATAAAATATGATTTATGCTATTTTCTTTCCTGAGTGAAAAACAACTTAATAATAAATCATATTATTAATTAAAAAATGTAATTACTCATATGTTAACACTTACAAACATACCAAATTTAATTTTCAATACTGGGATATGCCTAAAATATTAAAATTTTATTTCTACTCCAAATAATTATAAATATTAATGTGTTAATTTTATAGATTAAATATCGGCATAAACATGATTTGTCATCAGCAGTGGTGTGGTTATAGGGAGTTGATATGTCCCCATTTCACACCAAATTATAGAAATAAGTAGTTTTAGTGCGTAATGGTCTATATATTCATTATCATTATTATTAGGACTTATTCAGTTGTCTCTTCTCCTTATCTTCTCAAGTCTTCTCCAGCATCATATTCCAAAGCTTTCGAAGTATTTATTCTCCATCTTCCTATTTATTTATTTGATATTATTGTTAATGATTTGAAAGCTTAGAACATTATCTGATTCATTTGATTGTATTTACGCCTGCCATCATATGGGAAGCAAATATGTCTAACGGTTCTACATTTAGTGATATATTGACAAAAATCATATTGCCAAATATATTATTTATTTTTACATTAAAATCTCTACAATATAACATATCTACGCGACTTTTCATATGTTATAGTTGGTGATAGATAATTTAGTGAATGAATATTTCAAAGCATATTTAGTAATGTTTTTACTACCTACATTCGTTTTTTTTTATTAAGTGTAAATAGCCGAAGCTATATTAATGGTAGTTGGTTCAGTTAGATATCATTCTGAAAATTGAAAAATGACACCTGGACACGGGAATCGAACCCGGGACCTTTGGCTTAGTACGCCAATGCTCTAACCACTGAGCTATCCAGGATTCGTCCCTTGCCCAGGGTCATTCTTCACTCATATTTTAAGGCAGAGTCTATGATGGACAAAGCAGAAATCGTCAGCTACAATTATGTACTAAGCCAAAGGTCCCGGGTTCGATTCCCGTGTCCAGGTGTCATTTTTCAATTTTCAGAATGATATCTAACTGAACCAACTACCATTAATATAGCTTCGGCTATTTACACTTAATAAATATACACATTCCCTGACAATTATAATAATAATTGTACAACTTGGCAATAGCCACTACCGAGTCGCCGATGGCTGCGTTATCCGATTGCTTGTGATATTAAAAATCACATAATTGTAGCCGACGATTTCTGCTTTGTCCATCATAGACTCTGCCTTAAAATATGAGTGAAGAATGACCCTGGGCAAGGGACGAATCCTGGATAGCTCAGTGGTTAGAGCATTGGCGTACTAAGCCAAAGGTCCCGGGTTCGATTCCCGTGTCCAGGTGTCATTTTTCAATTTTCAGAATGATACCTACATTCGATTTCTGTACCAATTTGAAAAGGAATCTTAAGCTAAACAATCATTAACTTTCCAAGTCAGCGAATACACAATGACCCGTTTCATTGGTCAAATTATCTAAGGCGTCATCATCACAATATACTACACCATATACGTGGAAATTAGTGTTTAAATCTTGGTTGGGTGTACTGAGGGCTATTTTCATAAATGGTTTTTCACACTCTCTTTACGGAAATGCGGATACACTTACTATAAATTCAAGCTTCCTAAGCCTTAGTACAATAGTATAATTAGTACATATGCATAGAGCCCGAAAGGGTACTAAGACATGGTGCTAAATAATCACAATGGCTCCTACTTGAAAAAAACTGAATACTTTTTATCTAGAAAATGCTTATTTTGAAGACCTATTGAATGGTTCTGATTCGTATCTTTCAACCCTTCATTAAATACTTGCTACAACAGATATGGTGGTTGCTATAGTAACCAGACTTAGTCCACCATGAAAGAAGAGCTTAAGACTAAGATACTTCTCTCCTTGTGTGAATCAGGTTCAAGGATGAAACATACATTAAGATTGTTTAATCTTGATAAACTTTAAGTTTTTCTATTATATTTAACCTACTTATAATATAGATATTATGTTGTTTGGCAAAATATAATAAAGATATTAAGGAATTTTTAAATCATTGTTGAAGTGTTCCTTCAAATACTTCAATATAAAAGATGTCACTTCTCAACGATGCATTAGTTTTTGAAAATGTTGGTCTCTATGAATTTTCGGATGGTGCTACATAATAGTTATTTAGAAATATTAAAATTTACTGGCTGAATTTTATTTAGCTAGATAACATTCTAAATTAAATAAACAAATAATTATATTTACCAAGTACAAAAAGTTATCTATAATTTAAATTAGTTGAAAAATATTACCTTGACACGGGGATCAAAGCTGGGACCTTTGTCCTAGTGTGCCGATGACCTACCACTGAATGCTATCTAAGATAAATCCCGTGCTCAGGGTCTTCAAAGCCATTTTTCCCAAAATTTAAGGCTGAGTCTATGATTGACTTGTGGATCCATCAGCTACATAATTATGAGTGAATAATAATATATTAATTTGGTATATATATATATTTTATGTAGGGCATATTTACATCTACCTTCGCCCCTGTTCCATATACTTAATAATAATAATATTAATAATCTCACTGCGTCTTACTAAACGTTCGAGTTATACGCTTAAGTACTAATTACTCTAATGGGTTAGGAATTAGGAAGGTTGAATTTAGAGGAAGTGAACCCACATTTGTGTGGAGGGAGGGTGGAAAGCCATTCAGGAAAAGCCACCCCAATTCACCCGGCCGAGATTCGAACCTCACTCTCCCCGTCCTCAGCAATCTGGCTCAACAACAACCAGCGCGTTACCCGACTACGCCACCGAGGCGGGTTCCATATACTTAAATATTAGGGTATAATGGGTAGTAAGGTAGAACTAATGGTATACGTATTTAATTGTAATTAAAAGTATAGAACATTCTGGGAAGTCTTAAGTTGATGGTCTTGGCCCGTTTAGGTGGCCACATGTGCGTTATTCTGGTTATATACTAGGATTCCAATTATTGGGAGATCGTGGTTTGATCCTGATCGGGTGTAGTGAGAGTAGTTTATCCTAAATGTTTTCCCAATCCCTTTTGTTTTACTCGAATGTGGGTAAATTTCTTCAAAATTCACCCTTAATTATCCCTAGCCATTAGTTGTTTGTACATGAGCGGATAACCACAACGGGTAGTAAGATATGGTGCTATAATAATATTTTTTTTATAAAATGAGGGTGGGCTACGTCCTCTTTAGCATCATAATATATTTTAAAATTTCATATTCAAATTAAAAAAACTATTTTATTTATCTGGAACATTGAAGATTAGATGTTTACAAATCCTAGATACTCCTAAATAATATTAGGACTTGAGGATTTAAACGTTGAAAAAACATTTCATAATTTTTAAATTATTGTTAAACGTGGATTTGAAATATTTGGCGTTGTAAGACTTTATTATAATCATTGTTACTTTTAACACAGGGGGTATTAAATGGAAGACTAGGTCGAAAAATGTGATTTAGAAGAAACGATATAACCTTAGCGTGGAGATTGAATGAGAAAAATGTCATTATTTAATTACATTGGGCTGCCCCGGATTGATCTTGGCAGCCAGAATGAACAGATTTATATCGACTGAGCTAATGTGACTAATGAACAGAAAAGAAGGTATGGAGCATGTATGAAATGAATCAAATAAATTTGGTATATTTGTGTGTTAAAACTGTTGCTCAAAAAAAAAAAAAAAACAGGGACATAAAACCTGACATACCGAATTTAAAAAAACCTCAGGAATTTAATTTCTGAAAGACTTTATCCTTACTTTCTTTCATATATTATGTGAAAAAAAATTAAGGATAAAATCTGTCGGAAAATCTCTTGCCCTATACCACGTGACTACCAGTGATAATATTGCCAAATATATAAGAAAAGTAGACATAAGAACTTAAAAATTATAGAAATTTTAAACTTGAGTTGTTTTATTCTTTCAGATTAATTGCCAGTCCAACCCATTTCGGATATCAGAGGGGCTAAGGCGTCATCCTTGCATTTTACTGAACCCCTGATGACATGGAGATCGAAGTTTGAATCCAAGTCAGATGTACTGAGTGTATATTTTCCTAAATGTCTATCCATTCTGCTTAAATTAGAATTAATTGTCACTTTCTTAAAATTCAACCTTCCTTATTCCTAATACATTACCGTAATTAGTTAACATGATTATAACCCGAATGGGTAGTAAGAAGCGGTGTCAAAAACTAAAATACTAAACAGCAAGCCTGGTGTTTTAAATGACCAATGTAGGTAGCTACCAAACCAATAAATGTATAAAGAGTAAACTTGGAATACTTATACCTTGATTTTATTATGAGTGGATATTTGGAGTACCTTAAATAAAACACAAACATATATTTAACCGTAAACATTGATTATATTTTATTAAATACTCATCGCTATTTCATAGATATTGATAGTGTCTATCAAAAGTGATCGCTACACATCACGTGACTTGATGTATGAATACGCGAATCTATATTTAGTTACTTTTTCAAGATGTCAGATATATCCATTTGAAAGAAAATTGGGCTACAGTCTTAGAAACCAGATGTTGTGAACCAAGGGCATTTATTTTTAAAATTTTTATTCATCAAGAACTAATAGTTGTATCTCAATTGTACTTTATTTTAATTTTAAATAGATTACTAGCTCGACGCCATAGATTTCTTGATCAAACGTGCAGATATTACTAAACAAATAAATATAAAAAAATTAGAGATTTCTAATATTTATTATATATATATATATTGTACATACATATAAATGTTTTGAAGATATTAAATGGGTGTATTTTAAAATGAATTGTAATCCTGACACTTTTAACGGAGTGCAAATGGTTCAAGTATCTCAACAAACCAAGAAATATGGACATCTAAAACGTGGTATATGTATTTAGTAAACTATAACTGTGTAACTAATTTTACATATATTGTGAGCCTGACACATAAGACTGCATGACCACTGATGCGTATATACCTGATTTGGTTGGAAAAACAGTAGAGAAAATTCAAACATATTCTTTTGCGGCAAATTGACAAAATTATTTATATTATTTGAGTTATTTGATGGATATTGAAATTTCTATCAAAAGTTACAATGAATATACATTACTTTATGTATGAATATATTAATTTTTTTAGTAATTTGGTAACAATCTGCACTGTTTTTTCTACCCAAATCATACTATAACCATAAAACCAAGCAGATACTCATAAAGCTTAAACTTTCCAACATAGTTAAGGAAACCACATGGTTTTACCCCCATTACTAGTTTTTTTAATTTTAATTAATTTTCTGACGATGTAGGGTCTAGATCACTTGACCACAGGTTTGGATGGCTCCAAAATATAGAATGATATATTGCTAAGGTGTCAGACTTCTGTGCTGAGGGTCCGGGTTCAATCCTCGGTCCGGCACAGATTATCTGATTGCCAAAACCTTCTTCACCTCTGACAACACGTGTATTAATCACAACTTGTGAATGTGAGGAATGCCAGGCCTCTACGTGGTTCGGATTCCAGTTAAACTGTAGGTCCTTCATTTATCTCACAATCACCCTACCTCACACATTAGCGTAAGTGCGTATAACCAATGAGTATAAGACGCGGTGCTAATAATAATAATAATAATATAATAATATATTGCTGAAACTTGGTAATAGCCTGACATAGTGTACGTAGTTTATTTTGGCATAGTTTATAATTTTACACTTGATCTATTGGCCACTAGTTTTTTGTTATATTACACGCGTCTTAGAATACGTTCTTGTATTACACATATATTATTATTTTATGTCACGGAGTCTTACTAAATATTCATGCATCTATGAAAATAACTAAAATGGGGTAGGAATGAGGAAGGAAGCATTTTAAAGGTAATTTACTGTCATTTGCATGGAAGGGGATTTGGAAACCATTTAGTAAAACCACCCTTAGTGGAACTGACTGGGATTCTAACCCCGATCCAACCGTCATCAGTAGCCTGACTAAGCTTTCTCAATTAATTTAGATAAAATGTGTTGATAAAATATAAGTGAGTTTATTAAAAGTTAACAAATCTGATAAAATTATGCTAAAATATATTTGTTCTTTGTTCATACGTTTAAGAATTCATATCTGATTTAAAGTTTCGTATTCTCATAAAAAGGGCCAAATTTTTAAAAATAATATGCTTAGATATACCTATATCAATAGACCCAAACGGGACTCTAACCCCTATCTCTTCATCAACAAGTTAGTCGAAAATGAGATCGACGCCCTAGACCATTCGGTTACAGAAGTAAGCTATACATGCATTAATCACGCTAATGGGAAATGAATGTAGGAGATATAACTTCAGAGGAATTGTACCTACATTTGCGTCCAAGAAGAGAAGTGAACCATTTAGGAAAAAAAAATACTCTGTATACACGACCTGGATTTGAACCCAGATCCTTCTGTCATCGGCAATTCAGCTTAACTTACACAAGAGTGATGCCTTCGGACATACAACCACAGTGCATGGAACTAGTCAACCACGTTTAGGTGTTTCGTTTAATGATGAACTAAAATGAGTCTCATACATTAAGTCACTAAGCAGAATTGGTTTTAAATATTTTGGTATTTTTCTTTAAGCTAAGAGATATTTATCCAGTATCGATAACAAGATATTTATACTTTTCACCTCTATAACCATAGGTCTTTCCTATGACCTTGGTGGTCCCACGGTAAAGATCTTGTCTCAGGATCCGATGTTAGTGGTTCAGGTTTTACAGCTGAGGTCAAAGGATTGTCTTCAAACAGTAAAAATACGTATTTAAATTGCTTTGGAAGAGAATAAAATCCGAGGGTCTCAATTCGATTCTGACATACAAAACATCTATTAAAGGTATATTAGAGGTTTTAGCAGAAGAATTTGTGGACTCTTTCTCGCTCAAATTTAGGATATCTGCACTAAAAGTAACGGTGAACTACTGTACTTCACCATTTCCCAAGTACGTGGGTGTCACTAACCATACGATGAGACAATTGTGTGAAATTTCTCCTTATGGATGCATATGCATATGCGAACTTACCTTCGGTTTTTAGACTCACTACCAATTTTACCATATGTAAATTATTTTAATGCCTACTTTCAAACATTGTCTACAACTGTTAGTATCAAGACTTACTATGGAAATTTAGAAACTCGTTGCTGCGTGTCACCTATCCACCAATTGAGCTAGTTCCATCCATTCAACCTCATTGCACCCTATCTCTTTAAGTTCCGTAATAATGTTATCATCCCATCTACATCTCGGACTCTCAATGGTATTTTACCATTGGTTGGCCAGTCACTAACTTAAATGCTGGTTTGTTTTTCTGCAATTCGCGCTGCACGTCCTGCCCACCATAATCTGCAAGATTTACCTATCCTAAAAACATTACGTTATCAGTACAGGATATGTAACTCATTATGTAACCTATACATATCTTAATTATCTACATTCCTTTTTGGACCAAATATTATGCTAACTAAGATACTTTAATTTTGAACACCAAATATGTATTCTCGTTATGTCAGGTAACACGTTTCACCACCATAATAAACACCTGGTAAACGTATCGTTTTATTTATTATAAGTTCTAGATTTATAGACAAAATAAGATATGTTAATAACTTCCTGACTAGTTAATATAATACATTTCTCAAATTCGATATTTTATAAAGTCCTTTATAATTTAGTTATTTTTATTTTCTCGCTATCTTTCAGGTAGATAAAGTATTGTGATCGTCAAAAAAATCGAACTCGAGATTTTGATGAATGTTGACGTTTTATGACCCCCCCCCCCCCCCCCCCGAATCCAAAAAAGTGGTTTTTGAATTTTTATCTGTATCTCTGTATGTACCTCGGACTAGAGCCTCAAATATTTTACATATCGGGCTAAGACTTGGTATCTAGGGTTTTCATAGGGTTGCCCCGAGGCGTCTTAGGAATTGGATATCCAACCCTAAAATTAAGGATGGTTTACTGAAGGGCAAAAAGAGAAAAAATCAATTTTCTCAAAATCGGCTATAACGATTTTGATCAAATTTAATCTCTAAACATTTATAAATATTCCAAACAAAATAGCTACTCTCAATATTTCGACAAAATAATTTTAAGTGTTCCAGTCTGATACGTAAATTCTTATTTTCTAACAAATCCCCGTAACTCTTTGAGATATGAAATTACTTATCGTTGCAAATATGTAGGGCTATTTATGTTACAAATCTTTTATTTGAATTTTTTTTCTTAAACCAATAACTTTCATGCTATATGCAAATATATATATATATATATATATATATATATATATTAACTTTTAGAACACTATTGCGACCGTAGAAAAAATATAACCCGAAATGTTGATGGATGTCGACGTCTCATGACTCTCCGAACTGTGTGTCTGTTTAATCCTAAAATTAAAAGTAGATTAATAAAAATCGAAAAGATAAAAGTTAATTTTCTCAATATCGGTTCTAACGATTTTGATTAAAATTCGTATCTAGTTGTTGATTAGGATTGTAAATATAATGGTTATTTTCATTTTCCTATGAAAATAAATTTTAGGGAAGATTACAGAAGTATAATTTTCCGTGTCTCCACAACTATTTGAGCCACTAAATAGCTTATCATTGCAAAATTGTAATACTATTAAAAATAAAAAACTTTTATTTGAAATACATTTTTATAAAACCAACGGTTTTGAGATATTGGCAAATATTAATACAATTTTGTGAGCTTTAGTTGTAAAGAAATACTACTTAAGTTTTAACGCAATAATTCTCTAATGCCATAGAGTAAAAAACAAGTAATTATCTCAAAAAGTGTATGTTCTCTTTCTTTCAACCTCTTAGGGGAATTGTTTGTACAGCAATGATCTATCTCTATCATTTTAGACTCATTAGTCAATTTTTACCTATTCTATTGGTCAAATTTTAGAAATGAGTAATTTGAAATCAATGCGACAACCATAAGATTTGCAGCCCATCAGAAAATGTCGAAAATTTTTATCGGAAGTTGACATTTTAATACAAGTCTTGGGGACCCGATATCAATATTTTTACTTTCTACCTTACAGGTAGAGCAAGTATTGTGATCGTCAAAGAAATCGAATTCAAAATTTTGATTAATGTTGACATTTCATGATCCCCCGAATCCGAAAAAGTTGTTTTCGCAATCCCATCTGTCTGTCAGTCTGTACCTCCGGCTAGATCCTAAACTATTTTACCAACTGTGCTAAAACTTGGTATATAAGGTTTTCATAGGATTACCCAGAGTAGTTTTTGGAATTAGATATTTAACCTTAAAATAAAGGGTAGTTTACTGAAGGGCAGAAAGATCGATTTTATCAAAACTCGCTCTAACGATTTTGATTAAATTTTATATCTGGGCATTGTTTATGATAATTAACAAGATGGATACTCTCGTTTTTTTAATGAAACTAACTTTAAGGGTACCTTACGGAGGTGAATTTTCCAATTTTTATCATTTTTCCACAACTATTTGAAATATTAAATAACTCATCGTTGTAAAGTTGTAGTACTAATATATATAAACATCTTTGTTTGAAAAATATTTTTATAAAACTAATAGTTTCTAAGTTATGAGAAAATGTATATACTTTTTAATTCAGGTCTTTGAAAATGAGTTTGTTTCTTAAGCTCTTTGGTGGATTTTTCTGTAACAGTGTTCCTAGTTCTTAATGCCATAGAGTAATTACGTGTCTATTATTTCATTTTTAATATTTGGTGGAGTGTTTCTACAACAATGTATAGACTTATTATTTGGATTCAAAATTCTTACGAGCTTTTATTATTCAAGTCAGAAAATTAGATTTATTTTTGGTCACAGATGTTCTTATTTTCTTAATGTTTCTGTAGAAGTGTATGCTATTTGATTTATGCTTTTTGGTGAAATTTTTTGATACTCTTTTAACTTTTTCTCGACCCATTGGAGAGATAAGTATTTTGATTGTTAAAAAAAATTGAACTCAAAATTTTGATAAATTTTAAAATTCACCCATTGAAACATAAAAGTGGTGCTCGCAATGCCATCTTTCTGTCTCTTTGATTGGTTATAACTCAGCTTAGAGCCGAAATTATTTTAAAGATCAGGTAAGGAAAGTTGTATTACTATTAGAAATAAAAAAAATGTTAATCTGGGATATATTTTTATAAAACCAATAATTTATTATCCATACGCAAGCATTTGTTTATATATATAATATATATATATATAACTATATATAAACACACTATAATATATATAATAGGGCACACTGAGACATAAAACTAGTTTATAAAGTGTTACCCGCCTTGGTGGCGTAGTTGGCTAACGCGATATTTTCGTGTTTAGCTTGACTGCCGAGGACGGGGAGATCAAGGCTCGAATCTCGGTCGGATGAATTGGGGTGGTTTTTCCTAAGTGATATTCTACTCTCCCTCCACGCAAATGTGGGTTCACTTCCTATAAATTCAACCATAACAAATATTAATCTACTAGCGTAATTAGTACTTAAGCCTATAAACTGAACGGGTAGTAAGACGCGATGTTTCAGTGTTTATTTAAATTAATATATATTTATATGTATACTTACATAAAAATATTCATATGTATTTAGCGTAATTAGTACTTAAGCCTATAAACTGAACGGGTAGTAAGACGCGATGTTTCAGTGTTTATTTAAATTAATATATATTTATATGTATACATAAATAAAAATATTCATATGTATTTATACGATTGTATTCATAAATTTATATAAATATATATAATTATATATATATATTATATATATATATATATATATATACAATAAATTCCATTGTGGGAACCTGCAAGCAGGCTATACTGACCGAGCAGCCATCATCCTTGGTGATGATATATATTAAACAGATATGACTCTGGGTTAATTTATAAATATTGCTTTTTACATCCATTATTGTTTCCAGTCCATGGTCTGGCTCAATTTTTTATTCAAGCCATATGTTTTCCAATACCAGCCCGATAGGCCTGTCGTAGCTTCATATGTCTTTTTGTATAACTTAAGGCTAGGAAAGGCGCAACATTCAGTCCCCACCCGTTAATTTATCAATGTCAAAGGGTAAGTCCACATATCACCAATGATAAATTTTTCGGCTATACCAGGATTAGAACTCTGGACTCTTAGTTGAGTAGGCAGAAACGCTACTGACTGAGCTAAAGTGTCGGGTGTTATAGATCATACTAAATTTCATAAAAATTCAAAAGTGTTTTACCTAAATAATAAATAAATGTCCCTTATTATTATAATTTTTTTAATAATTATTTTATTAATTCGAAAAGAAATGATGTAGTTACCTCATTGAGTAGATAGCTATTGTTAAAATGTGTAAAATGTAATTTATTATAGAACATGTAGATTGTCACAAAATATTTCCCAGTAGTTCCTTATTTTAATGTTCTCATCTACTAGAAACAATTTGAATTTTAATTAGAATTATATTTTATAGCTATCATCGATTTAATAATACGACTGGTATGTGGACAAAATATTTAATAAACCTGGTCCAGGTTATATGGGTTTTATGTATATGACTAATATCTTGACTAAACTCTCTTAGATGGTCTTAATTGAATTTAAATAAACTATTTAAATAATTGAAAATTCCAATAGTTTCATTTATTTAATTTTTTTATAAACCTCATTCTAGTTCATCACCTCTTCATCATTCCTGGAACATACAAAAATAACACGAGCATAATCCACACGAGTTTAAGGGATCCGCGAGAAAAACTAATTAGGTGGGAAATTCAATGTTTCAGCCGTGAATGTCCACACCATTATATTTTATTGGAACTTCTTTCCTAACTGTTCATAATTTAATATTATCACCCAATACTGATCGTGTACGCAAAGAAAAAAAAAATCTACTTTTTTTTTGTGTATATTTTTGAAGAATTTGTATTTTATATTATTTTTGAATTTATTTGATGTATTTAATCTGCACTTCTGAACTGAATGATAATATCAGTGTACAAGTTATAAACCATCTTACATTTAGAAAATACACAACACTCAGACCCCGACCGTTAATTTTTCACTTTGTAGCACATTTCACACATTTTTACCAATCAAACAATTTTTCGGCCATCCCAGGAATCTCGGTACCATTATCTATGTAGTCAGACACGCTAACGACTGAGCTCAGAGGTAGTTCGCAAAATAGTATCATAATAGATTATTAGCTACCATTGCTTTCATAATAACTTACGTTTTAAATGCAATCAACAAACCACTGAATGACCTAAAAATATTAAAATAAGATAAATAAATTTATTCTAATCAAACAATCTGATTAAAACAAAATAATAAAATTAATCCACAGGTTAGATAATAAATTATATTAATCAGACCATTAAATTTCACAATTATTTAACATATCTTTTTACTCATAAATTAGTCTATCTGCCTGTTCAGAATTATTAAAATTATTAGTACCAAAATGTAATACTTAAGGAGTTGTTATAATCAATTATATTTACGTAATTTAATGGAATTTATTTAATTGATTCAAAAAATACTGGGGAAAATACAGCTTTTTGAAAGAATACGTAACGTAGTTAATAATTATAAGGGTTAATCACATACCTTAGCTTAAATTTAATAATATTGGCTATATTTTCTTGAATTAGATTGGTATAAAATTATAGCTGACCTAGACCGATTTTCTTAAAATAAACATAAATAAGTCTATAGTTTTATAATAATGAAGATGTAATCAAAACCAACAAGCCTAATAAATACCTAGGACAACACAATTAAAAATGTACGTTTAGCCCCATACATTATAAATAAGTTATAGGATTTTGGGGGAATTCAAAGAAATATTTTATAAGATTTGTGAGTTGAATTTACAAATAATACTAAATTACTTAAGTAGTAGAGTATTCTTTTGAGATGTTATTGTATTAAATTAATTATAAAGGGAAAGGATAAAATGCTGGACAATTTATTTAGAGTTACAGTCTAAATTTTATAGGAAGAGCCTTATTTGACGTGTTAATATTTCAAGTTATGACATCTGCAGTTGTTAATTTTATATATATTATAAATATCTACAAATAACACTAATAATATAAGAATCAAACCGCTTTTTAGTGAGGAATTCTCCATTTAGATATCATATTCTGAAAATTAAATAATGACACCTGGACACGGGAATCGAACCCGGGACCTTTGGCTATTGTACTAAGCCAAAGGTCCCGGGTTTGATTCCCGTGCCAGGTGTCATTTTTCAATTTCAGAACTAATATAATATAGTTAGATTTTATCAACGTTGGCTACAAATCTGTACGTATTTTTATCTAAATTTGAATTGAATTTAGACATTAACTCTATCTGAAATATTGTTTTGGGGACTGGGGTAGTATCACTTTCCCAACCTAGTAACAGTAGCACCACTTACAGTGGCCGCATGTTTCAGGCGCTACTCTCGTCATAGACTAGACTGCCGATGATGGGGAAATCAGGGCTCAATCCCATTCAGGTGTACTGAGGGTGGTTTTTCCAAAGGTTTTACTACACTTTCTCCATACAAATGTGGAACACACTTCCTTTAAATTCAACCTTCCTCATTTATAACCCAGTAGATTAATTAGTACCTAAACGTATAGCCGAATGGGTAGTAAAACACGGTGCTAAAAAAACAGTGGCATATATTAAAGTGTGTTTTGATTGCACCACGCGATTTACCACCTCTATGGACTACTTTCCTGTTAAACATATATGTTAAGGATTGTCAAGGTAAATTTTATTAAATGTACCCGCATTTGGCTGGATAAAGGGGGAAACCATTGTTAAATAATACACTCTTAGCACACTGGGTTGGGATTTATACTCCGACCTCTCAATGACCGGAAAGCTTGGTTTATTATGAGATGACATCTTAATCCATGAGTCCACTAAGGTGGTTGAATATAATATTATCATTTATTAATAACCATCAGTTCCTGGATAATCATGTCAAACATTAATATAAACAAATATAAAGTTAACAACTCAAGTGCTGGGTTGAAAGTGATACCACCAGTAATATATTCACTTGAGTGGAACTACTCTCCTCACCCCCCAAGACAAGACAAGTTTCGGGGGTAGAACAACATTAGCAGGTAGGTGGCCTTCTTAGGGTTCTTCCTTTATACGATCCTTAGCACCACCGACTTCTTGCCTAACACCCTTTCATTCATTCATTCATTCCCGTTTCTCGCTTGCGATGGTCCTAAGGGTTGTATTACGACCGGGTGTAAGGGGAAAGGGGGGTGGTCCCACTAAATAAAATAATAGCCATAAGCTGGACTTCTGTATTCTATCCAACTGGACTGTGTTGGTCAAACCAGTTTGTCCCATTCTCGAAAAAACAAGTTTGTGACGAGAAGTCCCATCTGGGAATACTGGCCCGGGACGGTTCGCTTGGAAAAGGAGCGAAATAGGTGGAAAGGGGAGGGTGGGGATGAATTGTAGGGAAATCAAACAAACACCGTTTTAAAATGTGTAGTCTTACGACCTGGTCCTACTTAGAGTTTTGTGTAGAAAAACCGTTACAAAATGTGATGCTTTTTGTCAAAATAGAGTTAGCCTGTATTCACAGTATACGTTATGGAGCCCGCCAGTCTGGTGTTAAGGAGAGTATACTTATTGGAGTTGTGAAATTGGTATGTACAGTAAACCATTATACATTTTAACGAAATATATAAAATGATTCTAAATCTATCTATAACCTAAATTGTAGTCGCCCACATATGTCAGGTAAGAAAAATGTATATTTTATTAAGACTCAAAGTTTTGGTTTTGCTTTAAATATATTAAAAAGCCAATATTGTTTCACGTATTTAGTATTATTTGCACTGTGTTTCACTTATAACATAGAATTCTTGCATTTGACTACAGTAATGGGGGAGGGCTGAGAAATCAGTGTTTTAGAGTAAGTGTCCCAGAACTATATTGAAGGAAATGTTAGAGGATATTAAAAAAAAACTCTATAAACTGCAGTGGGATTAGAACTTCGAATTTCCCATCACTACCAAATCAAAGTTAACGAGTTTGACATTTATTACACGTGACAACCTATGGAGATATTAAGACATTTTATCGGCCACATCAGAAATGTTTGGAGCGTTATTAAATATTGTTGCAATATTGGCTGAAATACTTATTTTATTGTTTAGAATAGTATGTATATATCTATTTATAACATTGAATTATAAATATGGATCTAATGTGGAATGGGTTTAGTAATAAATTTAATAAAATCTATATTTGAACCCAAATTCAAATATTGTTTTCTTAGATGAGATAAAACTTGCTCAATTGTTAGGAAAGAAATACTTTGAATTTACTTTTCTTGAATATGTTTAAATAATAGCATTGAATATTGAAAAAAAGTTTATTAATGTTGATTCAATCCCCAGTTAGGTTCAAACTAAACGAAATTACAAAATTTTTTTCAAACTCTATCAGAGACTTGTACAGAGTTTTAGTGACGTCAATATTCCTAGGAATTTTGGGGATATCACAATGACAGGATTATCTTGAATTTTGTCAATATATTTTTTATTTTAAGCTAAACGTAGCAGTCTTTGTTTCTGTCGATCTACTTCTAAACTCTTTGCCCCTACCCAAATCAAATAAAATAAATAAAATCTTACTATATCACTATTAACAAGTTTTTAAATAAAAAATATTTATTCGTTGTATAATAATTTATTTTAAAAGAGCGATAAATAAATTGAATTATAGTGTTATAATAAATTTTTATTCAAATTATAGATAATTATTTTATAAACGTTATATGTTTTAATATATTGCATTTATACTCTCACTATAGAGTGGACTAGTTACAGGGAGGATTGAGTTCAAATGAAGGCTAAATTGAATCGGAGTTTTTTTTATTGAATACGTCTCATTCTCCATATGTGCAAATTCAGGTACATTTCCTTTTTAATCATCATCTTCTTTACTACTCGAGTTTTGAAAATATGTATCTAGCATAGACTGGTATTAAGACACACACAAACAACTACTGAGATAAGTTACATCATTGGCTAAATAGTCCAAGACATTAGTTCCCAACCTTTTCTAGTCTAGCGCCCACTTTTGAAATTTTAAAGTTAAATATAATACTCATACGGATATCAGTTTCATTAAAAATTCATGTTTAATTATTTCAAATCAAATAATTAATACTAATATATAAATGTAAAAGTATCCGACACCCTAGGTCAGTCGGTAGCCTGTCTGTCTACTGAGCTAAGGGTCCCGGGTTCGATTCATGGCATGGCCGAATATTGTATCATTGGTGGAATGTGGGTTTTGCCTTAACATTGGTAAATTAACGACCGGGGACTATATGTTGTTCCGGTCCTAGTCTTAGGTTAGATTATAAGTCATGTGAAGCTACGACAGTTCTAGCAAACGGGTAGTGGAAAAAAAAGGCTTGAATATAAAACTGACACAGGCCACAGGCTGGAAACAGTATTGGATGTAAAAAAAATTTATAAGTAAAAGTATTTTTTTCGTGGCACAACAAATAATCTCTATGAATAAAATACTTGTTAAAATAAAACTTATGTTAAATGTTTATAAACATAAGTAATTAAACTTATACCTGTTTTGGTGGCCATATGGTCTAAGGCATAGCTCTCTTGCTGAACAAGATTGCCGATGACAAAGAAGACCATGGCTAGAATTCCGGTTGGATGTACTGAGGGCGGTATTACCAAAATGGTTTTCCACTCTCCTCTCACGAAAATGTTGGCACACTTCCCCTGAATTCAACCTTACTCATCTTTAGCTCATTAGCGTAATTAGTTAATAGCATATAACCCAAATAGGTAGTAAGACGTGGTGCAAACCTTAATAATTAAACGTAGCCTACTGTAAAAATTATAGAACATAAATATTAAAGTAAATGTAAGAACCTTTTAATTAATATTTAATTGGCAATTATTATAATCATGACATTGTGTCTGTACTCTTAATTTTTAGCACCACATCTTACTAAACCGTTCGGGTTATAAGCAAATTTACTAATTACACTAATGTGTTAGGGATTTTGAAGATCTAATTTAGAGGAAGTGCACCCGCATTTGTGTGAAGGTAGAGTGGCAAACCCTTAGGAAAAACAACCCTCAGTGCACTCGACCGGGATCGAACTTCGATTTCCGCATTTTCAGCAGTTTAGTCTAACTTAAGATTAGCGCGTTAGATCATGCGGTCACCCAAGCTGTATTATCTATTTTAAGCTATGCTCTCCCTTTCAATCCCCTTAAAATTTACAGCTTCATTAAAAACCAAAAACGCCCCCTGGGGGACTGTACTGTTCGGGTTGGGAGACACTGGTCCTAGGTGTTACTTTTGCAATAGACAAGACTGACGATGACGGGGAGGTAAGGGTTCAAATACTGGTCGGGTTTACTAGTGGTGAATTCTCCCTAAATGGTTTTCCACTCTTCCTCCACGCAAATATCGAAACACTTGCTCTAAATACTTTATCATCCCTAAACATAAGGGTTTTAATACATGCGCGTCCAACCCTAACGGGTAGTAAGATGTGGTGCTAAAAGAAAAACTATTTATTCCTTCTTTTACTAAATCCATTACTGTTTCCAGACTATGGCCTGGGTCAGTATTTTATTCGAGTCATATATTATTGAGACCTTCTAATGTTTTTAAAAGTGGATTATCATACTATAAATGAAAATGTGAATGGTGAGAGAGGGTTTTCTAAGAGACAAATACATTAATGGCCATCAGAGGTTCATTGGCTTTGTTTGTATTACATTACTAAGACAAACATGTTTTGCTTTAGTTTTTTTTTTTTTTTACAAGAATAGACTCAGAATTTAAGTTTACATTGTACAGTACATATTTACTTAGCAAATGTATACGCACATAATAATGAAAAATATGTTTATACATTAAGGGACAAAATGGTAGACCGAATGATTACACTCGTCCCAATCAGCTCAGCTGTCTCTCTCAAAGTTTCCCATCAATTTCATACAAGCTTTTAAGCGGGATCTATGGTTTGTATTTACATCGCTTGAATTTTAAGTAGAAAAAGATTATAAAATTATTTTGACTAAATTCTTAAACTTTTAAGCATCCTATAGCACACTATTTCCTGTAATTTGATATATTTAAATAACAACTAATATAAAGGTTCTATTTGTAAAATATTATTCGAAACGAAGTTATTATTTTAAATTTGATATTTTGTATTTTGAGATTCATAGTATTATTTGGAGATCAGCACATGGTACCTTTTTATAATAGTATAATAATCCAAGCAACTTTTATATTTGATGCTAACACGTGAAATCCATGATATTTATTTTGGATAGAGAACCTTAAACAATGTACAGTACCAAAAATAATAAATGTATTTACATTCATAAATCATGTCTTAATACTCTTATCGGTTTAACTCGTTTTAATAATGCTAATTGGGTTGGGCTGGATAGGGTAGAATTTAGTGATCTTTTTTATTTAATTGACTTTTTTTATTTATTTGTTTATTCTGGTGAAGTTAAGTTATTACACCTTATCATATACTTAACTAGGTTACCAAATGATTAGTAACTATACAATATAAATAACTTAATTAACTCAAATATTAATAGAAGAAATCTTCAATACTAAAAAATCATAAAATTTCATACAAATCAAGCAGACTCATAATCAATATTATTTGATATATTTTTCATCATAATATTCATTACTTCAAACTTTCATGGAGGAGAGTGAGAAACGATTTAGGAAACTCACTCTTCACTATATACTGCCCAGAAAAAAACCAATACAAGATTAGCCAATATTTGGTCCGTTATAACAAAGATATGAGTATTTTATAGTACCACATATTAAATTAGCTGTTGCCCATCCAGAATTACCAAACTAGTAAATATTGTTCACACATCACAAAGATCCTTATAGCCTGTGTATTTAAGTGTGCAACCAATGCATACTAAGATAGGGATGTAGAGAACGCTAGAAAAGGACAGTAATATTTTGCAATTTTAGTAGCAAAAAATTGTTTTGGCCAAAATAAGTAAGATATAACTTCAGTATAAACATAGAGTGTAATTTTCTTCACATGGTGATATGAACAGCTGTTGAATAACCAGCATTAGTATAGCAGCTTTAGATGATAAACATTTTAAATGAAGAAAATGTTGTCATTAAATTACAGGATATCCTTGACAGGTATTCAACAACTTTTGATATTACCACGTGAAGAAAATTAAACTTAATATTTGTACTAGAGCAATATTTGATTTATTTTGACCAAAAAAAAGTTTTGCTATAAAAAGTGCATAAACACTTAGCTTTTCTCGTGGCCCCTGCATCCCCATCTTAAGGGGGCTGTCTTATTAAGTGAGAAATGGGTGTGCAGGCGTTCAGCTGAAAAGCAACATTTAATAGTTCAAATCGTCATTTCAGTATTCAAGCCAAATTAAAGTCTAAAAATTCCAACATGGCTATTTTTTCTTAACAGCTCTACAGCAAATACTGTAGGACTATTTTTTGGATAGGCTTAAAATAGAACATTTTAAAACATTTGTGAACTAGCAGCGAGATTCCCTCTTTTCCTTGAAATAAGTAGTTTCATAGTTCTCTTTCCTCGCTCCCTTATTGACATGAAAATGTATGGTTTGTAGGTGAAGTGCAAGAGGCAAAATAAGCCAAGAAGGAATAGAAAAGTAGTTCGAGAAAATTACATGAGCATTGTACTTTAGGACCATGTGGCCTGAAAGCAATTGATTGGTTCTGGCTGACTCATGTACAACAGTCAGGGCTTCGTTCCCCGATTAGTTGATGAACGGGTGATAATATCCATAATGAAATATCTTATCTCTCCAGGTGATAACTGGTATATATCTATAACATGATATCTTCTAATTATGTCCCCTTATTCTGTATCATAAATTTCATAAATAGTTGCCACAATGAAAATAAATAATATTAATTAAAAATTAATTTTAATGGCTTGGACATGGCAATTTCATTTAGAAATGATATTTTGTTTAAAAAAAACAGACGCAGAACACGCATATTAAGGTTCTATCCTTAAATATGTTTAAGGAGAGGGTGGGGTGGGGAGAATGATTCCAATATAGTGAAAGTCCCCTGCACTAGTAAGCTTGTCTTGATTGATTAAATTTGATAATAGCGGTCATTTTTATCACGATATTACATGTGGTAATAAATGTTTATTCATATTGGCCTGGACTTGTTAGTATTTACAAATATATACTTACATAAATGGAAAGAATTTCATGCTTGTGTGGTTCATCATAAAAAATTAAACTGTTTTTATGTATTTTAAAAATATCTTTCTCGTACAAAAGCTTAGTAAAACATATGTACAGATTGGAATATAATATGTTCAGTAACTATCGCCTTGATATTGTCTGTCATTGTTTTCTGATATGTTCATTACCAGTTCCAATGAAGTATATTCTATTTTTTTTCTTATATTTTTTCTTTCCTTACATATAGAGGTTTAGGACATATTTTATTATTTGATTATTTTATGGAACTCTCAATTTTTTTAAACCCTCTTCTATTTTATGTCTAACGGTAAACACAATATGAATCCACAACTATTAATGAAAACCAATCTACACAGGAAGTAGCATCAATTTCGAAATACAGAGAATTCTTTTCATGCAATGGGATTAGTAGTTAGAATATTTACGATATTTTAATTTGTAAACTAGAATTAGAAGTGATCATTTATATCATCTGACTTTTCCATCAAAAACTGTTTACAAACTTGTGCTTTCCTCTAGAAAAAAATAAATCTGGGAAAGTGAAACGGTAACTCTTATAGAACAAGATAGATAGTTATTAGGTCTTTATTTTAACTGTTAAAGAAATACATGGGGATTTAAGGAAAGTGAATACAAACTTAAAAGTATAGTACGCCACTTGAAAGGAGGGGAAAAATAATTTCAAAAGTTATAACTTAAAAGTTAGGAACCAAACCGAATGCAATATGTTGCCACGTGGTCGAAAGGGAGAGTGCTGAGGATGCTGGGTGCTTGTTGAGGGTTGCGGGAGTGGGTAAGAGGGGAAGATGGGGGCACTGAGTGGACACGACTGGTTTGACCAGTACGTACACGTGGAGAAAAACATGCAGTCGGCTTGGTTGTTTGAGTCGAGTCTCGTCCGTTCGTGACTGTCTATGTGTTCTTTTCTTTGCCAAACAAAACACCCATCATCGTAGAAGAGATAGTCCGTACTGGACGCTATCCGATGGAAATTATCGAGGGAGAAGAAGAGAGGTGAATTTATTGGGGGTCTGGGTGGAGGGGATATAAGGGTTTGTACGTTGAACGAACCAAAAACCGGTACATATCATACGTAAAAATCGAACCCTGCCCCCACGTGGATGAGAACATCTGTGATTTTATAAAGTAGGTTACTCTAAGAGATAAATTTAGGATTACAAGCCTCATACTGGACTGTAAAGTTAAAGTCTCCCTTCATTATATTTCAAACACTAAGAAATGATAATGTCGTAAAATAGTTAATAAAATGTTTTATTGAAAGGTTCAAAATATGAATTCTAAGATAAAATATTTTTATAGATGTTATTTAATTTTGCATATATTGTGCTATCTTAATTAAATGGATGAATTAAACAATGAACGTTGAAATGAAAATAAAAATATTACAGGGAAAATAAAGCTAAGATAAAGACTTGTAGATATCACTAAATTACAAAATGGGGAAATAAATTGTTTGGAAAACTGCAGTATGATGATATATTTGGGATCAATCTCATTTCTATTTTAATGATAAAATTTTATAAATAAAATATTTCAGTATGTATTTAATAATCCTTAAAATAAAATGTATTAATTTGAATTAAGATATTGACCATCTCAAATATAGCCTATATGATGGACAAGGTAAACAAATACGTTAGTATCAGCTATTTTGTCTACCACTGGTGGGAAAGTCGAGATTTGACTCGAGCAGTATATGATGTACTATACTTCTTCATTAGTTGTTTCCTAATCTCATTTCACAAAAATGCGTGTATTTTTACTTTAAACTCAACATTTTTAATCCCCTATCATCACTCAAATGGTCTGGAATGTTAAAATACGTGGTACAGTTTATTTAAATATATACACGAAACTTTAAACGTATACTTTAGAAGAAATATTAATAAATTCTATATATTGGAGCTTGTCTTTAATCTGAGAATTAACCACTAGAATATATGTATATGTAATGATCGTAGTCTTGTATTAACTTGGAATGATAATTCCATAAGCAGTTAGGTACTTAATATTTTCTTGGCCATCTGATGTCAAACAATAGATCCTTGGCTTCAAATATGTTACCAGTAACATTGAGCCATTTATATGTATGTAGATATTTATTTGTAGGCGTGAATACTGTGAAAACCGATTACAAATATCCATAGCTAAGTGACAGTAAACATTCATAAATTACATTTTAATATCATTTATTTTTAAGCACAATATAAAAAGTTATTGGCTATGGTATATAGTTTATATGCACAGTACTTGTTTTAATGTACTACCTCTATGCATGTAATGATATAAATTTATTTTAATATTTTCAATAAAAAGCTATTAATTTAATCGATTTTTTATTAAATCACCGCTCATACTACCCGTTCGTGTTATACGCTATGCACTAATCACGCTATTGGTTTTAGGGATCAGGAAGGTTATATTTAGAGAAGAGTGTATCCAATTTTCATGGAGGGAGAGTGGAGCACCATTTTGTTAAATCCACCCTCTGTACACCCAACCGAGATTCGAATTTCGGTCTCTCCGTTATCGGCAGTCTAATCTACTGCGAGAGATAGCCTCGGTGAGTAGTTAGCTATCGCGCTAGTTTCATGTTAGCTAGGCTCCCTGAGGACGGGGAGATCAAGGTTCGAATCTCCGGTCGGGTTAACTGAGGTGGTTCTTCCTCAATGGTTTTCCACCCTCCCTTCACCCAAATGTGGTTCATTTCCTTTATATCCAACCCTTCAAAATTCCTAGCCCATTAGCGTAATTAGTACTTAAGCGTGTAGCCGAGACGGGTAGTAAGATGCAGTGCTAAGTATTATTTTTTATTATTACTGCGAGAGTAGTGCGTTAGACCACGCAGCCACGAAGTGGATTGTTGAATCGAAATAAAATCTATTTTAAAATAAATATAGGAAAAGGAGGATAAAGCATTCTAAATCCAAGATTACATTCATCTTCACGTAGTTTAGAAGTAGACTCAAGTAACGAAAACCTTACCGAAATTCACAATGGCACAATTCAGTACAAACTACTATTGAATTTACATAGAACAAAATCTATAAGAACGTAATAGTTTTATTACATAAATCTAGATACGTTATATTACTGATTCCTTAAAAAAATATTTAAATAACTTCATCATAGATATTAGATTTATAAATAAACTTTTATAAACTTGCTTGGAAGGTATAAGATTTATCTTGTAATATAAATTTATAAAATGCTTTTAATTCTAAACAATCGATTATTTGAATATTAAATGTAGTGTCAAATTAGTAGTATTTTAAAACACACATTATATATATATATATATATATATATATATATATAATTATTAGATGGTTCACAAACTGATGTGATTCTAGAGAAGACACCACAACCATTTCCTCAGCCGGTAATCATAATCGAACGGGGAAGCCCCAGGTCTAACAATTAAACCCTTTTTGGCTATGACGGGAATAAAACTCAGAACTCTCAACTCAAGAGGTTGACACGATAAAGTTTTTGCAAAAGTTTTGTGCTATAAAAATGTATATAATCTGTATATGAAAAAATAAATAAAAAGGATTTGTAAAATATAATGTGAAATAATATTTCTTAAATTTCTATCTGAAAATGTTTATAACACAGAACTAAATTTTAAACTAATTTATTATAACATGTTTAACCTTCTGTAGATTAAAATATATATTTAATATATTTAATTTGATTCTAAAACAAATTTTGAAAATGATAAAATCTACTTTAGTACAAATTTAGTATTTAAACTATGTTTTTATGTAAAAAAATCATCATCCACTATATGGGTACGAACGAAGGTTCTCATATTCTATAACGGGACCGTCCACACACACCCTTATGGGAAAGTTGATCGACTATGAAAAAGGGACGCTCCGTCCCGTCCTCCTTCAAGGTACCGGTTGCAGTATAACTGGACTCTTTCCCACTTCTTTTTTTGTTCGTCTAAAATAGATAACTGTTAAGATGTGGTCAAACTGGACTGGAAGGAAAAAGGGGTGGAGAGGGCTAGCCAAGTGGCTAAGGAAGGGACTGTAATATATGGGATATTATAAAAGCGTCCTGGAAGTACGGTATATGTCAGGGCCGCGTGCGTTCTTGTACACTCAGATTATCAAATCATGGAACACTTCCTGGCACCAATCTCAATTTAGGTTCCTTTCAGTACCTCTACCCGTTTATAAATAAAGTTTTAAGATGAATATATTTATGTCCAGTTTCTGTTCACTTTGAATATATAAATATAGCATGGATTAATAAATTATATTTTGCCGGCCCTCGAGGTTTAATGGTCAGAGAGGTAGGAGGAATCTCACGTGTTTTCGGAAACTAATTATATTTTGTAATTCTAAAATTAGTTTTACTTCTATAGAGTTGTCCTTTAACCTAAATACTACACACCTAGACACAAGTTTTATTATCTAAATTATATTATGTTTTATAAAACTATTGTAATTTTGTTATTGTATATATATTTATATAAGAAAGAATATATTAAATATATATAGATAACATAACAAAGATACCATACTATTCCTAAATACATTATATATTATACACTAATCTATAAAATGAAATATTTATTATTAACATAAGCACATTAAAAATTTATGGTTCATTTTTTGAATAAATTAATGTAACAAATTATAAACAAATTTATTCATTTTAGGAATAAAAAATTATAATACAGCTATAAACTAAATAAATTCTCTATATAAATATAGTATATATATTTATATAAATATATATCTAATGTTATATAGTTATATTAAAAATGAATTTATAAATTTATTTATTGATGGTAAATAATAGCTGAGATAATGTTATAAAAATACTACAAAAATAGTTATTTCTAAATATTTATGACAATATGTCTCAAATAATTATACTAATGCGTGTATGGTTACATATGCCTTTGAATAGAAATAAAAATATTTCATGTCCATGAAATTTTCTATGTTAATTTATGTCTAAATTATACATTGCTCAGAGTATATTTTTTTAAATGTTATCTGAATATGATTTTAATATTTTGTTTAAGTTTGAAAGACTTTATTAAATAGATAAAATTTAACAAAAATATATTTTTTGTTATTTTTAGTAGGGAAATTTGAATAACAAATCAAAAATCTATTTTAGAAATTTGTGGACTAGTTCTATTTGAAAGGATTATTCTGAAGATGTGTCTACAACATACGTTGAACCGAGATTGAGATTGACCATATGTATAAAACATATTCTTATTCTCTTTCCCCTCTGATTCTACAATGCAGCCAACATTTCAAGGGGTCAGCGTGATGGTAGTGGTCAAACTAGTTGTTTAGGTTTAGAGGCCTACCCCAAAACCCGTTTTCTCAAATACCTTTTTATTTTGAAAACAGATAAAGGAAAAATAAAATCGCAAGAAAGGTAACGTGAAAAGAAATCATGGAGGGGGAATGAAGGGAGAGATATATATGTAAAAATAAAAATAAAATTCAAAGTGGTTGTGTGTGTATGAATGAGAATGTGCTTTACCAGTAAGTTCACGAACTCTGGATTAGATTGAAAAGTGTTGACCTACTGGTTACGTGTGCGTGTGTTCCGGAAGAGGTATCACATTAATTGGGATCGAGTGATGTGGAGGTGTGATTTAAAAAAAAACGAACCAATGTGATTTAAGCTGGAATATATTATTGTTAATAAATAGAGCTCAACACACTTATTCAAGCCATAGTAAGTAAATAAATGTTATGACGTTATTAGGAAGTGTTTATATTATTTTTAAATACTTTTTTTAATTTCATGGATGCGCTTTAAATATCTCGATCTGGTTGAAAGCATTTAATAAATATTCATCCTGACTCAATAACTAAATTGATTATACACTATACTCTAGGCCTATGTGTGAATGAACTTTATCAACTTATGTGATTAGAAGACGTATTTAAAGCATTGCATTTATTTATTTATTTTAACTTCTTTATTTATAATCTAGTACACATAGTACAAGTATTGTTATAGACTCAATCTATGAGTAGGGTGGGTTAGAGAAGGACTGCACCGTCATTAGCGTGGATAAAGGGTGGGTACGATCAAAGTGTTGCTTCACGTGCGAAAATCCAACCCCTCTAATCCTGGATTAGTTTTGAATCCTTGACATCCCCACAACCGTAGTCCTCTACATTGTTAGATATCATAGACGGCGTGACCCCAGATACAGTTCAAATTTATAGAATAAATAAAACCCATCATATATATATCTAGTATTTGAAATTTATTTTAAATTTATTTTATTTACACAAATAATGAATTTTTTCAATCAATACCTATATATTATTGATTGCTCTATTTTAAAGATTAAATATTTTTTACCAACCAAAAAAAAATCATTTTCTTAATCACCGCAACATACGACCTGTATTTATTGTACGCTTATAGGCCTATAGGCCTACTAACAAAGCTAATGTGCTAGGGATGAGAAAGGTAGAATTAAGAGGAAATGTACCCGAACTGGCGTGTAGAGTGACAGTAAAACACAATTTATGTATAACTTCCCTAAAAGTATGCCCAACCGTATCTGAACCCCATCATCAGCAATTCAGCCTATTGCAAGAGTGACACCCTAAGCCATTCGACCACTGAAGTTGGTAGTAATTTAAATACATTTCAGGCTACATACCATATAATTGTATTAATTAGCACTGTACATTAGGAAAAATTTTCGTAATATATATTTTAGATATTTGTAAGTAAGTAAATATTTGTGATACATTTTTTTTTTTTGTTCTGATAGGGTTCAATATTACTTATTCAAAATCACCCCAAATCAATATAAAAAAAATATAGTTTCAATTAAATTGTAATTGGTATACCGATTAAGTTATTTTACAAATGGGAGATTCTTAAACAGTTCTATTTTTTTTAGAATAAATATATTTTGTTTAAATTTTTTCATCCACACATCACTATCCGTTTGAATTATACGCATATATTAATGACAAAAAGGTTATAATTATGAGGTAGTTTATCTTCCTTTGTGTGAAAAGAGAATGGGAAAACATTTAAGAAAAAACGAACTTAGTAAACCCGACTGGTAATCGAACCCTGATCTGACGGTATTTGGCTATCTAGCCTAATGTGATAGGTACGCCCTGGACATTGTAACCACAGAAGTCTGTCTTTTTTAAACCTTATATCTTTTTTATGATGAAAGAAGCCTACCAAAAATAAACTTTTTTTAATACTTTTTGAGAGAAGTAATTTTATCATAGTTTTGAATTTATAATAAAAACAGACTGTTGTATACTTAGGAATTAAGATATTTTACATTATACAGTTCTATTAATGGCAACATACTACCTCTTTTCTATGGTCGAGGGTTTTGGCAGACAAAATCAAAGTGTCTTAGGTGTAAAATAAATTAATAAAATAACAATATATGCTATAAAATATACTATGAATTAGAAAATAGTGTGCTTTATTTTATTTATATTTCACTTTGTTTAAGAATCGATTCCCGAGTATTTGTTTGGTTAATTGAAGAGGACCACTGACAGTTTATAGAAAGTTATAGTAAGTAAGTAGAAATTTATCTTTGATTAATTACAAGCTATGACGTGACTAGCAATGTTTTTTAGCTAATGGTGCGTCTTAAAAGAGTTCAATTATGTCCGAGATTGTTTGTCCAAGAAATATTATATTCTAGATTATATAAATTAGGATAAAAGAAATGTATGCTTGGAATTGCTTTCCAAGGAATTTAAATTAATAATAAATACAAAATTGTAATATATAATATTACATTTTCAATTTACAAAATAATTATAATATTTATTTTAAAGGTAAGATGATACATTCTAAATATATGTATAGTCAAATTCGATTACACATTTTGTTTATTGTTTTATCTATATACTATTGTGTACTCAATACATTATAAGGAAAAACAATATAATTTACATAAAAACTTTCACTACTAAAACCAAATTTTCTTCAAAATGTATATAGACCACAAAACGTGAGTAGAATATGAACTATTAATTCATTAGAAACTTAATCCAACACGTTAAATATTCGTAGCAGAGCCCTATTATAGTGACATAGTTGACTTAACAACGTATAATAGGTTATATTAAGCTGGTATTTGTAGTACGTATTTAAAGTCAGGTAATAATGTTGAGATATATCAAACCATTTCTGAATTATGGATTAACAAATTTTTCCCCGGTTTGATTATACACAAATGAACTAATTGCGATGATGTGTTAGGGATAGTGTAGGCAGAATTTACAGGAAGAGTGGCCGAATTTTTGCCATGAGAGAGTGATTAAAAATTTGGAGGGACTACCCTCAGTACTTCTGACAGGGGTTTGAACCTCTATCTTGCTATCATAATCAATCCACCCTATTGTCAGACTGACGTATTAGACCATTTTAACTCCTAAATGGGTGTTAACAATTTTTTTTAGCACCACGTCTTATTAACCATTTGAATTATACGCTAGTGTACTAATTACGTTGATGGGTTACGGTTGATGAATGTTGAATTTAGAGGAAAGGTATCTTCATTTGCGTAGAGATAAAGTGTAGACCATTTAAGAAAAATTAGCCCTAGTATATCTGACCGGGATCAAACCACTATTTCCTTATCATCGCTAGTCTAATCTATTGCTAGATTAATCTTAGACCATGCTGACACCAAAGCGTGTTTACAAACTTAATTAAGCTAGAACGGTACAGTTATTTATATTCAACCAGCCGAGTGAAAACAAACTCAAATAGTCGAAGGAAGGACTAGGTTCATGAGCTAGGGGCGTGTTTGGACTAAACCTATAATAAAATATTTGCTAAATATATTCTCTTCTTTTGTTCAGGCAGCGCATCTTACTACCCGTCCGGACTAGGCACATTCAATCACGCACGTGGGTAAGGTATGAGAAAAGTAGCAATCAAGAGTAAATGTAGTGATATTTGACTGAAGGAAATATGATAAGCCATGTAGTAAATAACATCCCTGGTACTGTACAGTACACCAGGCTGGATTCGAATCCTGAACTCCCCGACACCAGAAAATAAACCAAAAGAGACTGACGTTTAATCCGCGGATCCAATGATGTAGGTCTACTCCGGATATTTGTTGATATGTATTTAAAATCATTAATATGCGTATTTAAAATATTTAAAACCTTATACTTACCCAGATGTGGTTAGTGAGATACTCTAAACAGTATTTATTAATAAATTAAAATAAAAAGTCCCTTAATCAAATATTTAAGGTGATAAAAAATGAAGAATTTGGATTAGTTATGTATTTTTTGTTATTCAAAATTATGTTCACTCTAAAATAAAACTATAATTATTATTATTTTTACTATTATCTGTGATCCAATATGAAAGAAGGTGAATAGTAATATAAAGTTATTGCAGACCAGTGAGCCGGTCAGATATGTCTCGCGGCCTGTGAGTTTGTGAGCTCTATTGATAGGAATGTGGCTGTTCCATCAATACAGAGCTGAATCCATATAATATAATACTTATTTTAATACAACTGCGTGATCCGCGACTGACCTGAATCTCCTTAGATATTATGTAGCTTGCCTCGCTAATAATTGCTATATCCCAGGCATGGTCAAAGTCCAGTATGAACAAGGGGTGGTTCTAAAAATGAGGTTAAAATGGTAGTTATTCTAGTTGATAATTTAATTAAACACAGTCAACAATTTAATAAAATCCTATTCAATAGCTCCCACTAATATTTCATAAGAAGGTTTAAATCTCTTCTATTCCTTCAATAAATCTACTATATTCAAAATTATTTCTCTCCCTCTTTAAAGTTTGTCTTTGATACTAAAAATATTTTTCCAGCATCATCACAACAATTTGTCAACTTGTATTCAATATCATTAATGAGAAGCCTTCGAACTAAAACAAGCTATTTTGCTTGTCATTCAGTAAAGTTTGTGTTGTTTAGGGAAAACAAGAAGTGGTAGAGAGGGGGAAGGGGATGGGTAAAGGATAGATACACAATATAGAGAAAGAGACTCAATCCTTGAGCAATATAAATTTAGAAACAGAGATAAAATTATTGTTAAGGTTTGAGAGGGATGAATATCTTGAAGATGTGTGGAAATTTAGGAAAATTCAGTTATTTATTCTTTAGTTTTTAATAGTTGATATGAAACAGTGATACAATTTAGAATACCAACAATAGATTTGAGTATATAAAAATAAGTAGTTATTTAAGTTTAGGCTTCCTTTTTAATAAGTTTGGTTAATTAAAACACTCGAAAGCTCTAATGATTCTCAGTAGTGAAGAACATAAACGACTAGTTTATTCAAAGTATTTTACATTTGTGGTTTTTCTTCCTTAAGTAACAGGTACTTATTTTAACTTAGATGCAATGAAATTTGATTTGTTTAAAAGGTTCTAATGTTTAATAATTCATTAAATATATAAAGAGATTTTAAAAGTTATTACCATAGTTTTAAACTTTGGTTAATAGAATATTATCTGAATTAAATAAAGCATGAGTGTTTATATGTACTGTATCTTACTTTTTATGCTCAAAATTCAATTTATTTAACAATTCATTCACCTATACTGTAATTATTTCTTTAAATCAATGCATACTTAAAAATAATGTAGATAATACCATAAAATCAGGAAACGATTAATTTACTGACTTTTGTTTTAATATTCTTATTAATATCTCAGCATTTGACAACAAATTATTTAGTTAAAAATAATTTTATATAATTTAAGTCATTTAATATTTATTTGTATCATTTTTGCCATATTTTGTTTTAATCTATAAAATAATAAGGAAATAAATTTAACTAAATCATAGTTGTAGGAAAAAAATTAGTATCAAGACTTTAAATTTCAATGAGAGACTTAAATGAAAAGTAAATTATGTGTATAATAAGATATTCTCCACAAAATAATAAATAATTCACAATTCTCTAGCTTTTTATCCTACAGAAAGCTTATGGATTAGAGTAATAGATGAAATTTTCTCTAGAAAGTAAATATAGCACATAAAATACAGATTTTATAAAATCTCCAAATCAGCAATATTAATGATCAAATTAAAAGGACTTCTTTATAATTAAGTAGCTATATATATATATCATATGTATTTACAAACAAGTACACACATTTCTGAAAATCATAAATCCAGTCTTGGACCATAAAGTAATACTATAAAATACAATATTTTTTACAAAAAATATTTATAAATAATAATTAGCTAAAATCAACAGGTTTTTAAATTATAATGGCGTCGGCTTGCCTATATTATTTTATTTAATATATATAATAAATATTATGGTACATTAACAAAGTAATGAGTATCTTTCTGAATGGTTTAGCGGAAAATAATCCCGCGTCAAGAAAAATACTCATTTTAAACTCTGAAAATACCATACGAATCTACCCCTATTTATTTATATTTATTTAAATGGCTTTATTTAATCTGGCAAAGTTAAGGTGTATCATACTGTATTATAATTAATTTCTAATAAGATGATACATACATTTCTATCGTATCATTACTTTTATCAAGAGCCAGTATTCTAAGCAAATTACCTCAAACATTTTAAAGATGTTATGGATTTATAGAGGATAATTTTGAAATATAATATATTTTAGATTTTGTATTTCGTTAATTACAATATACTGTTTCTAACATGGACCAGAGCACTATTTCATTAGTTTTAGGTGATTGCTACATATTTGAATTAATTCATGTTCCATTCAAAGCTGAAAGAGATATGTATTTATTATAAATATAATCAAACCAATGCAATTATGTTTTATTAGAATCAGTGCATAATATCAGGTACAGTGAGTCTATTGACAGTAAATAAATGTGTGTTAACGCCAACATTGTTTTATAAATGTAAAGCGTTGGTTTGTTATAAGAAACCCAAGATCAAGGTGAATGCGGTTAGAATACGATATTTAAGAAAGGTTTGTAGAAACACTTGTATGAACAGAGTCAGTAATAATGGGTGCGAAAGAGTGCGGGTTGAAAGGGAATCCAATAGGTCAATGTGAAAGAAATGTTTTACTATTGTTTGGGCATATTGAGAGTATGAGTGTGGATCGAGTGGAGAAGAAAATATATGATAATAGAGTGTGTGGATCAAAGGGAAGTGGTAGGCCATATAAGACGTGGTTAGTGTTTTAGACGAATGTGTGAAAAGGAGAAACATTAAGTTTTCAAAATAAAAGAGCGTGTATGCCTAGGTGTATGCATGTTGTTAAACCTAAGGGAGTATGCAAGGATAGGGATGTGTGGAAAATGTTGGCTTGGATTAATTAAGTACAGAGCTGCTGTTGTTTTTGTTTTTTAGCTATATGCACAGTTTTTTGCCTATCCTCACGAGAATGATATGAAATTTTATGTATGAACTGAACATAATTGATTGTTTGAAAAACATTTTACAAATAATTGATTTTACTATAATAGAATGAAAAAGTCTGCTCAGAAATTTGGATAATGTATATCACATAATTCAACTAAAGTGATTTTGTGAGACCCGCCTCGGTGGCGTAGTTAGCTAAAGCCCTAGTTTCATGTTGAGCTAGAGTTCCAAGGACGGGAAGATAGAGGATCGTATCTTGATCGGAGGAACTGGTGGATTTTTCCTAAATTGTTTTCCACTCTCCCACAACGCAAACGCTGGCTCACTTCATCTATATTCTACCTTCTCAATTCTAGCCCCATTAGCATAATTAGTATCTAAACGTACAACCCGAACGGTTAGCAAGACGCGGTGCTAAAGAATTAAATAAAATTTTGTGAGAAGTAAAACACTAAAAAAAATTGGACCTTAAAAACATTACTATTTTTAACATATATATATTATTTATTGTGAATAAAAGTGATATAATTGTAATTTTTATACAAATTATAGAACTGTTAAATAGTTTGCGACATATAAACAAACAACGAGACTAAACATATTTATTAATCATATTTTTTTAGAAATAAACAATAAAGCATTATTGAATAATTTTAGTTGATATTTTTTGACTATGGGATTACATTATATGTTAAAGAGAGAATATGGGTGATTAAATTATCTTTAATCTACCTTACCAACTCAGACATGCTAACTATTAGAAAATATTATATCAAATAGAAGAAATCGATTAAAACTAATATTCATTGTTTGAAAAAGTTTTTGAATTACCAAAAAACTATTTTTCTACTAAACAACTAAAAGTAACATATTGTTAATATCTGTTTTTGTAAAGCCTTAATTACTCAATATAGTTACACATTCATTTAAATATTTCACAATTTTTAGAAAATTTTCCAGTAAATAATTTTTTATATCAATATGAACCCATAAATTATAATTATGACATTTATTAAATGTTTTAAAAATCATACATTTATTAGAAAATAAAAAACCCACTTTTATCAATATCTTAAATCTTTAAAATATAAAAAAGTTTTTGAAATCAAATAACCCAAATTATTAAAAGAAATCTTAAGAAATATATTTTTGAAGGAATCGTATATAGATTAATGATAACGCAGTGCGAATTTAATCAGGTGATGGGTTTTACTTCCACAGATGATAGTAAAAAACTCGATAATAATGCGAGAATGTCTAGCCCCATTAAAATGTTTTCAGTCATATGAGTGGTTTATTGTCATTTCCAGAATGTAATAACGCGTACGTAGTTCAATCAAATAAAATCATCACTTAGTCCTGATGAAATGCCTTCATATAAAGGGAAAGGTTTTTATGTTCTATTAAAATCTGGCAAAAAAATAAACGACAGAGCAATCAATTCATAACCAAATTTAAAACACGATTATATTTATATGGTATTGATCAGGTTCAATACAATACATTTAGTTCAAGTAGTTGTGTTTATAAGAAACTCTAACTATATGGCGATATTTTAATGATTTTGTAAAACTTCACAAATAGCATTTGATTTTATTTAACAATAGAGTGAATTAAACTAGATTATTATTTTTAATGTTATATGAGATAAATAATGTATTAGCTGTCTATTGTGACTAAATTTTAAGACACTATCATGACCATCTATTAACTACTTATTTATTTTATGAACCAAATTTCAATGAATATATTATTTTTTCTCTTTAAGTATTAAACTCAGAATCCTAAGGCAACTACAATGACACAGTAACTAAACAGATATTTTTTCAGTATACGGGTTTATGAGTAATTAATATGTAATTAGAATACATTTCGGCAACACATAATAAGTTGAAATATATTTAACACCACTTGTAAGATATAGTAAAAGTAATTTAAAAACTTGTTTTAGAGCAATTGTATTCTCCTTAAATTATTTAATCATAAACAATAACATCCAATAAATGATTTATTTTTATGATATCTTTTTTTTTTTTTTGCATGTTTAGACTCATCTTTGGATATATTATATGGGCTTGTGACGTGGCGTTCACCAGTATCGGGCGTCGGTGTTAGTCCAGCGTCGCCCCCTATTACTCATGGAGTCACTCTCCGCCATTTCTGTTCATGAATTTATCGGGGAGCCGAGCGTATCAACGCGCTTAGCATCAACAATAATGTAATGGCAATATTGTCATTTCTTTGGAAAAACGTCCTGTGCGCAGCCATTTAGAAAACAAGGATACAATATGATAGGGTATAAATAAGTAAATAACAAACATGTTATATATATTAAAAATAACATTTATATTTAAAGTAAGATACATTCTGTTGAAGTGTTTATTTGCATATGATTAATGAATAATTAAATAATTATTTAGAAGTTGAGAAAACATTTTATTCCTTTAGGTCATTTTATGTTGCAAGCTATTTTAAATGTAAACCCCGAATCAACAATAACATAAAAATTACATTCTAACAAAGTTTACATTAAAATAATATTTGAGCATAAAAGTAGCCTATCCCTATTCATCTGTAGTTAATTATCATCTCAAATTTATTACATGATATTTTATTTAAAAGTGTGTTTCTAAATATCATAATTTAATTAATAAGACCTATAAGACTAATTAAAGATAGCCAGTAGCTTGTCTTTTTTTTAAATTTTATTCATAAATAACATTTGCGATAATTTAAAATATTAAAATACCAAAACATAAATTCGCTAAAATGTTTCGATATATTTACTAAAAGTTTTCTAAAATGAATCAACCATTTATTTAAACTCTACCTACTTATATCAGCTTGAAAAAAAAACTAACCTGTTTCCCGCCACTAATTAGACAAAGTTGTAGTTCACCACGAATTTATTTAACTCCATTTAATCCCGGGTGTGATTATTATTTTTTATTGTGCTAACCAATCAGTAAATAGCTAACTGCATTATATTAGCCCTAGTGTCAGAATTAAATTTAGTTTACAAATAGTATGTCTGCAAGTTCTCGTTAGACAACCAAATATTGAAGTATTCATATCATATAAACAATATTTCTAATTATGATATAATAAACTTTAATAAAATAGGTTATTTATTACGTTTTTAAATGTTGACCTTCTATAATCCTTAAGTATTTAGTTTTCAGGGTAAAAAATATGTCCAATACATGAATTTTAATCTCTATTATATTCTTACTCTTCTCATTCGTATTTTGACGTACCGTACATTTTCCTAGCTTTAATGCTTGGGCGCACAAGGAGGAGGCATAGGACAGGGCGCATTCGCGGTCTAAGTTCGCTGACAAATAGACCTGTCGTATGACAGAACACCTAATAATAAATAAATTAAAGTTTAAGTAGGCCTACTATCTCAATCATTTGCACTAAACATATATTCTCAAAAGGAAATTAGATATCCTATAATTAACTTTTCTAAATTATAGCTAAATTTATTTTTCTATCTTTGGAGAAAATATATTTTGACAGAGATTTAAATAAAACTATGTTAATATCAATTTTATATTATAAAATGAATAAATTTAAACTGTCTAATTTATTTTGTTTATAACTATACATTTTCATTAATATTAATTAGCATTGTATTGCAGTTGTTAAATTAGTTCTTTAATTCATTATTATTTAAAGATTAATTTAAATTTCTTGAAATGAATCACTTGTAGGCCCAGTAAATATTTTCCAGTAAGCAATTCATTGAATAGAAAGAAAAAACCTATCGCTATATCCTATCATTATTTATTTCAAACATTTTGTTCAATGATATATTATTAAATAATTAAATATAAGTGAGAATGCTAAAATTACAAAAACTATACATCTGAAGCCGTAATTTTAATCCCGGGCTACTTTTGGAAATACAAAATATATAAGTTTTCTAAGAAAACTTACGAACTGAAAGTAAACGTCTGCAAGGCTAGACCTATTTGAGAATGTGGTCGCAGACATGTTGGTACCGTCTACTGTATCCCGCCACTAAGTAGTGGGTTGGGATGTAACCCTTATGGTTAGGACTGGTGGAGAAGATACCACCCCATCACGTTCCCCCACCTAAACCTCCTCCAAAACACCCTTCTACAACCCATCCCCTAAGCCCTACCCCCCTTTCACCCTCTATGCATTTCCGTGAACCCAAACAGTTCACTTCACGGCAAGTAGTTTTGCACTAAACTTGGTCGACTGTAGGGCACGCTGCATTCTCTTCACCCCCCTCAACCCTCCAACCCCTCCATTTCACCCATTCGGTGAACTCAAGAATGAAACACGCCCACATCTAGCTTACTACGACAGAGAGGCTTACGTCACGGGTTCAGACCATGTGAGCACAAGATGCGATGAATGGCGAACCGAACACGTGATTTTACGGGCTGAAGGAGCTATCATTATTTTTATTGTACCGGATGATTGCCAATAAACTTGAACATTTTGTACGAATAACGTTTCATTCCTTGAGTGTGTTTTGCGTGTGGCACATATTATATTTCTTACAATTTTTAAAAAGAGCTAAGCGTATAACCCGAACGGATAGTAAGAAGTGGTGCTTAAAATAAAAATAAGATACATTTTAGAAACACCCAAACATCCCTCATATTTTTAATATTCACATGATTTCATAGTCAAAATTATCTAAGGCAGACATAAATTAACTTATTTGGTCATGTCAAGAAAAAACAGAACTATACTTAAGGCATTAACTATATAATTACCCACTTCAGTGGCTCAGTCGGGTGCACTGATGGTGGTGTTTCCTAAATGGTTTACCACTCTCTCTCCTACGCAAATGCTGGTGCACTTCCTCTCAATCAAACCTCCCAATCCAAAAACCATTAGTGTAATTTGTTGATAGGTGATAACCCGAACAGTTAGTAAGATGCGGTGCTAAAAGAAATATAAAACTATGATCTAGGAAAATGGATTGAGGTTGTTTACATGATATTTAGTCATGAAAACGTTCCAATGATGGAAGGGGAAATAAGAATATATTATTCAGCTTTCAAATATATATTTTTATTAATTTATATCCTTATTTTAAAAGATGGAGGAACGAAGGACACTTGCAATTTTATTTAATTTTAACAACCTTTTATAATAGTTCTATATAGAAATATTTTGAGGCAGACCCTTCCAGTGGCAGGAAATTGTGTATACTGATGATGATGAATGATGATTATGATGATTGATGATATAGCTAAAGGCTCTCAAATTTTTATATGATTCTACAAAACTTTACTGTGATTCTACAAAACGCTGGAGAACCAGTTCATTTGGGTGGACTGGTTTGATATTTCAATCCATTGTAGGCCTATGCTTGCGAATGAGTTTGATTTCTTATTACTTCTTTATGAGTCTTAATTTAAGATTGAATATTAAATGACACGTCATTTATATTATTATTATATTATTATTATTACACCGTCTTACTACCCGTTCGGGTCTTACCACTTACGCTAATGTGCAATGTAGGGTAATTGTGAGATGAAATGGAGGACCTACAGTTTAACGTGGAATCCGAACCACGGTGGAGGGCTGGCATTCCTCACATTCACAAGATGTAATTAATAAACATCTTTCAAGTTGAAGGAAGGTTTGGCAATCAATAAATCTTTGCCGGGACCGAGGATTGAACCCCGGTACCCCCAGCATAGAAGTCTGTCACCTTACCCCTAGACCACCAGGTCACCGTCATTTTTATAATAAGTTTTAAACGATATATAATAAAGCCATTAAACATAGAAACGAATATGTTGTGCTCATGTGCATACTAGAGATAGCTTTGAGATCTATTAGCTCTTGGTTGGTTCCTGAGTGGTGTTTAAGATCATTTATTATTTTATCTAAGAATAAGATTAGTTTAATTAAAATTAATTAAAAGTTGACATTTCTGGATCCAAAGTTAAATTTTAAGTACAGAGGGTTGTTATCCCCCGGTAATTTAGTTTGGGAATTCAAAGTTTTATTCAATATCTATTTTTTAAATCACCACTATAAATATTCTTTTTTTAAAAAATATAAGTAAATATATATAATTTTCATAAATATTAATATATATGCATGAATATTTCTATATACATAAATATGTTGTGTATATGCATGAATCTTTAGTCCTGTATATGTACAGCACATACATATTTGATATAAGTGCACATATATTATTTATTTATTTATATATAAACATTATTTATATTATTTGTATATATGAATAAATAAACAAATATATTATTTTCTATTTTATAAAATTGAGGTTTTTACTACCAACGATTTCCACTCTAACTGAAGATAACAACCCAATGTAGTAAACATTCAACAGCAAAAACATAAATGTATCTTTATTAATAACATAAAATTCCTATGATACTAAATATATTAAATAAATTTTAGCAATGCTTAGGAATAAACAAGGAGCTAGTGTGTATTTAATATTTAAATATTTACCTTTTACTATGGATTACTTATATTGGTATATATTTTTAAGGGTTGTACTAAAATCGTGTTTATAATTCATTAAAGAGTTTAAAGTCATTTATTATCCTTATTTAAAGTTAAAACCCTTTAAAAGAAAAGGAAAATAGAAAATAGTCTCAGTCTTAATAAACTTTGATGAATAAACACCTTATATTACTTGTTTTGTTTGTTTTTACACATATTATTGAGTACATCTACAAAAACAAGGTTTCCTTAGAAATAACGTAACGCTTCAAAGCTGATTAGGAATGCCTAGAGAAACAATATTGTTTATAAACTTTCAAAACAAATTTTAAGGCTTATCAAGATTTTTTAGTGCAAAACGGTACAAAACAATTAAAATAATATGTTTTTTATTCATAGAAGCTGATTAAGAATGATCCTAATTGCTATTTAATTTCTCGTTTAAAAGGTCTTAACATTATATTGTATACTTATTGACACATTAATCTTTAATGAATGATTAATGATATTTTAGTACAGCCCTTAAACATTGATATAAATATAAGTTTCCTATAGTGAAAGTTAAATATTTAAGTTTATTTAATGAGGTCTACTAGTATAAACATGTGTTATACTAGTAATATCACAAAACACTTTTATTTGAACTCTGAAATGTAATTCCTCTTACGATTTCCATCTTTATAATAATTCTAGCAATATATTTATTTATTTTTGTTTGTGAAGCATTGTAGAAGGTTCATTCTGAAAAATGCTTACTTTCGACAAGCCTTCTGATGGCTGTGAAGTGAGTTCTAAATAATATTTTTGATATTTTTACAGGAAACAAAGAATATTTTACAACATATTGTTAGGAAAACACTTTCGGTGTAATATGATTCTATACGTTGTCTATCTATAAAATTATGTATACATCATTTATAGAAACAATAATGAAATCAACGGCAAATGAATATGATTGCTTAATACTTTTTAGTTAGATATCTCGTCTTAATACATTTTTTCTTTCATTTATTAAAAATGGCACCTCTAACACATCTCAGAGTTTAGATTTCACAAAAAGATTTCTAGGGATCGGAAGTGCTCTTAATTTTAAGGTGAGATTACTTTATGATTAGATATAGAAGGGATAAAAATATTAAATTTTTGAAAAGATACATATCCTATTATATCTATATAATTATATCATTATTAAAATAAAAACACTCAGCTGACATACGTCTAGGAAATACCTAGGGCTAGTTTAGGTATACTATTTTATATTTAGGTTCATAAGTTCAAACACATATTTTATTTAACGTGAGCCTCATTCACAGTAGGGAATAGAAGGGTAGTTTTTTTGAGAAATATAAGCTACGATAAGATAAAATGGGAAAAATTCAAAGTAAAAAAAGTTTTATTTAAACCACTCTCCAGTTCATTAAGCCGTAATTCAAATTGAAATCTCTCCATCATAGACAACCCAGTATTTTGCGTGCGTGGGATCTTATAATATTTGATCACTGGTTTGGGTAGGTTCAGATGAAAAATGTCTTGGCATAAAAATATACTTTTTTTTTAGAAGTGATCACTCAAACATATACTTTGAATCACTTCAATTCCATTAAAATTTAATACACTCTGTCAAGCCTCTTCTTATTGAGATCCGGGTCCTTAAGTTTTTTTTTTATGACGGTTAGAAAAAACCAACAAATTCAGATTAATATTATATAAGCCTACGATACAAATGGTCTTAAAATGTAAGTCTCAAGCTCAATTCCATGGTAGAGTGGTTAATTTCAGCTATATTTAATTATAGCTTTTTGTTAATTTTTCGCAAAAAATATAAAATAAGAATAAAATAAGGTTTTTCTATATTTCTCTGTGGTGTGGATTGGGTGCGTGAGGTATCCTTGTGCCTTATCTGTAGTTATCATACAAGTGATTAAAAACATACATATATATATCAAGTTTATTAACAATCTAACGTAATTTCATTTTTTTTAAATACTCAATAATGAACATCTGAAAAAGGTAAAAACACATTTTTTAACAATTTTAATGCTGATATTGTGCTTCATAAAATACTATAATAATTTAGTCAATTAAAGCAACTTATGAAAGTATTAAGCGAAGGCTTGAAAACTAAAAAGGTTATGTTCAAACGTAACAGGTAAATAATCAAATATCCAAAACAAATAACACTTGGTTAATATTCAGCCAATATTAGGTGCATAGGTTTTAAAGTAATGTTTCATTAACTCAAGCTGTCTTTCATTCAGTATTTTTATTTTTTAAAACAAATGAGAGATTTTACATTTGTATAAATATTCTTAATAACAATGTAGTTTCTTCATTTTATAATCCTTTTAAAGGCATAACAAGATAAGTAGCATATATCATATAAAGGATCAAATTTTCTTAGTATTGCTTTGTTGATTTCAAAACAAATGTATGTTGAGAAAAAGCAAACAAACTGGAACGAAAATATCTAATCACAGCTATAAATAAAATATTTTGACAAACATAAACATTAGAATATCTTAACATAAAATAATACAAAATTAATGAGAAATTATATTTAATAATGTAAGACACTGATATAAGTTATTTGAGCATCTTATTATAAATTTAGTAAGACATTTGCTGATATAATATTATACATTATACTTATTACAAATATAATGCATATATCATTAAATACTATACACGATTTTTTATTTTTTATGTTTATTACAATAAATATATAATATATATTTATTATATTGTTTATGGTTTTTATATATAAGAAACAATAAATATGAAATCGGCTTGTATAATTTATAAGAAATTATTAAAATAAATACTGTATTCATGTTAGGAAAGTCTTATTTCAATAAATAGTTATCAATATAATTAGAATTAGATATATATACATATATAAATAAATATATATTCTACTAATTTAATTGTTTATATATTCAGTTATTAAGTAATTTAAATTTTTGTGTGTACAACCCGAACGGTTAGTAAGGCGCGGTGCTAGTAATAATAGTAATTAAAATTTTATTCAACTTGAATTTAGATTAGTATACATAGTAGGATATAATATATATTATACATAATAAGTAATAATATATATTATTTAAAAATAAGATAAAATGTATTTTATATCTTGTTGATATATTATAATACATACAATACATAGTAGAATATGCTTGTATTCCTATGTTGTAAGTTCATATAGAAATGTTTCTACAGCAATTTCATTCCATTTTCACTTCTTCTTAGACTGATTTTTTTATTTTCGTTATACTTATCTCAAACATTTCTTTCCCTTCTTGCACATATTTCTCTTCTTTCCTTCAAACATCCTGGAAAACTTTAATTAAAATATAACACCCACCCCTTAACTCACAATTCAACAGAAAGTTGAATGGAAGGAAGGCGAGGTGGAGTGTTGGAAAAAGATGGAAAGGGGGAAGGAAATATTCACAAAGAAGCAGAGAGAGTGATGGATTTGTTGAGGGCCGCTTCATTGTCTTGGAGTATTTTAATTAGTGCTACAACATCTTCTACTATATATGTTTCTCCGTGTTATAATTTATAGTATTGCTTTCCATGGAACTAACGACAGGAGGCTCCAAAATCAATGAAACGGTTAAATTTCATTATTGTAAGAACAAAGGAAAAAGTTTTCATAATTTATTTAGATTTTAAATGAAATTCAAGCAAATACAAAACTAAACCAAAAACTTCTTGGTGCAATACAGATATTCATGTAAACAATAATTGAGAGTATTGATTTTATTTGATTTTTAAACATGTTCATTTATATTAATATTCATTTATACAATTTTCTTTAATTATTATTGAATAATAATTCCCGAAACCATAATATACACGCTAGTATTTAAATTTAAAATAAATATTTAGCGATAAACGTGAATCTAATTTTTAAAAATTCTTTGTTTTCACCTTCATAAAACTATATATAATACTGATAGCTAATATTTAATTCATTATATTGAAAAGCTATTGATGATTTATTCTAAGAGAAAAGGTTTATGAGTGTGATTAAAATAAAAAGGAAAATAAACCTCAGCGTGCCCATCCAGAATTCAGATTGTACCTTGGTACATAGCTAGCTTGTTACGTCTTCGGTAGTCAGTTAATCTAGTTACATGAAAGGGGGCATTGGTCTTGCACTCTGTCATGGTTATTTTCTGGAGAATGGTGAGTCTGTTGGAACAATCTTCCATTCTGGGTATATCGACGGTGAAGTTCGCAAATGATCTTGGGACAGGATTGATACGAGGTCCCAGGTCAAAGGAGTCCAAGTCTTAAGAGTTGAAACTGCTACGATCTGTTGGGAGAGATAGGTTTACTACTGGAGGTGCTGAATATTTGTCGTGGGAAGGAGGAGCTCTGGGATCGCTGACAGGTGAAGTTTGATATAGAGAAAGACTGGAGAAGAGCGGCTGGGATGTGCGTCCAAACTATGCAGTTCGAGGGAGATCATAGCTAATGAGCAGTGAAGGATGGAGAGAATTTGTGACTAAAGAGTAGCCGGGGTATGATTATGGAAAAGGTAATGTTAGACGGGATTTTTCCTCCTCTTTCTCCCCGCGGCTAAATTCTGGACATTCCTGCTGGAGGCGAGAGACACGGTTTAGATATTTGTGTTGGCTTCTGGGTGAGATGGTGGTTGTAGCTGTTTGAAGAGTGGAATGGAAAATGATGAGTTACATACCCTGTACTCATTGTTAGTATACTAAAGTCTCGTAGATTACGGTGGGCAAGACGTGCAGTTACAATGAGAGAGTGTAGTGCCTTGTTCATGGTATTGACTTGTAAATCCAATGTGAAGAAACCATTGATGCATTCTGGATGCAAATGGAGGATAACATTAGAATGTGGCCATAAGAGATAGGGTGTAATTAGCTGGACTGGATAGAGCTAGTTCAAGATAGGGATAGGGTGTAGTGTGGTGGACTGGGTAGAACTTGTGTATGTGCGGCAACAAACTTGTATGTGCTTTAGCACCACGTCTAACTAACCTTCAGTACACCCTACTGGGATCGAGCCCCGTTATTTCCATCTTCGGCTGTCCAGTCTATTTTGATATATCAACTGTTGGTACTTACTTAAAAAAACACGCCTCTATTAATATTAATTTAAATTGGCATAAATATCAGAGAATAACCCCCTCACCGCCCCCCAAACAATAGAAGAGGCTCAGTTAATTAATTATATAGCAAGAATACATATTTTGTCAATTATTTATAAAACTCCAAAGTATATGAAAAAAAATTATGCTAAGATGCTTAATGTTTTCTTTTTTTAACAATTTAGGCTAATCAGATTATATGTAGTTTTGTAGCTTTATTTAATATGTAGTTTTTTGGGCTTACTTTATTATCTTAATCTACGTCTTTTAATATTTACTCTTTACTTTATTTCTTAACTTTCGTCTCTTTTATATTACTTCCTTTACTTTATTTCTAAACTTTCGAACTCTTTATTTACTTCATAAATCATGACATAAAAATTAATCTCGATTAAATATTTCCTTATTCTATAAACTTAGGCTACTTCCAGCCTCAGATTTAACTATTGATGATTTAAAATGTTATATTTTCTGTATCATAGAGCCTAGCAAGGTAGTTTTATCTGAGAGATAGGGTTCGTTGGAAGTGATAAAAACAGGTACAGGCGAGAGTCAAAAAGGAAGTCCATGAAAGAGGTTTAAAAACCTATTTCTTAAAAATATTTTTGTTGGTCTAGTTAATATTATTTAATTGGTAAAACCCATTACTAAAAAATTTCTAATAAGTAGTACCCATAATTTCCAAATTTATCTAAATATGTATCCAAAATATAATTATAAATTTATAGTCACGATCTAAAGGACATCATAAATAAATATGGTACTGAAATATTACTATCAAAACGCTTGATCTTGATTATAAGTAAATTTTTCTGTCTTTGTGTTTTGATCGTAGTAAACCAGAGAAGTTTAGTGAAAATTTTATCATGGTCAAAATTTTTAAAAAATTTGTTCCTTAGACAATGCCAACAAATTTAGGAGGAACCTTAGTCTGTATGTTATTATAAACTAAATATATGTTTACATTAAGAGCGGAAATAAAGTTAAAGAAAATGGATCATTTCGGCAACTAGAGCATGTAGTCTTAAATAAACAATAATCCTTTTTCCCTATATTATCTATGTCAATCAAAATCATGTTCATGGGTTCTACAACCTATCACCGTGATGAGAGTGGACTTAGCGTTATCGATGTGTTAAAGCTAGTTTTCAATTATAGTTTAATAATGATCTGTAGTCTCAAAAAAAGGAAGATAAATAGCCTCATTAAAAAGATTGGGCATTCAGAGAAATATATTTTCATTAAATTAATTGTTAGGTTTTCCCTTAGTTATCTATATGATAAAAGCGAAGTTATGTCTGTTTGTATGTTCAAAGTTTTTCTGAAACATACCAAAAAACAAAGCTGAATCTTCTCACAATAATTACTTGAGTACTTTAATTAACCCCAAAATTTATAAACTGACATTTCTTGCAATGGGATTGCCCCAGGGGGAAGGGTAGATCAGAATAACTCGATCACCTGGAAGGAGCTATGGATATTTTTCGCCATCTTTATGAGAAAAATCTTTAACTGAAAACGAATAAATCCCCTTAACCTGGCAGAACCGTGGACAAAATTAAACCTCCTGTTTTGAAAAATATAAAAATAGATAGAAACAGCCGGTAAATAATAAATTTCGTCCGTCGGGGACAGATAAAATATTTGTTTGCATATTAAAATTCAGGTATTTAATACATTTTAAAGTTTTAGATTATTTTATTATACGATTTATTCTTCCTACACCTAGTCTTTCTATTTTCTGGGCTAGACGCATTTAATTACTCTAATAGGGAAAGGGATAAGGAATGTAAAATTTAGAGGAAACGTACTGTGCCTCCATTTGCGTGGAGGGTTGGTGGAATTTGTTTCTAAAAACCCGAACTGCAGTACACGTGGCTGGGTTTTTGGCGAGGACTTCCTAGTCGCTAACAAACCAGATTCAACATGATATACATATATTATCCGTACCTACCGGAGCGGCTGTTACTAGTCAGTCGAAAGGAATGTAGACACTTTAAAATAGATTAATATGATTAATATATATTAGAATTATTTATTGGTAAATAATAATTATCCCCCTACTTTTCATAATACTAATTTGGTTTTGAAAATATTGACTTGAAAACACGAAGGAGAAAAGAAGATGGCGTGAGTTGGAAGAAACTAGAAACTTCGTAAGAAGCTGATGAGGGGGTAAGGCAAGGGTAAAGAGGGGGGTGGGGGGCAGGAGAAGAGTTGTGTAATAGCTGAACGTGGAAAAAGGGTTGGTGTGGGGGTGGAAGAGGGGAGTAGCCACGTCCATTAGCGTTTGTATTGTCTTGCTACTGCTTCTTCTTCTTCTTCTTTAGTTCACTTCAGATGAGATGAAGCCGAGTAACAGCTTCGCAATATTGACGTTTGACTTCAGATTGCTGAAAGAAAAAAATACCATATATATATATATATATATCTTTCTCGGTAATAATCACTCCTTACGAAAATATAACAATCTTACTGGAAACAGTCTAGATTTATATTATCATTTACACGGTATTATCTGTTCCCCTAAGTTTCTGCCTGGATAAAAATATGTTATATTTAACGTGAGAGGGCAACAATTATCAATGTAGCTACTGAATACAAAATTATGTTAATATCCCATTATTTTCTATCATGGATCTTATTACTATAAAGTAACACAAAGAATCAAAAGAATGAAGTTAATGAATGCACAGAATTTCATAGAATGACCATATAAAGTGCTATTGTTTAAACTTACATTGAAACTGTCAGTCAGAACTATCCATAAGCCACATACCGTATTTAATATAACGGTATAGGTATGAGAAGATATAATTTAGATGGAGATACTTCACATTTGTTTTAAGTGAGGGTGGAAAGCCATTAAGGTAAAATAATTTTAGAACACTTAGCTGCTATTCGATCCCGGAACTACAGATAACCAGCAAGCCAGACGAAACTGATGATTTAAACGCGTGACCAAAAGTAGGAGCTTAATACTAATGTAATAGTATTCATGATTAAGTTTAGAGTTATATTTTTTATCAATATTTGTATGACTTAAACTCCAGTGCAGGAAATAAAAGCTAAATTGTCATTTGAATAACAAGTTTTCTTTAAATAATCAGTGAAATCTACCACGCGATAGTCAAAATTCTTTATTTAAGTGAGGTTTAGCTTGTAAATAAATATGCATTCTAATGCTGGGATCACGATCAACTTAACGTTAGCTTAACGTAACCTTCACTTAAAGTTGACTTAAAGTTAACTTAACGTATGTGTGATCACGATTCACGTAACTTAACGTAGCAACTCGAGCCAAACATCTTCATTCTCGAGTATGATCTGTGATTTGTACTAGTTTTACAGTGATGATCTGTGAATGTTTACAGTTTTAAATCGATATAATAAATATCTATAACAAATTTTTGGATAAATTTAGCTTTCCTATTTTAGTTTAGTTATTTTGTTTCAATGTCTGATCACTAGAACTTACGCTAAAGAGTAAACATTGGTCATAATACCAACAAATGAGTAACAAATAGCCCTGTTGACGTCACTCGCATAATGATTGGCTGGCTAAATCACGTGATACCCTTCAAGTAACGTTCACATAAAGTAAAAGACCTACCAGGACATCTATTACGTTAAGTTAACTGCAAGTGAACGTTAAGTTAACTGCATCGTGATCGCTTCCATTTAAACACACGAGGAGGTCCTTTACGTTAAGTTACGTTAAGTTGATCGTGATCCCGGCATAAAATAGTCAAGTAATGCCAAGAAAAATTAATCATTAGGTCCAAATATATTATATTTATTGTGATTAACTTATATTACACTTAACTATAAAACCTTTAGGCAATGCTACGATAAATCTAGATAAGTTTAATTTATTTCTAAGCTAGATATTAAAATATACTCTAAAATTTTTTTATATAATATATTCGTCATTAGACAAAATACGTTGATATAAACAAAAAAACTTATAATGTTTTATAATAGAAGTGTAAAATTACAATATTATTACTTGTATACATAGGAACTAAATGGTTTAATATTATAAATGTTTCAATTATAGAAAAACTAAATGGAAATTACAGTGTTGTTTAGTATTAATATAATACATTTAAAATTTTCATCAAATATATAATCAGTCCATTTCGATATATATTAAATCTTATTTTGTTAAGTTAATGTAGGTTAATATAAGGTTTCTCAATTATTATCTTACTACCACCGTGTCTTAATACCTGTTCATCCATGATGGGTTAGAGGCGTGGAGGCACTCTTACTTAACTGTTCAGGTTATATGGATATATGATCATTACTATAATGGGGTAGGGATGAGGAAGGAAGCGTTTTAAATGTAATCTACACACATTTGATTGGAAGGAGAGTGGGAAACCATTTAGGATAAAAAAAAACTTCAGTATAACTGACCGGGATTCTAACCCGATATAGCTGTCATCACCAGGCAAGTCTAGGGTTTCTCAATTAATTAAGATAAAATGTGTTAGTAAAATATAGGGAAGTTTGTAAGAAATTAGAAAATTGGTTCAAAATATGCTATAATATATTTGTACTTTGTTCACACTATTAATTCGTATCTAATTTAAGGTTTTGTCTTCTCATAAAAAAGTGACATCTATAAATTAATGTGATTATATTATTAATTATTGATAAATCTCTTAATTTATTTAGTTTGGCAACCAGAAGTATTTAGAGATAACTCTTATAAAAGTAATCACGATGATTAATATAGGTGTTTAATTAATTGAGTTAACGTGCTTTTAAACTCCAAATATAATTATAACATAAAAGCTTTATTTTCTCATAACACATGTCCTGTAGATGGCTTATCAAAAAAATCTGGATACAATTATTATGAAAAGATGATCCTTAATATGACACATATATAAAAAAGGTATAATTTGTATAATATTTTTGTTTAAGAATTGATAGAAATGACCTTTGAGAGTTTCAACGTTTTAAGTCTGTATATTGACTCTAGATCATAGGCTGAGGTTTAAATAGTATATATTCTACTGTGTTTATTATGTAAGTATTTTCAATGAAGATATTGCAGAATCTTGAAAAAATTGGCATATTTACAAATAATAAACTAGTTAGCTCACTTATGTCCAAAATACGAACTGTTAAAAGGAAATAGAGACTATATGTAGAGTGTTCAGAAATTCTTAGCCCAAAATGCACATATAGTTTGTTTGAACAAAAAGTAATACAAAACCCTATACACTTACATCTGTAAAATTATACTAATAACATTAAATAGTGCCCAAAGTTTCGGTCTACAGCGCCGGAAGAGCAAAGCTATTCAAGCATGTCTGTACAACAGGTTGCATAGGAGTTAGGCGCGCGGCACTACACACCTTAATATCTTGGAGCACGGCAGCAGAACACTCCACAATTAATAATAAAACCACAACAGTCCATCTATAAATGCGAATAAGTTCTGAGGGTCATATTATTAACGGTCCCTCATCACATAAAGTACAGTACTTGCCATTATTACGTGTGCAGTGCCACGCGCCTTGCTCCTATGACACTTGTTGTACACGCATGCTTGACAGCCTTTTTCCCGCTACTCTACGCCGAAATTTGAACACAATTTAATGGTATTAACATAGTTTTCCGGATGATAGTGTCTAATGATTTTGTATTACTTTTGGTTCAAACAAAATATTTGTGCAGTTTGGGCTATGAGTTTCCGAACACGCTGTATATTAAATTTATTAACTCGTGCAAAATGTGAGTGACATTATAATAAAAAGACTCAATCAATTCTTTATTCTTTTTACCTATTAATTTATTACCTAACATTACACAACAAAGTGTACTCTATTTGATTTATCATATAAAATAGTTTGGAAATTATTCTACTCTTTTATGGATATATTTAGATAAATGTTCAATCGTAAACACACCTTCATGAATATAAAATATTTCAAACGCCATTAAAAATAATTAAATTTCAAAACATATCATTTTTCTTTACTTTTATAATTTGAGATCTATTGAAAATTATAATGTCACAAATGAAATATCTACTTCTAATATTGCATGATCAGTCGCATATTTAATATAATGATTTCCTTATTACTGGATGGTTTTAAAAACACTATGATAGCGTGTTGTTGTAATTCAAGTATTTTGAACGTAAAGTGATTTTGTATATATTATTTTAACTATTCAAATCTTTGCTATCTTTTGATTGATGAGTATATATTTTATTAATTAAAGAAACTTTTATGGTTGAAAATAATTAACGTTCCTTTCTTCTTTCCTTATAATTATCTCTAGTGTAATTTTCGTTTGCCTGGTTTCACCCCATTCTCTTCCATCAATAAAGTCTCCCTTCTTCTACTTTTAGGTTAAATTCAAATTAGAAAACCTAAAACAAAAAATAAATAAAAAATAAAGCTCTCAGTCCCTCTCCCTAGTATACAGGAACATTCACTTTGAATTAAACTCCTTCTCCCCCCCACACCCGCCAACCCGCCATGCTGTTTCTTCTTTTGCCATCTTTTCCTCGATATTTTCTTGTAACATTAAATTCTCCTTTCCTTTTTTTTTCACCCCCTTCCCTTCTTCTTCTTCTTCTTCTCCTCCTCCTGCTTCTCTCAAAATGCCTCTCGGGAATATTCCTCCCTACTTTTCTGTAGTTTTCTAAAGACAAATGAAAGGCTACCTCATCCACGCCTTTCACGACGTGAATATCCCATTGGGTAACCTACAGGAGGAAACTCAGATCAAATTCGTTTTTCCTTCTTCAACAGGAAAATAAAAGAGAACGAGAGAAAATCTGCATTGAAAGAGGGTAAAGAAAACCTGATTAGTGGAAAAGCCATGTATATCATCAAAAAAAAAAGCATTAAAAAGTTTTAATGCACTATACTTTCCATTATAGTTGAATTAAAAAAAGGGCTATGGAATAAAATACATTTGAGGAAGTGCACCTGCATTATAGTGTATAATGTATGGTAAAAAAAATGATTAATTACAAGTTAAAAACCACTCGTAAATATATTAATCCGAACTGAAACCTTAAACCAACTGTGATGATTTTCACGTATTATAACAATACATGAATTCCCATACATAGTTCCTTTAACATAGATAATTTATTTAAGAAATTAGTAGGTTTTTGTAATTTATACACATCACGGGAAGATGTGAATATCTAAAAATAAAAATACATTTTTTATAGAAATATATATTTCATTTAAGTTTAAATTGATTTTAAAGTCAATTGAAATATGTATTAAAAGAAGTTTTTATACTTATATTATTTTTAAATATATAATTCTGGCAATGATAGAATATCGAGTAGTTTTTGTAGATCTTGCATAAGTAATTTAAAGTTTTCTTTCAAACCATTGAGTTTATATATAAAATGGGTTATTGGATACTTAATATAACAAATTAAATTGTTATATAAAATAATAGTGCTATTAGTTATTGAATGGCCAATATGGACAATAAATTTTATATTTACTAGGCATGGGCTTATTTTGTAATATCTAATCATTATTTAGTTAGCTAGTTTAAATTTGTTTAAACTCACTTTTAAACAAGTATTTTCATTAATATACATTTAGAAAATGTCGGAAAAAATAAGTTTAGGATGTTTTGCTATAGTTACTATGCAGGAACTATATTTATATCTGAGGCTACAGAAAAAACGATTTGATTAATTCTATTCAACACCTATATTTAAGTTGTTGGTGTTCACAACATGAAAAGAGAGCTTTAATCTAATTTTATCTCTAAAGTTAAGAGTAGTTTATTGACAAATGACTTGTAAAAATTTTAGATTTTTTTTAAATTGCTCGAACATAGATCCAGAAATAATAAATTGTGAAGATTCCTACAATGTAAATTATACCGAAAATTTATTTATAAAAACATTTATTAGTAGTTTATTGATGACTATTATTTAAAATGGGTATTTCATTCATATATTTACATGGAAAATATTAATTTTAAATAATTTTTTATATTTAAGGGATAACCAGTTTCCCAAAATTTTGTTTCAAACTATAAGATTCATTAGAGATAAAACGTACGATAGTGTGGTACAATTTTTTTTATTAAAATATTTAATAGGACTATACATTCGTCACTTAAAATTTTACACGAACCTTTTATTTATTTAACGTAAATATTTTACTACCTCTATATTTGTGGGGTGGGGGGGCTCGTATTTACTATTTTGAATAACAATGGCCACAATTTAAACTTAGGATATAATTCATTTTTATGTTTCATAATTTGTATAACTTCAACATCAGAAGGTTTCCCTTTTACGTTATTTGATATTTTAAATTATAAATGTTTATTTGTACAAAAGTATACTTAAATTAAAATAACTTTTCTAAATAACTTGAAATAATTAAAATAGTAAATTTTGTACTATATTTTTAGTAGTGATAAAATAATATAAGTTCTATTTAATTTTTATTGTATAATTCATTGAAAGTGAAGATAGAGAAAAAATAAATAGCTAAATGTAATTATTTAATTTCACTATTGATTTTTCAGTGATATATTCATTAGTAAATACAATATTTTAATCTAAAACTAATGACATATCCAAGATAAAGCCTGGTACTAGTATTGTTTTAACATTTACAAAATATACTTTTGTTTATTTAGCACCACGTCTTACTACTCGTTCTGTTTACAAGCTTAAGTACCAATTACACTAATGGAATTGAAAAGATTGAATTTAGAGGAAGTGAACCCACAATTGAGTATAGGGAAATTGGAAAACCATTGAGGAACCCCCAGTTCACCCGAACGAGACTCGAACCTTGATCTCCCCGTCCTCGGCAATCTATCTCAACACAAAACTAGCGCGTTAGCCAACTATGCCACAAAGGCGGGTTGAAAATATTAATAAACAGTTCTAAAATAATTTATTTGGTATTGATATTATCTATTAAAGTTAAATCCGAATATCCTAGTACTCAAAATATGAATACATGAAATTGAATCTAGTAATTTTATAATTGTCTTTCATCTATCATCATAGGGAGATTCCACTAACTCTATCATATGGTTTAAATGAAGTTCTTAATCTAATATTTTTTAACTGTTACCTTACTATATTTATGTTAGCTAAAATTAATTTCATAAATTAATATTTTCTGATAATATTTCCTTTAAATACTATTGAGGGTCTGCACTAAAATCTTAATTATCAAATAGTTATATCATATAAATAATATTAAACATTTATAGTGTTAAATGTAAAATTAATTTATAATATTTATAACCAACAAAATAATAAATAGGTAAATTAAATGATATAATGTAAAATTATTTACACATCGAGTATTATGATATATAAATTAGTCAAAGATCTTGCTAGGCATATCATTAAAATGTACCGACACATTAAAAAAATTACCAGTGACGAAAGTTTTCATTTGTATTACTCGAATATGCTTTTTTAACCTCTTCTTACTACCAGTACCGGTTCTACACATAGAAATATCATAAGCCATTACAAAATTTTAACTTGGCTATGGTGTGTAAATCATTTTATTCAAAGGCATTTAAAAATAGATTTTTTAAATCATACCACTTGCTAAATAAAATCAAGTTTTAGTATCTCAGTATTTCTAAGAGAAGTTCGCGAAAATAAGCTTGATATGAAAATATAATAATTTTATTAAAAACATAAAATAATATTTGCTCTAACTGTTTTATAAGTTCTCACAGCATGCTTAAAAAATGTCCATATGTGTCAGATAAGTTTACTTATGGCGCTTCCGTGTTTTACAACAATCATGAATATAATTTATTTATATATTTGTGTAGCAAAAAAATAATTAATATTATTATTAGCACGCGTCTACTACCGTTCGGTTTACGCACTTACGCTAATGTGTAATGTAGGTGATTGTGAGATGAAATGGAGGACCTACAGTTTAACGTGGAATCCGAACCCGGTGGAGGCTGGCAATAATTAATAGTTTTATCTTTCGCGGCGACAATGATTTTTGATTTTCTCAGCAACACGTATTATTACCGTTCAGACAATATGCTTATGTACTAATTACTCCACTGTGTTAGTGATGAAGTTTTAATTTAAAACAAGTGTAGTCACATTCTCGTGGTGGGAGAGTGGAAAACAATTTATATTCTGATTGCGAGAGTGAACGTTTTTGTTTATTCTAACACTGAAGTGGATGATACAAAATTAAAAATTAATGTTTTAAAAATAAGAATACTTATTATTAGGTTAATAAGATGCAAACTTTTCTTATACTTCTACCTTATTTCTTACTATCCCTATTTCTTATCATTCACACTATAAATATACTTATATTTTACAAATTTATTAGGCAAAATTGAGAGTATATATTCCAGAATTTGTCTGGAGGGGAAGCGGAAACAATTAGAGAGATATGAGCTGAATATTTCTGAAGTATAATATTCTTATTTATAAATGTTTCACGAGCCATTATATAGTGGAGACAAATTCTCTCTTATGTTGATTCAATGTAAAACTGTGTTTCGTGTCCAACAAACCAATCTAATCAGAAGGTTCTATGGTGTTTTCTACCAGGATGATTAGAACTTTTTTAAATATATTAATTTAGACTGATGAAAATGATATAGTAGGCTTACTGTTTTTATCATGTCACAATAATGTGAATATTTTGTATACGTTTTTGTCCATTAATAACATTTAATAACCATATGGTTTTAAATATTTTTAAGCTTTGATAGGTGAATACGCAGAATAAACTTCACTTTCATCTAGAATAATTTTACAATGACGGGAAGGTGTTGTGACTCGGATCTCAATCTTGGTTAACTGATGATTTTATTTTTTACTTAATGACTTGTCACTCTTATGATAAACAAATGTAGGTACACTTATTTTATAATACAACTTATTTATTCTAGCATATAAATATAATCAAATAAAAGTTGTTAGGATGGGTGGTAAGATATAGAAGAGATAAATCTAACTAAATAATATAATAATCACACTTAAATACCCATTATAATTTCAAATAAAATTTTGCTAAGCTTCGAAACTAATATCAGATTTGACCTCTTCTCTAAAAAATTCCGGCCCCGACAGTTATGAATCTTTGTCAATAATGATCAAATGTAAATAAGTTATACACAGTACAAAACAAAATTCATATAGATAAAATATGAATGTACTGTGACCACATGGTCTAGCGCGCAACTCCAGCAGTAGACTAGACTTTCGATGATGGGTGGATTCAGGCTCGAATCTCAGTAGAGTGTTTGAATCTTGTTTTGCCAAAATATGTTTCCACTCCTCCACGCAAATACCGGCACACCTTCTCTAAATATAACCTTCCTCATGCCTAAAACCATTAGCATAACTTGTACGTAGGTGTATAACCTGAACGGGTAGAAGTTTAATTTATAATATTAGCTGGAGTTTTCAAAATTAAAATAATATCACAAAAAATTCCAAAATAAAACATTTTCTAAATAATGTGAGTGCATAATGTTATGTGAATATCTCAATAATAATATTTTTTCAAAAAGGAAAATAACAAAAAATATTCGAATTTAGATTTGACTTCAAGAATATTTTATAAATATGATTCAAGCTCACTTGGAAATGAAAAAGTAGACCTTTATCACCGCTATTTAAAGATTATATTAATTTGCATATCATAAAGTATTAAAAAAATACAGCTTTATTTAGTGTGAGTGCACTACCCAAATATTATTTTGCTTGAGATGTATATAAACATTAATATGTTCTTAAATACAAACCACCTTTAAACTGAAAGAGTAGACAATACCTAGATTTGTAATTAATTATAATTTTATTTTATCTCATTTGACTATTTATAATATATAGGCAAGAGGTTAAACTTAACCAGTTTTTCATTATTATTTATTTATATATGTATATGTATATATACCTAGATATCCTAAATATGTGTACATATAGGATATATATTATATATATCTTATATATGTGTATATAAGATATATATTATATATATCTTATATATGTGTATATAGGATATGTATTTTATATAATTATATATGTGTATATAGGATATGTATTTATATAATTATATATGTGTACATAGGATATGTATTATATATAAATATATGCACATTTATATATATATATATATATATATACGAATGTATAAATATGTGTAGTGTACATATATTTAAATCCATACATATATGTATATAAATATATTTTTATAAAATACATAGCTATTATTCCTAACCATAGAAAAAATATGAATGCTTTTTAAACCCTTGATTTGAAGTCAATCGTATTTTTTATTTTTTTATTTGATTTCAACTAATTTGACTACTACGAAATATTGAGGGTATTTAGGGTTCAAATTTGAAACTGATCTCTACTATTTAATATTTGTATATAAATGTTTAATAATGGAGAATTAGTTTTATTTTGCACTTTACATATCTTTTATATAAGTTTAAGTTGGTAAATTTTGGTTTGTAGTGAATTTTTCCATCAAGAAGCTCAATTAATGTGCAAAGAAGAATTTCCATAAAATCGCAATCTTCTTCTTGTTGCCGCTTGTGAGAGGGACGAGTTCCTTCCTTCTAGGCTTTTAAATTCCCTTCTTCCATCAGCTCCAGCCCTTCTTCTTTCCTTTTAAAGTAATCGCTTTTCTTTAGATATGGTCACTTTTTAGGGAGATAAGGAAAGTTATTCAGTTCATTTATTCTACAATGTCTCAGTAAAGTACATGGATAGTGAAACGCATTATAATATATATATATATTTATATAAATCATTTTGAATTATTCTATGTGAACTTTGTTAGGATGGCTCTAAAACCATATAAACATATTTTCCATATCACGTTTAAATTGAGCAGTAAAACATTACTCAAATATAAGCCAGGATAAGATTAAAGTATGATTGCAATAGAAAAGACAAAAATAATTAATATAGTTTCATAAACTAGGGAAGCAATATAATATTTGTTTGAAGATTAAGTAATAAATATAATTTTTTTATTAAAAAATATATTAAATACAGTTTGTTTGATATTATATGATGTAAAGTAGATTTATGAAAATTGAGTTTGGTGATTTTATTTTGAAAAAATATACTTTATTTTAAATTATATATTGCATATTATCGTAAGGTATTTCAAATTTATTATATAATATTGTTTCTTTCAATATTTCTTAGACCTATTATGGGAATCTATATTCTTTTAAGATAAATTCTCATGTAGGATATCTTAACAATGCTAGAACTTCATTAAATATTTAATTATTAAAGAACAAAATTTGATATCTGTGATTTCCAAATAGTTACCTTTAATTAACACTATAAGTTTTTTTTCATAATCAGTGCATAAATAAATCTAGTATTACTATATCAATTCTATCATCAGATTTTATCAAGATAGATAGTTTATTTAATCGTTGTTTCACTTGAAATTATTTAGGAAATCTTTGATCAATAGCTACTAAAATCCATATATAAGTTATTTAGTAAATGTGTGCTACGCTATTATCATAGTGTTCCTGAGTTTTAAGAATTATATACTACCTTCCAGTTTTTATGAAGGTTTCTACATATGATCATGCTTTAGCAAACTATCAATTTAAAACTAGCTTTATATATTGATATTTTTAAACATTCTGAATAAAAATGCGAATAGACTTTTATGAATTATTTAATGGTTCTGAAAATAAGTTAGTTTTATCATTGGATTGAAAATAAAACAATAAAATAAATACATTCATTTAGTATATATATATGTGTATATATATATTTGTATATATGTATATATATTTGTATATATATATATTTAACAATACCTATGAGTTTATTCTAGAATTTAAAATAGGTCTAAATATATTAACAATATGTGCGTTTTATAATGAATAATTACGTCTAAAATATTTTTTTAACTAGCCTTTTTATTTTTATGTCTCACCACCTCAAATAAACTATGAATATCTCAGATTCACGAATTTTTACTCATATTCCTTCCTTAAAGTTATATAAAATTCAGATAAATTGATTAAAAGTGGAGATGCTACGCTTATAATTTATCAATAGTAGATTTTACGATAGTTTGCAATTTTGAAGTACTTTTATTTTAGTTAATTACCCATCAACTATTTTTTTCTAAAATTATAAAATACTAAAATGCATTAATCAAGCATTACTAATACAATGCAAAAATGAATGTTCTCATTTCACAAAATAGTTTATTATTTTATATATTTGGACAATTTTAATACAAATAGACCTTGATGGGTCCCTGCGATTCTCTCTGTGCCTACAACAATTCTGTTTAATTATGTTAATTATACAAACATTAATATTTGCGGATGCGGGAAATACAAATTCTTCCTATTTTATTCTCTATAAAATATTTAAAAGTATACGCTATTTATAATTACCGTAAATATATTAAATTACTAAATTCTTGGAAATAATACATTAGCTCCTGTATCAAAGAAATTAACGTGCTCACTGTTTTATTTCCAGAAAATCAAGACGAACTAATTTAACATAAAATGAGAAAATATTTAACTGTTTATTGATATTTTCTGTTGTGCTGAAGAAGTATTTCAAGAATCAGCGATCGTAAAAATATATGTCCACATTTTAGTTTTTCAACTTTCGCTTCTCCCCTCTCTCTTAGGGATATGGGTGGTGCCAGTGAACCATCAATAATTATAAAACAAGTATTATTAAACTCTATGAGATTTATTCATTCATAAGAGCTAGATGTTTACATTTATGTAATCAATTACATTTGAGAAAATTTGCTCACGGATACAAAAAAGTAATTTTACTGAAAAAAAAAATTAAAACTCAAACAATTATACTTAAGTTCTTACTATCGTGTTTGGCATAAAGGTCTATGCCACAGCAAAATCTTTGATTAGAATGATTAAGATACTTCGGACATACTCTTTTTAGGTTACCTCAAAACAATACTTTTCTATTTTATAAATTGTAAATTAAGAATTCTGACTTTGATACAAATAAGAACCTACGAAGATGATCTCAGAATTATTTGAGTGATTAAGTTTACATTGGTGAACACAAAGACAATGGCAAAATTCTTGTATAGTCTATTTTTATGGTAAAGTGGATATTGGGATTCAAATCCCGGCCAGGTGTACTTGAGTAGTGCTTCATAAAGGTTTTCTCTAACTGACGTTACACAAATGCTGGTTTGTATCCTCTATATCCCATCATCATTATCCCTTGTCTATTATTGTAAATATGCAGATGGATTAAAAAAGCAGTAGAATAAGGTGCGAATAAAATAAAAGCCTCCTTGACGCTCTTCAGCTGTTATGACATCTTATATTTTGTTCAAATATGTTTGGTAATATTCATTCTCACTATATCACATACAGTCCTTTCTGTGATAGAGAATGTGAGTTTTACATACAACTTTTATTTTGCAGCCATTATAACAATTCACTATATTATTAGTGATATTTTATTGATAATATCTATCAACATTTATAGCTCTAGACGATCACTTTGCTTGACTTACGAATACGTTAAATTATATCTAATAACTTTTATATCTATAATATAAGGTAGGCCTACTTCCCATTAAAACTAAACATCTTTTGATAACATGACAGGAAAAATTAATATATATCCTTTATTTTTTCAAATATGGTTTATATATCTATTTAAAAAACAAACTATCTCTGAAAATTTTATCTCATAATGATGAATGTTTTGAAGATTATTTAAATATAAACACAGCTTACTTTTTTTACTATAAAATATTTTGAACGTAGGTAGATAATTTATTTTATTGCAGAGTATTGAATAGCAAACCAAATGGGAACAGATAATTTAGAAGACCTAGGAAAATATGGGAGGATATCATTAACATAGTCCTGAAATAAATAGAATGTAATGAGGTGGACTGGATAGAGCTAGCTCAAGATAGGGATAGGTGGCGTAATTTTATAAGTACGGCAATGAGCTTTCAAGTTCCTGAAGCCATTGAGTAGGTAGTTTAGGTCGATATCTTAACATCTTACATTACATCCTTTTACTTTCTTATTAAAAGAGAAAGTCTTGTGATCGTGAAAATTTTCTAAATCAAGATAATGATATAGCTTTACCCTTTGTATGCCACCAAACTCAAATAAATGGTACGGCACACCGCACAGACTTTCTCTCTCTTTCTATAAACTCGTAAGATTTCTGAACGGAATAATGTACATTGTATCATCACCACTCCACATAAGAACACGCATACAATAATATACAATGATATAGAATCAATGAGAAAAGAGGCGCATCTTTGTCCACCTAAGAACATTTCAAATAGTTTAATGTCTTCCACAAGGGTAAACACATCGTATTAAAATTTCGATTTCTGGTTAAAATTTTAACATTTTAAAAGGTGTTGCAGATCTTCAAGTCATCGCATTGATATTTAATTATTCATTTATACATTTTGACTAATAAAAAATGTAAATATTGACTATTGAGTCTAAAATGGAGATAGGTCATTGCTATGCAAACATTTCTCCTAAGAGATTTAAGGAAAAATAACATACTTTTTTTAGATACTTACTTATATTTAATTACTCTATGGCATTGGAGTATTATTGCGTTAAGACTTAAGTAGTATATGTTTACAACTAAAGCTCAAAAAATTGTATTAATATATTTGCAAATATCTCAGAAACTGCTGTTTTTATAAAAATATATGTCAAATAAAAGTTTTTTATTTCTAATAGTCCTACAATTTTGCAATGATAAGTTGTTTAGTTTCTCCAATAGTTGTGGAGATACGGAAATTAATGCTTCTGTAATGTACCCTAAAAATCATTTTCATAGGAAAATGAAAATAGCCAGTTTATTTATAATCTTAATCAACGCCTAGATACGAATTTTAATCAAAATCGTTTAAGCAGATTTTGAGAAAACCAAATTTTTCTCTTTTCGTCCTTCAGTAAACTACCCTTAATTTTAAGTTTTTATAGACACACAGAGAGACGGCATTGCAAAGACTATTTTTTAGGGTTTGGGGGGTCATAAGACGTCGACATCCATCAACATTTCAGGTTAGTTTTTTTTTTACGGTCGCAATACTTAAACTTTAATGTCCAAAAAGTTAAAAAAATTCATATAATTGCGTATATATTGAAAGTTATTGATTTTATAAAAATATGTTTCGGATAAAATATCTGTATTATAAATATATATACATATTTGTAATGCTAAGTAATTTCATATCTCAAATAGTTTCGGAGCTATTTAAAAAAATGTTAATTTACGCATCAGACCGGAGCCCTTAAAGCCATTTTGCCGAAATATTGAGGGTAGCCATTTTGTTTGGAATATTTATTAATGTTTATAAATGAAATTTAATCAAAATCGTTAGAGCCGATTTTGAGAAAATCGACTTTTCTCTTTTTGCCATTCAGTAAACTACCCTTAATTTTAAGTTTTAATAGACACACAGACAGACGGCATTGCAAAGACTATTTTTAAGGGTTCGGGGGGTCATGAGACGTCGACATCCATCAACATTTCAGGTTAGTTTTTCTTACGGTCGCAATACTTAAGCTTTAATGCCCAAAAAGTTAAAAATATCTATATAATTGCGTATATATTGAAAGTTATTGATTTTATAAAAATATGTTTCGAATAAAATATTTGTATTATAAATATATATACATATTTGTAATGCTAAGTAATTTCATATCTCAAATAGTTTCGGAGCTATTATAAAAAATGTAAATTTACGCATCAGACCGGAGCCCTTAAATCGATTTTGCCGAAATATTGAGAGTAGCCATTTTGTTTGGAATATTTATTTATGTTCATAAATGAAATTTAATCAAAATCGTTAGAGCCGATTTTGAGAAAATCGACTTTTTCTCTTTTTGCCCTTCAGTAAACTACCCTTAATTTTAAGTTTTAATAGACACACAGACAGACGGCATTGCAAAGACTATTTTTAAGGGTTCGGGGGGTCATGAGACGTCGACATCCATCAACATTTCAGGTTAGTTTTTCTTACGGTCGCAATACTTAAGCTTTAATGCCCAAAAAGTTAAAAATATATATATAATTGCGTATATATTGAAAGTTATTGATTTTATAAAAATATGTTTCGAATAAAATATTTGTATTATAAATATATATACATATTTGTAATGCTAAGTAATTTCATATCTCAAAAAGTTTCGGAGCTATTATAAAAAATGTTAATTTACGCATCAGACCGGAGCCCTTAAAACGATTTTGCCGAAATATTGAGAGTAGCCATTTTGTTTGGAATATTTATTTATGTTCATAAATGAAATTTAATCAAAATCGTTAGAGCCGATTTTGAGAAAATCGACTTTTTCTCTTTTTGCCCTTCAGTAAACTACCCTCGGGGCAACCCTATTAAAACCCTAGATATCAAGTTTCAGCTCAATCGGTAAAATAGTTTAGGCTCTAGTTGGAGGTACAGACAGACAGACAGACAGACAGACAGACAGACAGACGGAAATTCAAATCTACTTTTTCGGATTCAGGAAGTCATGAAACGTCAAAATTCATCAAAATCTCGAGTTCGATTTTTTTGACGATCACAATACTTTCTCTACCTGTAAGATAGAGAGAAAGTAAAAAGGGAGTTTTACAATTCTGTCTTTCATCTCCTCAGTGTTACTTTCTGTCTGTCTGTTTGGCTGGCCACTGATCTGAAATGGTCTGATAGATTTGGCTCAGACTTGATATTTTGAAATTATCTATGCCTCCACAACAGTTTTAAATTTTGTTCCCAATCCTTAAATTAAGGGTAATTTGCATAATAGTGATAATATAAAATCAAAAATATTTCGTTATTGGCTTTAGTAATTTTGTTTAAAATTGATTTAAAGTTATTGTTCAGCCACCAAAATTAAACGGCTTACCTTGATTTTAGGTAAAGATTCATTTAAGGGTAGTTAAATAATGAGTGGTTTTTAAAAATTCTTATTATTTTGAGAATGACTTAAACGATACTTTTTTTTAAAATATATATCTGGGGAGTGTTTGAATGATGGAAAAAACTGTATATTTATTTTTCGGAAACAAATTCATGAAGAAGTAGTTTAATGTTGACTTTTTCAAACGAAATTTTAAATACTTGAAAAACGGCTTTGTTGATTTCGTCCAAACCAGGTTTTCTGATAAGTTTTATAAAATACATATGATGTAATATATTTTTTGGTTATTTAAACTGATTTTATGGTAGTTTACTGATGACAGATTTCTGAAGAATAGATAATTTTTTTAAACCCAATAATTTTGTTCTAAATGGGAGTCTGGGTTCTAATTTATATGATTATTAATAATTTTCAAAATAGATTAATTTAAATGTTATTTTCATATAAAATATTTGGAAATTTTGAAATCTTTTGAAAATGTTTCTGAAGGCATAATTCACATTGGACATCCAAAAATTGTTTTTTATGAGAAGAGATATCTCTTTTTAAAATAATAATAATAATTTGAAGATAGCTGTCAAATAACAGATTTTTGAAATGTTTGAATTTATTTAAATTATTAAAAATATATATATTTTGATATCTATACTCAAAGAGTGTTAATTGTGATTTAAAAGATGATATGTTTACATTTCTGAGGTTAGCTTACTTTACTTTAGCTTAATGAAATCCTATTTTTTCTAAATTTGGTTCCAAGCTCTAATATACAATATGAGAAATATTTGTATCGTACCATTCATTTTTGATATAATATTTATTAAATTTATACAAGCCCCTATTTTAAGTTTGTGTTTTCAAAATGACTTATTTAAAGAAGAAATATATAATTTTTTTACGTGACGCTGATAACTGGTAAAAAGCTATCCCTTGGATATTGGAGTATCGCACGATGGAAATACCTATAGATTTATTCTCTAAATTGATAGCCATAAAAATATTAATAGTATGATTATTTCAAAGAATTCGTGATATAAACGATCCTGCTTTCAAATTATTATGGTCTTCAATTTTCGCAAATTTTCATTAGAATTTCTAATTTTATTTCATTGTATGTAAACCTTTTCATCAGAGAAGGTATTTCTTTTTTCTCACCCGCTCCTTTTCTTGTCTCTCTTTTCCTTCCTCTTTCGCCTATTCATTATTTTCCTTTTATGTAAATTTCCCAGAGGATGTGCTCTAAGCTAAGTCTTTTGTTTCTTATTCTTCTCCTTCGTCGACGTCTGTTGTTGCATATATCTGTAGTGTTGAGAGCAAAGTGGGAAGGGGAAATGGAGTTGGGGGGACGTGTTATTCGGGCTCGTTGGTGGACGCACTGGTTGAGCTGAGGTAACTGAAGCTTTCCACTTCCTAAAAGAATCCCAAAAATACAATGAATATACATTTTTATAATATTTTTAAAAGTTAAAATTTGTTGGTACATTTTTTCATTTATATAATCGATAATGATTGTTTCGGAATAAACATAATTTTAATAAATAAAGATATGGTGTTTTCTTAGTTTTTTATTGTAAATATTTGTCTATGTTTAGTAGTTTATTTTTATCTTAGTATTAAATGGTTTGAAAAATTAAATGTATACTTTTTTGATGGATGAATATGGGAAAGAAAAAATCTGAATAAATATCTGTATAGAAGAAATAGTTCCCACACATTTATTTTTAGCTTTATTTGTTGCTGTCATTGTAGTTACTTGTACATTCTACTGTCATTGTACTTACACATACACACACACACACACACACACACACATATATATATATAATATATATATATATATATATATATAGAGAGAGAGAATTAGAGATATATATTTTGTATTTACGTGTAATACGTGTATCTTACGATTTAGTTACTTGAATATGGCCTTGATCTCTCATGTACCTACAGTATAGTTGTTGCATGCAAATACAATAGATAATTTAAATAAAATATGAAATTTACAAGAGACATCACAAAATGTTTTAGGCATTCTATCATAGATTGCATATCTTTAAGTATCTTTGTTGTACTATATTAATATTTACACAATAGGTATTTCAGTTACGGAGATATAACGATAGTAGATTTTCTGTGTTTATTTGCAGAGTGTCTTGTCTATCATTGTATTGATATTATGCCTACGCAAATGCATTTTTTTAATCACCCCGGAAAATTCTGCTACCAGTGTGATAGGCTTACAATGAAAGCTCTGAGGCGTAAATTCTTAGAATTGATAAACTTACAGTATATCCTTTATATTTTGGTTACAAGATGGGAAACCAGGGACAAAACTGGGCTCTACATATTATTTTCTGCATTACCTGCGCAACGAATCTGAAGACTTGACTATTTCTGAAAATTGAAAATATACCTTTTTTTGTACCTAGGTTTAGTTGGACTTACGTGATAACGTTTATGATTTCTTTTACTCTATAACAAAATTATCAGATATCTCAAAAAAAAAAAGCATAATTTCAAACAACCGAGCAGATTTCCTCAATAAAGACTATTCCATACAGTGTATACCTGCTGGTATAGCATGAATTTAAACCAATGATAAAAATATGGCAGATGAATATGCTTCAAAATCTACTGAAGTATCTACTTCTAAGGATTTGAACTAACAGCTGGGAAATGATGACAAGCTTCAATAAACCCGAAGATTTGAATTACTTAGTTCATGACCTAAAGTTTAAAAAAAGAGTAAACTTAACTCCTTGGTTCCAGGTTACAACAATGAATATTAGTTGAAGCAGAAATTAAATTAACATTGTATCGACAACGCAGACAGTTTGTTCTAAGTATTTCATTATGGAGGGCATTATGGGGATGATTTAATGGTTTTGTAAATGTACTAGGCATTGAACACAATCCTGATCTGTGACACAAATATCAATGCATCAAAATTATTTTTAAAGCAGTTATGCTACATAGTGGGCATAAATATCCATCAGTTCTTCCACTTCATGGTGCCGTCTTTAAATAAACTTATAGAAGTATGTAAATGAATCTGAGTACATTAATGTACCACGACAACTTATGACGTGTCTGGGGTGACCATAATGTTAATGAAATACTTATAGGTCTACAGGGAGGTTCAATAAAAGTAAATATTATGGTTTTCTATGTTGGTGGATATCAGGCAACAGAAAAGCATTATACTGTGATACAATGGGAAAATAGAAGCTAATATTTACGAGAAAAAAGTAATTTAAATATAGTCCACTATTTAACAATAAAATACTCACTTTCCACCATTATATATAAAGCTTGTTTTAATGAATAATTTTGTTAAGGACTTATATAAATAAAGCCAACAATAATAAATATTTATTAAAAATTGGAAAAAAAATAATAAGGCATATAATTAATTTGATAATATACGACTGGCAATTTCCTTACTTTTTTTTAGCACCGCGTCTTACTACCCATAGTGTTGTACGCTTAATTTCCTTACTAAACAACATAATATCATCAGAATAAAGTTGACAAATATCATTATAACGAACTTTATCTGTACTTTTACGAATTTGAATACACTGGTATGCTAAAATATCACGATATACGAAAGCTAATTAAGCACGCTAACTAAAACACAAGTTACTAAAATTAAAATACCAATAATCAAGAAAAATATATTATATGTAAACATTATACTACCTGTAATTTATATAATAACATTTGTATATTCCAAATTCATCACACTTTATATCTGCCAAAGTAGTTTATATTAATTTTATCAATTTAAAAACTCTAAATATTCCTGCATAATTTCTTCCCAAAATAAGATATGCTAAACTGAAAGATAGAATTTTCATTGGGCCTCAAATAAGGAAACTTCAGAGAGATGATGTATTTGAAACAAAGCTACAGGGTACTGAACTGACAGCAAGGCTTACGCTTAGAGCAGTTATGAATGGAATTATTGTAAACGGGGAAAGAAGACAATAATTTATCTTTGGTGTCAACTATACTACAACGCTATAAATATATGGGATCCCCCAAATGTCTTTGAATATTCACTTTTTACATTACAATTTTTCTTTTTCCTGATAATCTGGAAGCTATGAGGGATAAGCAAGTGTAACATTTTCATCAGGATGGAAAAGTTTTCTCAGGGTCACTGAAATACCTCCCTGATAGGAGATTACTTTTGTTAACGGAATGGAAAACAGAATAAGAAATAAAAAATAAAATTTTCCTTGCAATCATTTCTAACTACATAGAATGTGCTATAGACGTATTACTTTGTATAATAATATGAATTGATAACATTATTGCAGTTCAATGTGGTCAATTGAGAAAGATTGCATATTATATGCGTGGTTTTTAAAATTTGTGATTCATTAAAATTGTTTTACATTATCTTTCTATGTAAACTTGACAGAGAAATATTAATAACAATTTTGGAATCAGGATATAATTTTCCTTTAGAGTCAGCCAATTATATCTTGGAGATCTGGAAAAAAAACTGTTGGGGAGTATTTTTACTCTTTAAGGCCAATGGCGGCTCTCATTCAGTATACAATTATGAGATAGGAAGGGAAACAGGATTGGAATAGACTCGACCAGAAAGAGAAATCCTTTATCTAAATATAGTTATAAACGATTATTTACCATAGTAATACTTTATTTGTGCATTTTAGTATGTACTCGCTCTCTAACATTTAGTTCTATATTGAACTTTAAAAACTAGATCGATTCTTCAACTCCTTTAGTAAATATTGGGCCTACAACATTTTCAGGATAAAAACAACAACTTGAAACATTACCAGTACTCTAGCAAATAATGTTTATTTTCCCATGCTTTTCCATACTTGTTTTATGTATAAAATGTATTTCATATATGAAAGGGTTTAATCAATCATTTAGTGAACTGATGTGAAACAGAAAATATTGGTATATTGCACGAGTAGGATAAAGCTGCCAGAAATTGAGCAAATATAGAATCCAACCTATTTTCCTGACGCATTGTTTCTGAACTGGCAGGCCCCGGCCAATCAAATTGCTACCGCCTCTCTTGAATGTCGATAATCTCCTACGTCACCTCGTGGTTATTTATTGAACTAGTAGTGCGAACGAAACCAATACGTAAACTTCTACGCAAACTCGTAGTCCTCCCATTAACCTACCCGCCCCCTCACAATTATTTAATCCTCTTGTTGATGACAAAGCCATTTTAATAATTTAACAAAAAATTCCCACGTTCTTTTAGTTGTCTTTTATTGATGTGAAATTAGCATTCCTAAAAAAGGATTCCATAATTGCAAGGTATACATTATCAGAGTTTAAATATATTGAATTAATTATAAATGATATTGTCCATAATAAAAAATGCATACTTAATGCAGTTGATGATACAAATGCATCGTTATTGATATTAACTTAAATAAAGAAATTAATTCAAAATATTAAGAATTCAATATATTTTTATCGATTATACTTATTTTAAATAGTTTTTTCATGTATAAACTTTGAAATTATAAACATATTTAAACTTAATTTTATTTGATTACATATTCTGATATTATAAATAATAAAAAAATATCATCATAGTACCAAAGCTAATATAATTATCATTTAATTAAATATACCGAATTTAAGTAACCTAAATCATAACAACTGAACTAACAGAATTAGATAAGTCAATTTTAAGGAAATGTACCATAATTTAGAAAACCATCTCTGAGAATAGTGACCGAATAAAAACTGGTTCTCTCAGATTAAAGCCAGACTTATTATTTTCAGACTTAGACCTCCCTTTCTCCCTTTCAAATAATAGTTAAAAATAGCTAGCAATCATAGAATGTAAAATATCATAATTATTTATATTTTTTTATTATTTTAATATGCATTAATAATTGCTGCTTCATAATTTCAAACTCTTATTTACGTATCATAAATGATGTGTACAATACACTTTTTTATTAATCACATTAACACTTTATTTAGAATGAGTAAATCTAAGATCCTCCAAAAAATACCACGATCTCCAATGAATATATTTTAAATATTTTATAACTTCACAATACCCTAACCTAGTTTTCAAATTTGAAATAGCTAGAAAATTCTAGGATTCGATCAAATATTACTATTCTATTATTATTATATTATTATTATTATTATTATTTATTATTATTATTATTATTATTATTAGCACTGCGCCTTACTACCCGTTTGGGTTATATGCACTTACGCTAATGTGTATTGTGAAATGAAATGGAGGACCTACAGTTTAACGTGGAATCCGAACCACGTAGGAGGCCTGGCACTCCACACATTTACATGTTGTGATTAATACACTTCTTATCAGAGGTGAAGGAAGGGTTTGGCAATCAGATAAATCTGTGCTGGCACCGAGGATTGAACCCCGGACCCCCAGCAAAGAAGTCCGACACCTTACTCCTAGACCGCCAGGTCACCTAATAGGATTCGATCAAGTTTCATATGTTATTACTCTAGATGAATTTGCATATATGTTTACAATCATAACAAGGAAGGGTGTGTGTGATTTTACATCCTGAATTTACTCCCTAACATAGACCCGTGTTATGGATATTGTTTTATCCATCAACAGTGCAACAACCTTCATTCATGCATAAGAGGTGATTGTTTAAAATCCTCTACTTGGTTTTATAAATATTTACAAGCTAATAATCAACTAAGGAGGTCGAGTGAGCTAAACGTCAATCTCATCTAGTTATATTTGCTGGAGGTGGAGAGGTCTCGTTTCGAATCTTTGCTGGGTGTACAGAGGATATTTATTCCTAATTGGTGTTCCACTCTACATCCATCTTGCAAAAAACTATAGTTTAAAATATGTTTATAATTATCAGGATAGTATATATTAAAAATTGAAAATAAAACAATTGAAACAGTTTTTAGATTAGTCAATAATTCATTTAAATTTTCAAATATATTTCCTTAAAATGATAGTAAAACTTGAATTTTTACCCACTGTGCAAATACTATAACATAATTAATAATTATTATTAGTACTGCATCTTACTACCCGTTCGGGTTATACGCAATATAATTAATAATCAAGGTTTTAAATTTATTAATAATAGTCCACTTGTGCTAAGTCAGTTAATATATTGTACAATATTCTGGGTAGTTTTTCATTTCATTTATTTGAAGAGATTAACGTGCATTTTCTGAACCGAATGATCAAACACTCACACGACTTTCAAACTAACTTAAATATAAAACAGGACACAAATACAGTCCCCAGCCGATAAATCATCACTGTGAAAGCGTGAACCCACATTTCACCAAGATACAGTTTTCGGGCAATGCTGGGAATTGAACCCGGGACCCTAACTCAGTAGACGGACATGTGAGAAATTCAGCTGATCTATCGGCCGGACAATACACTGTTACCCTGAAACATGCTTCGGTGGCTGATGATCTAAGGCGTCACTTTGTGTTAGGCTAGACTGCCGATGACGGGGAGATCGGGTTCAACCCCTGTTAGGTGTACTATGGGTGATTTTTAACTAAGTGATTTTCCACTCTCTTCGCGCAAATGCGGTAACATTTGTTCTAATTCAATTTTTCTCATCCATGACACATTAGCGTGATTAGTACATAAGCGTACAACCCGAACGTATAATAAGACGCAGTGCTAAGAAAAAAGTTACTTAGTAGGAAGAAAGGCCCAACTTTCAAGATCAAATCATAGTGTAATAGATAATTGTAAGTCTGCTACCATTCAGGATAAATAGAGTGTATAGTACCAAACTTGCCATCCTGGAAAGTTTAAAAAGCCAAGTCAATGAATATTTAAATACGGCATTATATTAATTATGAACGTCAAAATCTTTTTCAAAATTTTGTTGAGTAATTTTTATAAGTATTTATGAAGAAAAAGGGATTAAATTATATTTCTAGATTATGTACATCAATTACACTCTTGGAAACTTTGTCTAGGGTAAAAATAGAATTTTTTTATTTTAATGTTTATTAAAACCACTTATACCACAATCTATAATCTGTTACCCGCCTAGGTGGCGTAGTTGGCTAACGCGCTAGTCGTGTTGAGCTCTACCGCCGAGGACGGGGAGATCGAGGTTCGAATCTCGGTCGGGTGAACTGGGGGTGGTTTTTCCTAAATGGTTTTCCACTCTCCTCTCCATGCAAATGCGGGTTCACTTCCTCTAAATTCAACCTCCCAATTCCTAATCCATTAGAATAATTAGTACTTAGCGTATAACCCGAACGGGTAGTAAGACGCGGTGCTAATATATAATAAATTTTATTAATTATAAAATCTGCTTTATTATCCTTATTAGCCCCGTCACTTTCCTATTTTTACTTAAGTATAATGTACCCCTTTATTACTTGGAATATTGACACTATATATATAGTCTGGTTTTCCTGTCACGGAGAAGTCAGGGATCGTATCCTAGCCAAGTGTATTTAGTTTAGTTTTTACTAAGTAATTTTCCACTCTCCCCGCAAATATAAATATACTGCTTTTAAATTATGCCTTATTTATGCTCGTCACATTATCATAGTTAAATTGTATATAGCAGGTATAGGTACACCCCAGTTTTATTACGGTTGGACATATCTGACAACTAGTTAAAGTGATGTATTTAATTTAAATTTTTCGTGCTTCAATTCATGTGATCTGAAGCTGTCACTTTTGATAGATATTATTGACACCTATAAAATAACACTAATATATGTAATGTAGTAAAATATTATCATTAATGAATTCCAAAAATATATTTAAATTTTCTTGAAGGTACTCCAAATGTATATTTGTAAGAACATTAATATAGGGTGAGACAGATTGGAACTCCTAGGTTCCAAAGCCACGTACTAGTCATGCTGTGAAACCTTCTGTCAATATTTCCAATGCTGTTAGTTTGTCTAAATATATTCACTTCCATCATCATTTTTAGTAGTGATATACTTTGTTAATTAAAATACATACAGTCTTAATAACTTAGCATGGTCGTTAGAAAAAATTTATATTAAATTCATGAACCAAGAAAATCTTTTCGTTTGAAACTTTGGGTTCCCGTGCCAAACAAGTTTTGTAAGGCCTGCGCAATTCTTACCCATGTAGATAAATTAATTTTCCTAATAACATGATCATCGTAGCTATTAAATTAATACACATAATTTGAATAATATTTTTATGGGTATTTGATATCCACCTTTTTAATGATTAATTAGCACATGACTCACAAATTGAGCTCTATAACAAACCGACGATTCATTAGTGTTAAAAGTGCTAGCATAAATTTATCCATAATTTCCAGGAAATAAACACAATAGTTTTAGCTTGGAGGAGTGTGACACTATTACTGGTACTTTAGTTCTTTTTGTTATTTTTATTTTTAGTTGTGTTTATCAAGTGCAATAAGTATCAATCTGTGATTCTTAATACATAATATTTATAATATTTAAATGTGAAACTACTTATAAATTCTGGACAAGGATAAATATTATGAAGTATAAAGATTATTATTACCTTAAATTAGGCTTAGAGAGCTAATATAGAAAATGTGCTTAGTTTATAATATTTGAAAACTAATGTGAGTCACAAATAACTTAAATACTACCTGGCCTATGTACTTTAATGAGATGGATGAGTTTTTAAAGTGTATTTTGAAATATTATTTTATTTAAAGTAATTTTGAATATTATATTTGTTCCGTTAACAGCTTTGGCGTCAACACTGTAAAATATACATTTATTAATTAATGGTATTACTAATTGAATAAAGAATATAACCTTGATAGATAAGAAAAACTAAGCGATTAATAATAGGCTACTAATTTTATCTTATATTCTTCTTATACCAAAGTACATATTATGAAAATATATAAGTTTGTATTATTTTTGTATTTACGGTCGCGGAATGACAAGGAATTCCTCTAAAGAGCTTTAACTAACAGAAGCCCAGTTTTTGGTAATTCCACCCTGCGTCCGCCATCTTTCATTTTAAATTATACCATCATCTTAAGTAAGTAACATTAGATGTGCCATTAATGATTTCCCCCCACCCTCCTACCTTTTGTACCTTACAATGGAGTTTTAAGTACATATACGGAAAGTTAAAGAAAATAAGGGAACAGGTTCTTCTTTCAAGAAAGTACATCTTACCATTCCAGATGGAGCTAATATCACCCTTAATGAAGGCTGGATGTAGAGCTGTTTTACATTGAGTCTCTAAGATGTAGGCTTTGTACTCAATTATATTTCATGTTTATAATGAGCGCTACGCGTCCACTAGGAGAAAGGAAAGATGGAGGGAAATATTATGAAGAGCTGTAAAGATACATTTTAACATTAGTGTATATTTGCTCAAGTATAGTGAAAAAAAAAATGAAAAAAAATGTACAGAAAAACTCACACCCAAGACCAAATGTAGTTTACAAATCGTAAAATATATTAAAAGAAGGGAAATAATACAAAATATATAAATATTTATTTTAACATAATGTATAATAGTTCAGTTTTATAAAGGAAAAAACAATTAAAAATAACAAAATAGTTTTTATTCAATTTAATTTAAAGTTTAATGACTCAATTATATCCAGGAGCTAGTAGTTATAATCAGGATGATTAGGTAAAAAAGGTATATACTTGACATATAAGGTAAAATATATAGATTGTATTTAATCGTTTTATGGCTTAAAAATAAAGTTTATTTGATAATTACATTTCTTCTTTTGTTTGTTATTTATCATTATTCACATTAACGTTTTGTGTGTAAAAAAATAAATGCTTTGTGTTATTTTAAAATCAGATAAAGGTTTTTTATATTAAAGAAATTAATTTTTTAATTTGGTATTAGAGAACTATATGAGAACTATGAAAGTGACAGAGATTTGTACCTAGGACATTATTATTCGTGTTATTATTTCCTATTTCTGAATGATAATCTGAACTAATTTAATTTAAAAATGATTGAATCGCTAAAAATAATATACAAATGGCAACGTATCGATTTTCGCATAGCTCTTTCTAACTATTTGAGAAACGTTTCCAATAACATGATTATGATTTTATCACAGTATGAGATACAAGCCTATTTATAATAAGACATAGTATTTATGTATATAACGTCCAGTTTTACTACTTATAGTGAGATTATTTAGCCTATATAAAAAGACGGACCAATTCAGAAACACTAATTTCTTATATGCCTAAAAATAAATAGATATGATCTTCTTAAGTTTTTTTTGACACATATATGTTATAAATTCCAAAGGGTGGAAGCATATAGATAAGATATATTAATTTTCGAAATTGTAATGACCATATCTGTTCAGCGTTTTCCAGCAGAAGCGCAGGAACAGGATGGTACATGGATCACCAACGAACACTCAAATATTGATTAATTGGTTAGTAATATAATTTGTACCAACACAAGTCATCCGATAAAACAACTGTTTAAGACTTAGAGGCAAACTGATTATTATAGTTGTGTATTTGTATAACTTTTTGTGTAGAGGTATATTGTGAAGAATGTTTAGAACTTTTTCTAGTTTTGATAGAATACCTTTAATCGACATAAACACATTTTATTAATTGCACCTAGGCAGACTCAATTGGAAAAAAAAATGACAATCGAATAGTTCCTTTTTCTATGAAGCTTCAATTATAAAAAACTATATAATTTCAACAACAATTTGATATCCGTAACCCCAAAATCCAAATAAGTTCTGGCGATATATTCCAAATCATTTATTATGTTAGTTTAATACTAATATTAATTTTAACACGTTCCTCTAGAAATAGACTTAACTGCCAAAGAAAGAAATATTGGGGTTCGAATATCAGTCAGACGTAATTAAAGTGGGTTTTTTTCTTCAAAATGTCTACCCAACAATGCAAATTCTAACATTCTCATCCCTAAAACATTCTCGCAATTATTTTTGCATACTAATGACATGAAAGAACAGTGAGATGCGATGAAAAGTAAACTACACATATTTCATTGCTCTATATCAAATTTTAAATTAGTATAATTTTTTTAATGGTTTATTCTTTTGCCCGTAGAGGCCTCTTCGTGATTTGCTTCCCTTTACCCCCCAAACCTTTACCCGGGCCAAAAAAATAACATACAAAATGGGTTCAGGTGACAGCAGTTAAGCCACTTTATTTAAACTTTCTAGTAGACGTGTCGCAATGGTAGACCTGGCAATGATTAGTCGCTTTTAGGATCGTTTCTTGTTGGGGGAGAGGGGTGTGTAGGGATAATTGAAGTCGCAGTAAGAAGGGAGTAGCAAAGAAGAAGAGTCTACCGGCTTGCCTGAGGGGGGTTGTGGATGATTTGTGGTGGAACCAAGCGTGCAATGAAGAAAGTGACTAAAAAAATAATCACAGAGCTGATTTCCATATTTTAAAATTTTATTAAGGGCGAATGTTTACATTATCAGTTTTAAAAATCTACTGTTGATAAACGTTGGACTACCTGTAGATAGATATTTAGGGAAGTATAGTAAATTTTTTTGTTTTTTAAAAATATATTTGTACATGATGTGCGTTAGAATCAATAATACAGGTTATAAATTTAAATAAATTTAATGTTTTAATTATCACACAAATGCCATAAATGTCATGGGTATGTTTATAAGCAAATAGTCATGAAATATTTCCCTCCAACCCATTTTAAAATATATTATTTAAACTAAATGATGTACATAAATTGAATATATTTCACGTTCTAATTTAAATATGTAATATTGAAACGCAGTTAGTTCTCATAAGTGGATAAAAAATTTAACATAAATAAAATTAATTATTAGGAAATTGCAGATGTCGAAGCTTCTCCTCCAACAATCTATGAAAAGGAACATACACTAATAATGAGTGACATATTAATTTAATAACAGCCTTAATATATTTGAAGATATCTTAGCGTAGCCATTTGTTTTAGAAGATTGCCTTAATGAAAAGGTGAACACATATCATACAAGACTCAACGATTTAATATTTTGATATTTACATCAGAAGCCTGTTTTATAAAATTTTAGAAAATCTAATCTTTATCCATTTTGAGCCTTTCAGTAAACTACCCTTAGTTTTTGGCTTAGATGTCCAATTTCAAAAACCCCTCGGGGCAACCCTATTAAAACCCTAGATAAACAAGTTTCAGCCCAATCGGTAAAATAGTTTAAGCTCTAGTTGGAGGTACAGACAGACAGACGGAGATCAAAAACAACTTTTTCGGATTTGGGAACGTCGAACGTCGATATTCATCAAAATCTCGAGTTCGAATTTTTCACGATACACAATACTTTCTCTTCCTGTAAGATAGCAGCGATCCCTACTGTGTACTCTCGAGATGGTTTCCCAAATATAATTTAACATTTTCACATCCACTCTCCACTCAAATGTTTAGACACTTATATTAAGCTATCCTACTCATTCCTACTCCTATACCCTTAGATTAAATGGTTATGGCCTATGTATTGAGATTACAAATTAAATAGTAATAAATTATAAAAATCCTGAGCGCAGTATACGAAAAAATGGTAAGGTAAGTGAGATTTATGCGAGATTTTGACCCAAAAGCTGGAATATAGCGTCTATTGGGGTTGTTTATTATACCATTTAGATTTCCATTCTCTATTTGGATGAATGTATTTGTTATATAATTAAGATCTACTCTAATCATCTAAAAATAGCTCAAATATATGAGAGTAAGCACGAGAGTAGGTATTAAAAAAAAAGCCATATTCAAGTTCAATATATGTATTGAAGTGCAGAGAAACTTGGGCATTTAAAAACAATTTTGACAATATATATTAATTTATTCTAATTAATAAAATATTAAAAATGCTTTATAAGAAACCTACAACAAGGTAATGCTAATTTAATGTAAAGATAACCTAATTTTGCTTAATTTTGGTAACTTAAGATTGGTTTATTTCCCAAATATTTTCTTATTGTACCTTTATGCAAATGGTATTATATTTCCTATAAATCATACCTTGATCATCACTATCTCATTGGTCTGATTAAAAATTTGACTAAGACATGTAGTTGGTTGCGGTGGTAAAAATATATTAAGAAAGTGAACATAATATAAGTATACATGTTAATTCAAGTGCCATAACTAATCTATAAGAGTAAAGGATAAATAGTTTGGAGAGAATCTGACACCTTAGCTCAGTTAGTAGCTTTATGTTTACTGATATAAGGGTCCCGGGTTCGATTCCCGAAATGGCCGAAAAATGTGTCATTGATGAAATGTGAGTTTACCCTTTCATATTGATAATTAACGGCTGGAGATTGGATATTGTGCTTGTCCTAGTCTTAAGTTAGATTATAAGGCATATGCTACAACAGTCCTAGCGAGCCGTAGTGGAAAATATATGGCTTGAATAACAAACTGACCCAAGCCACAGTTTGGAGACCGTGATGGATCTAATGTAAAGTTTAGAGAGTAGCATCCATCATTATACTAGGTAGAGGGTTCCAACACTTAAAAGAGTAGGAAAATCAGTTCTAGTAGACCCAGTCGAGACCGAGCCCCTAATTCTATAGACAATAAGGAATCTTAGGGCCAGTTTCATAGTCAGATTTAGTACTCCTCAAGTGCGGCGCTATACTAAATACAAGACGTCACCTACCTGAAATTGAATGGAATGGGCCAGTTTCATATGCGAAACTGGTCCATTCATTTTGGTCTAGGTAGGGGTCGTCCTGTATTTAGTATCGACTTCAGTCTTGTCATTAGTTGTTAGTAGCAAAATAGTTTACTACATGCCAAATAACAAGCTATTCTTGGAAAGGGTTAGTGATTACTGATTGATGCCAATGGACAAAAGAGAAGTGCGTTAGTCTCGTCTTGTCTGATTGGCCAGTCATATAGAGGCCGGGGCTTGAATCCTGGAGAGGGGTAATGAGGGAGATGTATTCTTTCCTAAATGGTTTCCTTCTCTCCCGCTAAGTAAATGCAGGTATATTTCTTTTAAATTACAATATTTATCTCCCACCTATTATATCAGCGGTTCCCAACGTGGGGTACGTGCCAGTACGTTTAGGGTACGCGAAAATAGCTACATATGCCAGCGGTGTAAGCTAAAAGATCAGTCGAAAGTATGGAAATTAATTCAACGTTATGGCGAAGGGCAGTGCGGGTTTTATTATATATTTTACTTTGAGAAAAAGAATTCAATTTCAAACGTAAAATAATTTTTATTTTATTAATAATTTAAGAATTAATAAATACTTTGTGTTAGTTTCTATTGTAACTTTTGCTTTTTGAATATAAAAATATACGCACTCTTTATTCACTTTATTAAAATTGTTTTATAATCCCATTAATAATCCATTTATTTTCATTTACAACAAATAAATCAGAAATAACTACTACTGTAGTAATTAAATATTTTGCTAATATTAAGGGCACAATTTAGTGAAAGAGGCTGCCAAGGGGTACGCTAGCGAGAAAAGATTGTTAAATGAATAGTATAAGAAGGTTAGTAGAAAGCAGTGCTCCCCAAAAACAATGGTTATATTAAACATTTTTAATATAAATAAGACATGAACACACATCGATGAGAATCCAGACATGACATCACCTTATTCTATTCTGTTTAGCATGTTTACTGGGAGGCCAGCGTTTTAATCTCAACCTGTTGTACTTTGGGTAGTTTTTACTAAATGGTTTCTCACCCTTCCTCCACGATATATTGGGAAGATTTCATCTAAATTCAACCTTCATTATCACTTACCCAATGTTGTATTTAAATTTGTTCTGTACAGACGGAAAGCTAATAAAAATATACTAAGGTGTTTTTATTTGAGGGTGTCAATCCTCTCCCTATCTTTCTTGCTTTTAATTTATATTTGTTTAGTAAGTATACGAATAAACTTCTCTATTTTTTTCTATTTACTTATTTTATTGTCTTAAATGAAATTGAGAAAATAAACAGGACAAGGAAGGAGAATTAAATCTCCAGTTTGAAGAGGTTGAATGCAACTAAATTGAGAAAAGGGCGAGGGGGGGGATGACTGGCGAGAAGGGGGGAGGTGGAGTTAGGGGGGAGGGACAACAAAACACCCTTAGGGGTCCAGAAGCGTGCTACCAAAAAGGGGGAAAGTAAAATGAAAATGCATAGCAGCTCATTTTATCTGAAGAGAAGAAGTTGAGAAGAAGGAGAATAAGAAAATTAAGAATAAGTTGAGTTTGGAAAAGTCGCCGAACTGCAAATGGTTGGCGAGAGTAAGCTAGCGCTGCGTAGAAGAGTATTTGGAAGAGAGGAAGGGGGAAGGATGGAAGTGCTAGCTGAGGAAGGAGGACAGAGGGGGCAGAAGGGGGACTTTGGGGGTGCTGAGTACCATTGGGAGCGAGGGGGCACAGGGAAGTTGAAAGAAGTTCTAAATGACTTTATAAAGTTTTCACTACTTTGCTACGAACGTTAAAAATAAAACATTTCGACGAGAGAGCGAGTTAGCGAGAGACCAAACGAGAAGTCATTTAAAATGAAAAATTGCACAATGTTAGAAAATTTGGTACAAAAATAGCTTATAACATGTACTTAATCATATGGTGTGCTTTTATTTAGGAACCATGTCTTCCTTAAACAATCTTAAATCGTGTGTTTTATGTTCATGAATGATATGCTAATATACGTAAATGTATATTTATTTGTTTATATATACTTGTATCCATATATATGTGTATTTATATAATGTATATATGTATGTTTGAATATGAGTGTGTATGTATCTATGTGTAAGGCTATAGTCCGAATGTTTGAAAGTGTAGGTGTGTATTTGAATACTGTACGTATCTCTGTTGGAATACATGTGTGCATGTATATATACATATATTATTCATATGGGGAAATATTTAAACTTTTTTTTATATGTAAATGTTTTTAATGTTCATCAAATAATTTTAGATTCTTAGTATTGACTATTTTTAAAATTTCTGCTTTTGTTAATTAATTATTATTATATTTTAATACTTAAAATATAATTAATTATTATTATATTTTAATACTTAAAATCACATAGTTAAATTTATCAAATATCATGATGGGAATTTATACGTTAGTGGTAATTTTGTTTCTACCTTAGATTTTCAAATCAAGTATCTAATTTCAATTATTGATTTCTAAATACTTACAACCAACATTTTTGAATTTGTCCTTCTAATGCTTGTATTTTTAATGGCAAATCCAATGGGAAGAGACCACTGGGAATACCTTGATCCATATGGGAGGATAACACTAGAACGAATCTAAAAGTGATAGTGTGTAATGAGGTGGTCTGGATAGAATTAGATTAATATAGGGATAAGGTGTAATGAAGCAGAGTGGATAGAACTAGATCAAGATAGGAATATGGTATAATGAGAGGGACTGGATAGAACTTATGGTGTAATGAGGCAGAGTGGATAGAACTAGATCAAGATAGGGATATGGTATAATGAGAGGGACTGGATAGAACTTATGGTGTAATGAGGCAGAGTGGATAGAACTAGATCAAGATAGGGATATGGTATAATGAAAGGGACTGGATAGAACTTAGGGTGTAATGAGGCAGAGTGGATAGAACTAGATCAAAATAGGGATAGGGTATAATGAGAGGGACTGGATAGAACATATGGTGTAATGAGGCAGAGTGGATCAAGATAGGGATAGGGTACAATGAGGCGGAGTGGATAGAACTAGCTCAAGATGATATGGTATAATGAGAGGGACTGGATAGAACATATGGTGTAATGAGGCAGAGTGGATAGAACTAGATCAAGATAGGGATAGGGTACAATGAGGCGGAGTGGATAGAACTAGCTCAAGATATGGGGTGTAATGAGAGGGATTGGATGAATCTAGCTAAAGTTTGGGATAGGTGGCGTACTTTAATACGTGTGGTAATTATCTTTCGAGCTTCTAATGACATAGAGTAAGTAAGTAATGCCTGTATTTTGAGAGACAGCCGGAGATTTACAGTTCACAGTTTTATTGCAGGCAAACCTGTAGAATTTGTAACTATTTTTGTTTTAAATTAATTACCATGGGAATCAATAAGCTCTTGAGCATAAGAAACTTGGAAATAAGTATATATTAATGACAAATAGAAACATCGATGTGGTTAGAGTCCATTTTTATAGGAAGAACCTTATCTTTCCAAGGAGGAAGTTTACTAGATCTTCTTTTACGTATTCACACTTCAGGTTATGTGATCTGCAGCTTTCTGATTTGATAAATATTATCAATACATAATAACACAAATAAAAGGGTAAAATTTTTATCAAATTTGTCCGAAGAAGATTGTGTTTTAATTCTCTGGATGGCCTTTTCTATCAAAACTAAACCATTGCTGTTTGTGTTACGGGATTAAAAGAGATACAATTTTAATCAAGTGAGCTTGGAATGCCTTCTATATGTGAGTGGTCTTGTGTCCTCTTTCATGTAATTTAGTTTTTCTTTAAAATAACCTATGAGTAATGAGGTTTTTTTTTTGGTAAATTTAATTTTTGGAGAGAAAGAAGGGACACGTATTAACCTAGTACTTATTAAGTAAAAAGGAAAAGTTAAAATATACACCTTGTTAAAAAAAATATAAGGTATAGGAAGATATATTTTTTACCCTAGGCTTACATCAAACCTTTAGGTAATTGATGATTTTTATAACTATTAAGGTGGTTACATTGATTTTAATTGACTTGGGAAGAAACAAATGAATTTAAAAAAGTTAATTAAAATGTTGAGTCCACCTAACTGGGATTACATCCCTGACCTCCATGCCAGTAGTTATCAAGTGCAATAAGGTTCTAACGCCCTACTCTTCAAGTCCTCGTGTGAAGTGAAACTAAGTCGTAGTGAGCTATGTTCCGAATTCTGACTGGTACTGGTATGGATCTTGGAATTTACTACAAATAGACCTTTAATAATAATTTGTGAGACTTACTTTTGCGACTGATTTTTATTTCACCATTGTTAAAAAAATATCTTTCTAGATATATTATGAATTCAATATGAACATTCCCCAGTATATAATAAAGTTAATTTCTATAAACCACTTTTATAAACTTTTTATTTTTCACAGGGAATTAAACTAAAGTAATGTGATGATCGCATGTAAAGCGAGACTGGTTAAACGTACTTCATCAACTTTCGTGGTAAAGAAATGCCTTATCTCCAAGAAGCCTGCTGTGTATAAGACAAATACTACCACAGATACCAATAATAATATTGAATGACGAAATTATTATCTTGGTGAACAATGGTAGATAAGCGATATGATTATCTACCATATTAACTAATTATACCCGATACCTGATCATGGTTCGAAACGCGATCTTTCCTTTATCGACAGTCTTGTCTATTGCGAGAGTGACGCCTTAGACCATGAGGCATTGAAACGGTTATCACTCTGTACACATGTGTGAAAAAATGTAGGTGTATTATTATAGATGCAATTTTTTAGTACTCTTTATTTAATAACCATTAGGTCATCTAACTTGCGATTGATTTGCAGCAGCTATAATTACGAGTTCAATCACCAATATATCTGTTTAAAACTATTTATCGTTTTTGTGTATATTATCAAAGCGTTAATTTATTACTTTTTTACATTGTGTACTACCCCTCTGGGCTAAACGTCGGTTAGGAATAAGGACTGTAGAATTTGAACTAGATTTTCCGCATGTTCGTGAAGGTAAAAAAAGATGGATAGGTAAAAAATTAGCTAGCTTCTTGTTATGGCAAAATATAATTTATGTACATGGCATTTACTCCACATAGTTGGTATGATAACGTTTTAAATATAGTCACATATTAGTTTTTATGAGTTAATAGAATTGTTTTAAAACAAGTAAAACTTTCTTCAAAAGTATATTTTTCATCATAGATAAACATCATATTGTATTTTAATTGAAAACTTACTTTCTCTTTAAATAGAGTTGTTCCTTTTCTCTTGCTTCTTTCTATTCTCTTTCGTTACGCTATTTCTTGTTTTCTTATGAACTAATTTCGAAGCGTATCAAGAAATTTCAGAGCAAGTTGTTTTACGAGCTATAGCTGAGTCCCAAATAAGAAAAGTTATTTTAATTAAGACAATATAGTCAAATATGAAAAGTATTAAAACGAAGCAATAAATTTATAGTAGCCCCTACGTTTTGTACTGTAGCCTACGTAAAGTGCGTAGCTATCATAAGAAACAAGGACAATATAACATCTACTTTTAAATATATATTTAATTCACCGAGAAAATTTGTGTCTTTATATCCTACAGAGTATAAAGATTATAGACGTCTATTTAGAAATATTTGTGAATAGTAAATAATTTGGTTATCTTAATGAGTTCAAATATATAGGAACAATTTTAACTATCAAAATCTATATTAGAGTGGACAATACATAACTATATATTCCTCGACTAGTGGGCTGCTAACATTTTGTTTGTTGTCATTAAAAATGTAATGCTCAGAGAAAAAAACAAAACAATAATTTTATAATTTGTTCTTAATGGTTGTGAAACATAGTCTCTTGCTTGAATTTAAGGGTCGAGAATAAATTATTTATGTTCGAAATCAAAGTGTATAAGAAAATATTTGGTCCAAAAAGGGATTAGGCCTGATGTATATTGGATAAGTATACATAATGATGAGCTATAGGGGGTACACCTAGTACTTATCACTGGGTAATTTGAGGGTAATCAAACCTCTTAAGATTACGGTGGTCAAGGTTTTTAGCGCAAGTGGAAGAAAGTAGACTCACTTTAAAGTGATTTACTGGAGAATCTAATGTTTAGAGACGTTTGGGAAGACCTAGACGCAGATAGGAGAATAGAATTAGAAATGACCTTAAAGAGAGAGGGAGTGTAATGAGGTGGACTGGATATAACTAGCTCATGGTAGGGGTAGGGGGCGTATATTTATAAGTGTGGCAATGGACTTTCGAGCTCCTGATGCCATAGAGTAAGTATGTAAATCACATGTAAAACAGATAAATATTATTTTAATAATTTATTTATTTTATAAAATTATACATTTAAATGTATTTTTTAAAAACCTTGGAAACTCCTTTCAAAAGCATCAGTGTGAATATATACATGGACGTACTTGGTTGAGTTTGACTTGACGGTGACATGGGGGGTGGGGGGATGATTGAGTCCGAGTCTTGAATATTATTTAGGTAGGTGTAATAAGATTATTTTTCCTAATTAATAATAATATAATATAATATTTAGCACCGCGTTTTACTACCCGTTCGGGTTATACGCCTAAGTACTAATTACGCTAATGGATTAGGAATGGGGAAGGTTGAATTTAAAGGAAGTGAACCCGCATTTGCGTGGAGGGAGAGTGGAAAACCATTTAGGAAAAACCACCCCCAGTTCACCCGACCGAGATTCGAACCTCGATCTCCCCGTCCTCAGCGGTAGAGCTCAACACGACTGGCGCGTTAGCCAACTACGCCACCGAGGCGGGTTTTTTCCTAATTGTTTCCTCAATCTTCCTTTACGATCTTGTGAAAAACATTATTTATTCTAAATTAAATCTTCCGTATCCCCGTTCCTATACCTCAGTGTAAAGATGAGGTTTTTTTTAATTATTACACACTATACTATATTTACTTTCTTTGAATATCTTCTTAATATCTACCAATTTGGAACAGGTTTTTAATCCTTGTGATGTACGTAATTGTGTAAATAACAAATTACTATGGTTAAACACCTTGCCAAACATAAATATAACATTTAAAAGATTTTTATTGAATACGTACTCTTTGCATAAAGGATAATAATGAAGAGGGTAAAACAAATAATAGGAATGAGGGGCCTACACCAAATGAGATTCAATTGCCTTAATGTTTAAAGCTATTGTGAGAATTACAATGAACATCTCAGATAATTACCCCAAGTTGAAAATTCTGAGATTACAATCTGACCTTCTTAAAAACGGTGACTCTTCAGTTTGGATGGATGGATGGTTGTTGGATGGTATGATGTTAGTGACCAAAAGTAAAAAAAAAAAAAAAAAAAAAAAGATTCAGTAAAACTTTAGTTTTCTACATTCTCAACAGCATTTTTATATCTATCATGTGCATCGTAGAACTTATACTGAATATATTTTCATTTAAATGCTTGTTTTTGAGCCACCAAACCGCCCATGAAAATTATTGAAGAATTATAAATATTTTATATATTTACAATCAACATCTGATTTACATAAAATTAACTGTAAAATTCTGGACCTTAACTCACATTCCATTCCATCTCACCTTAACATCCGTGGGCTGCTTGACTCTCGCTGTTGGTATAGTTAGGAAAAATATCTAGGAATGAACTAAAACGGTTTGAGTTCCTTGGTAATACCACCTTTTAAACCACGTTTATTTGTTCCTGAGAAACTAGAAAATGTGTGTTCAAGAATGTTTTTTCTTTAAAATAACACCCACTTCATCAACTACTATTTTTTTTACCCTGAAAAACGTAAAGACATGTGTTTACCAATTTTTGTTCTTTCAATAAATACTGATTTTTGTCAATTAATATTATTTGTCCTTGGGTCACCTTAAGACCTGTATTTGGTTAAGAATTATGCTTCTTTAAATTAAAGACACCTATATTGCTATTTTAAATGTAACGTTTTTCAACAGGGGTGCAGCAAAGAATCATTGGTTTGCCACAGGAGTTTGGAAGTGAGAAAAATATTTGAGGAGTAAAATAATTATTTTAAATCCATGATAAATATTATTGAAAAAAAAACGCAACTACTAAAATTTCAGCTTTTGATGTTTTGAGGTACAATCTTAATAATCGTTATTTTAATGAAAAATTTCTCCTTAAAGAAAGTGTGGTATGCCTTGACCATTTTAGAGCCTTTTTCAGTGTTCCACAAGTAGAAAAAGTTAGAAAATCGTTGGTCTAAGTTGTTATTATTATTATTATTATTATTATTATTAGCACCGCGTCTTACTACCCTTTCGGGTTATACGCACTTACGCTAATGTGTAATGGTAGGGTGATTGTGAGATGAAATGGAGGACCTACAGTTTAACGTGGAATCCGAACCACGGTAGAGGCCTGGCATTCCTCACATTCACAAGTTGTGATTAATACACATCTTGTCAGAGGTGAAGGAAGGGTTTGGCAATCAGATAAATCTGTGCCGAGACCGAGGATTGAACCCCGGACCCTATCTCAGAAGTCCAACACCTTACCCCTAGACCACCAGGTCACCTCTAAGTTGTTACTCTCACATCAGATTGGATTCGTCATCACGGGAAGTTGGGATTAGAGTCTCAACTGGGTGTACTGATGGTGGTTAAAGCTAAATGTTTCACCAATTTCTTTCCACAGTAATTTGGTTACATCTACTCTGGGTGTGGACCCAGATATCCTGGCGGATTTGTAATACTCGGTGCACATAAAATAATAACCACCATTTCCCTTACTTCTTTATCCCCAAAATAAATGTAAAAAATCTCACAAATATAGATTATGGGGGTCCATGGATTCTAAGCGTATGTAGGCATATCCTTTTGGAGAGAATATAGTAAAACATAAAGGAAAAATATGTGAACATTTGTAGCACCACTTTCAACAAAAATATACCTATATATTAGTTTTGGAATACATTAAAAGACTGTTTTACTCATATTCAAGTAGAATAATACCTTGATAATTTTATAATTATGTAAAATATTTGTTTTACAGGTTTGAAATAATTCTGTCAGATCTGTGCTACCAACATATATGAAAAATAACTCGCAGGACTATGGTATGTATTTCTATTAATATTGGCTTAAAATAAAGTTTATTCCCTACAATTATATTTGAACCGGTCCTAGCCCATCTCGGGAAAACAAAAATTAGAATTGTATGAATAAGGAGGGTGGATTAAATTAAATGCACTTTCCCTTGCGTTTAAATAAGATGATAAAAACATATTTAATTTGAAGTTTCCTCTCCATGCGATTCTAGCACACAAATCCCTATAAGTGGCAGCCAATTATAATGCGAGTCTAACGCAATAAATCAATCAGCCACCATTTATGAAAAATACTAGTTCATAGGTTTCCAGTTTGTAACAGTACTGGTTCGGTGGTTGTGTGATCTAACGTGCCACTCCCACAGTAGACAATACTACCGATGACGGGGAGATATAGGTTCGAATCTCAGTCAGGTTTACTGAGGGTGGTTTTTCAAAAATTGATTATCACTCTCCCTCCACGCAAATACGGGTACACTTCCTATAAATGTAACCCTCCTGATGCCTTAAACCATAAGCGCAATTAGTATATAAGCGTGTAATCCAAAATTATACGCATTTTTATAAAATTAAAAATCACTTTAAATATGTTAAAGAAGACTGATTTTTGAAAATATTAAAATTTTAAAATTGCTCTAATGATTTTGTTCAAAATTTATATCGGAAAATATATTACATGATAAATAATAAACTGTATTTAATTTTTCTAAAATAAGTTCATTTAAGGGAAAGTTTACCAAACAACAAAAAAAACTATAAAAAAAATTCAAATTCATTTAATATGGCCTTGAATTTTGAATTCAAAATAGATATCTAGGAATAGTGTTTTATGATAAATAAGAATAGATTATAATTTTTACAAATTAAAAAAATTTGAAGGTAGCTAACAATTGTTTTCTATTATTTAAATAAGTCTCATATATAGTTGAAATATTTGTTTCAACATATATAGTGTTTATTTTGATTAACCATATTTATTTTGTGTTTGATTTTATGAGAAAAACTTACTTAAGAGTAGTTTATTGAAAACTAAATTTTGAAAATTATTTTTGCAAATATTATTTCGCGCTATAATACACAATAAGGAAAAGTTTGTGCAATTGTGCCTTAACAATTATTTTGAGATAAAAATCTTTCTTAAATAACGCGGGATTTCCGGACGTCTGAAACATCGCAACTATCCGGAAGGTGTTCCCTTTAAATCCATGGTCCTCAGGGAAGAATCTACAAATCAATTTATTTTGGAAAAGGTTTCTTTTTAAATGCCAGAGATGAATTCACTTTCAATTCTTTCACCGTATGAGGGTTAATAAATGTGCCATGAACTAAGGACCTGTGATATAGTACTTGTAATGAACCGTAAAATAAATCAAACCTTAATTTTTTTTAAAACCCATGAAATAATTTTTTTTTCACATGCATGAACATACATTTTTTTTAATGACTATATCAAAACATTTTACCAGGTTAAACGTCATCACTAAAAAATTTATATTTGTTTCCCTTTAGATAAATATTGTAAATCTTGGTGATATTGGGGTAAAGTACCAGCTTCAGGACTCTATATTCGTTTGTTTAAACCCAGCTGAGGTCAACGAACTTTTCTTTCCATAGCACAACTTCCTTTGGAGACCAAGTAAAGCCGTCGGTCCTATTTCAATTGTGGCATGTAAAAGAACCCTTGAATGTATGTGAAAGTAGCTTTCTCGGCAAAACTAGTAATTCTATTTTTGGATGAATAGAAATCATATCAAACCACCTCATGTTGTTGACTCAAGATGATGAATGCCACTATTTAAATGTAGCCTACGTGAACTTATCTCAACTACGTGTTACAATCCATCCTGACTAGTGGTGCATTTACAATAATCGAGTATGGAGGAGGAATGTAACATTTATAGAAAACATACAAGTTATTTATTTGTGAGAATGTGGGATACCATTTAGGAAAAATCTCCTTAGTATATCTGATTTGTTTTCACATAGTCTATAAGGCAATGCGTGGCACATTGTTCATTGAATTTAAAGTGCAACTTTGATATTGACTGAGAGAGAACAAGCTACTAGTAGAGTATGGTCAACCAACCAACCAAATAACAACATTACTAATCCAAAAATAATAGTTTATAGGGTCATCAACATCACCAACTGTTTACAGCCTTGGACAGGTCCATATGGTAAAATGCCTCTATCTTCCTCTATCTTTCCACAAATTTTCCTGCTTCAAGTGCTTCCATTCTTCTAATCTCACATGCACTATTTCTGTTATTTGATACTCTTTTTTTTATCTCTTTCTTGGTCAATATTGCGGTATTTTTCCTACCTACATCATTCTTCATTATTATAGTTGGTATTACTCTCCTTTTCTGCTTTCATTACATGACCATACAATCTCAGTGTTTCTTCATTACTATCTCAAACTCTGTTTAGTGAAAATAGTTAAAATTGAAAAATTATCAAAAATAGTATAATATTTTGTATTTTTGAACAAAATGTTTTGATAATTAGCCTATAAATCACAAAGAGATTTTCACCTAAAATGTTAAAAAGAGCGGTAGATTATATTATTTTAATGATGCATGTCTGAACTCTACATAACATATTATCAGTAGTTTGAAACACTTAATAATTGGTATTCATTATAACTTATTCTCGTTAACCATAGTTTTATTTATAAATAAATATGATTTGTTTTAACATAACCACAACAATGTGTATGTATGACATTTGTACAATCATTAATTATATTTTTAGAGATAGCAAATCACTCAAAATGTTGGAACGCTCCTTGTTCATACGACATTAAGTATTCTTCTAACATTTTAATATTAATTACGGTACATTATTATGTTTTGGATACAAAATAAATTAATATTAAACAAGAATCTATTTCTAGACTAAAATAAATATTTCTTGATTATAATCTCCTGTGATGACGTATGGATGGTTTCCAGGCAGTTAAGGCTTGATAGGACTGTACTAGTATATGTTTCCTTACATTCAGTATGAAACCTACCATAGCCAATAAGTAAACATTTGTTTGTTACAGTATTTTGTACGTGGGTGGGAAATGGTTATGGAGGGAGAAGTAACATTATACTAGTACAGTTTTATAAAGCCTATTGGCCCTGCAAACAAAATTGGAAATTAATTACGTTAAATAATCTAATGACCAAACTGCCAATAAGAGTACCTAGATCAATTGAGTTTATGTCTTAGTAGTATACTTTCTGGAAAAATCTTAGTATGAAGCAGAAAATATGTATTTGATGTTGTTAAATATAAAATTAGATTTGGCTGCATGGTGTAGTAATTAGTACACCTGGCTCCGAACCTAGAGTTACCGGGTACGATTCCCGACTAGTACCTCGGGTATTTTTCTCTCAAGGGGAATGATCCCAGCGGTCAGCTGGGTTGATTAGTTAGGCTTAAGTTAGGTTTAAAATCTCCACTGGCTTTACACCTTCATATTCACTATCATTGTGCCATCTTATTGCGTGTACGACGTGTAGACTATCTCCATAGTTGTACCCTGGGCAACGTTCTGTGCCACTAGAGCGGCTAATAATCCACACACAGGTTACCGAACCTGTAACTCCATGCCATGTCCATCCAGTTCTGTAATTAAAAAAAAAGTAAAATACTAGCTTAGTTGAGTAGTGCCACATTAGGGGTAAGGTATCGTTTTAAAATCCCTGTTCAAGATACATCTTGAACTTCAATTATATTTTTATCAAATAACCTTAAAATATGCTATCCGATAATGGGAAGGATTACATAAGACTAAGGGTAAATATATTTAAAAAAATCTCCATTAGCAATCAACTGGAAAGAGGGTTGGAAACATTATTGTCAAAGGAAACACAAACTAAATATTAGTTTTATAGTTAATAATTAATTTAACACTAAGGGTCAGTTTCATAGTCAGATTGAGTACGACTCAAGTATGGCGCTACACCAAGAAGAAGACAACAACTACCAAACTCTAATGAAATAAAACAGCTTTGAATATGAAACTGGTCCAGTACATTCTGATCAAGGTAGGTGACGTCCTGTGTTTATTAGAGGGGTTGAGTTGTGCTAAGTCTGACTATGGAACTGGCCCTAAATTTGACTATGAATCTTGCCCTAAGCTTAATAATGGTATAATATAAGGGATGCGAATGGGAAAGATCTTTTAAGAGAAGATGCAAATCAATAATTGTGAGGGGAGGATGATATCAACAGCGGAAAGCCCCAAATTTACGCACCCGTCCAAGATTTAAACCTGTATTTAATAATACAATGTATTTCGAGCCTGAAGATTTAAACAGCGCGACGACTGGTGCGTGAAACCGAAATATGTTTTTTTTAAATCAAAATCAGAAGTGTAGATCAATATGTTAATCTCTTGAGTCTGAAGCGACATTCTTTGCATAATTATTTACTTTAAATTATAGGCCTTGACTGCCTGACTATTGAGCTTAGTCGGTATCACGTCTACATACTGAGTCTAGAGTCGTAGGTTCGATTTCCAGTATTGACAGATAATTGTAAATTTAGAGAACTAACATTTTCTCTTTCACAGTGATGAATTTATTGTTAGTAGATATTTTTCCTGTAATAGAACTACACAATACATTTAAATTAGCATTTTCTCAAAGATAGTTTTATCTCACATAAATTGATTAGAATATATGTTGAAAAACTATTTTCCTTCACAGGATGAAAAAAAGTTGACCCAAAATGTAATGCTTCAATTGTAAGTAAATTATAATTCCGAGCACAAAATGATAGCCAAGTGGAAGATTATAAGTTGGCTATGAAAAGAATAACGAGTTTGAGTCCTTTATATAGGCGTCATCTTTCAACATTTATTTAAATATTTTATAATTAGATTATTTTGTAAGAAATGTAGATTTATGGTTAAAAAATTAATTTAAAATAGCTAAAACTTTAAGATTTATTCTTTTATATTTTCTTAATCTTTGGTGGATATATTTATCGTTGAAGGATAACTACCTAACAATTAAATCTTTCTAGGTGATCTAAATTTAGACGCTTTGAAAATTTATTTAAAATTACATACTCCATTCGACGAAAGCATCTTTGCACATGCGAGGTCATATCTATCAAACCCCCCCCCCCCCCCCGATATTATTTCCACAATGGAGAATGAGACGTAGATTCTAAAGGGGAGACAGATAACTTACGGTGAAGTAAATCATTTAAACCAGAGGTACACTCCGTTTACACTGAAAGGTAGCAATCCTAACTTCACGTATTATACTATGGCCTTATCTCATAAGCTGCACCATAGTAGAAACAAGCAAGGTAAGCTCGCTAACTTTCAGGGTAAACGAAAAGTAGACCTACCTACAGGGTAGTATAGGGTACAGTGCAGCCTATACCGAGTTTAGTCTTTGTCAACTTTTCTTGTAAGACTTAAAAGTAGGGTTGGAATTTTAGTGATATTTGTATTTAAAAAAAATTCTGGCTAAACTGTTATATATAGATAAGCAAATTTAAAAAACACTTTAATATTACATTCTTTTTCAGTTTTGGTACATATGTAAACAGCCAATTTTTCTGGTTAAACTATTATAAATAGATAAGCAAATTTGAATACTCTTTAAATTTACATTCTTTTTCAGTTTTCGTGCATATATAAACAAATTATTTAGATAATGAAGTGAATATTTTGAAGGAGTTTTTAAAATAATGAATGATTACTAGCAAACAATAATATTTCTTCATTTATAATATGATAATAATAATGTATAGTGATTATATAAAATGTTTCTAATATTCAACTATTTAAAAAAATGATATTCAGATCAATCTTTCATTATTTTAGGATAATTTAATAATATATGACACATTTTAGGATAAAATATTTTATTTCTTGGTGTTTTAATAAGGTATAAAAATTAATATTTAAACATTATTTATTTAGTACTTAGAGCCAAGAGTAAACTCCATATTGTTTTAGTAAAATTATTTTAAATGTTCTAAAATCTATAAAACTGATGTAAAATCTATATGTCCAGATTCGATATGTACCACTGTCCCACTTAACATTTTGAAATGTCTCTGAACTACAAGATGTAAAATATTTCGTTCAAATAAGAAAACGTTGAGACTAATTAAAAAGCTTCTCTGTTGAAGGAAAATCCGCTCGTGCTAGTAAAAGAAGAGTGTAAAATTGCGCAAAGTAAAGAGAAAGAGCGAGGGAGAATGAGAGAGAAAAGATAATATAAAAATTTACAACTGGAAAGAGGTAGAAAAGAGTGACAGAGAAAGAAAATTAAATTTTATTAAAATGCTCTAGGATTGGCTGATCCGCGAAGAAAGCAAAGTAACGCTTTCCCTCTATACAGAATATCTTTCCACCCATCCCCATTTTCTACGAAACTTTCTATCTTCTTTTCCAATCCTCTTTCATTCTATCTTCTTGTGCAAGCAGTGACTATCTCCAATGTTTAATTATATTATTCATCTATTTCTTCAATTTATGAACCCGTTAGCCCACAACAAATATTATGTATTTGTTATAAATAGAACCGGTACATTTATTATGCCTAATATAGCATTCCAAATATTTGTTATCTAGTTATATAAGCTACTAATGATTTAGTAAAAATATCATACAATGTTATTGATTTATTAATGAATATTCTATTAATTATACTTGATTAAGTTATACAATTTTTTATATGAAATATAAAACAGATATAATTAAATATGTAGCAATATCGTGAATGTTAAAATGAATGTATATAATAATAAATGAATTAATACAACACGAAAGAATCTGAATTTAAATCCATATTTGGAATTTTAAAATACATAAGATGTTTTCAAATTTTATTATCTAAACGTAGTAGTAACTGTCATAATTCACACATAAATATTTTCCAAAGGAATTCAATACAACTAAACATTGTTCAATTTGCTAACGATTACATATTTAATTAGAAAATTTTAATAATTCAATTTATTATAATAATCCTAAAATAAATATTTGAAATGTTAAAATATTTCCAGTGGTGAAATAAGACTTAAATAATAATGTAATATTTTTTTAAATAATTAAATTTTAATTTAGAGTAGTTTAATATCCCCCGAATGTATTAAATGGAACCTCTTTAGCTAAATGTAGTGGAACCTCAACCCCAGTGTAAATAAAATATCTACATGGATATTAAATGTCTCTCTAAAGGTCAATATATATAGGATGATTTTAGACTCATATCCTTGACATTCAAAGCTATTAAAGAATAACACATTAGTGGGAAATATCAGTTAAGATATACAACAATTATGTTCATTCAACTAACAATTATTATATTAGTGATCACATACAAACATATATAAGTTTTATATATAATAAATAGATTTATTTTAGATAAATAATTATTCAAAGTAGCTCTAGTATAATATTTACACCAAAAAATAATATATTGCAAAAGATGAGTTAAGAAAAATGATACCGGAGGCTTAATGGAGTAGTCCTTGAGATTAAGTTTCGTTTCCTGGCTTGATATTAAATTTCTAATAAGTTAAATATTACTATTTGTAAGGTATTGTACTTTATTTTGTTATGTTCTGAAGTCTACTTAAGTTTTCAAAGGGTGTATAAAATTAAATTCAGGACTACATTATGTAATAAAATACTGAATTAATTAACACCAGCCTGATATTATTTGAAAAATTTCTATATCTATAAACCAATCTTTTTTTTTTTTAAAAAAAAAAAGAGGTTGTGGAGTTGAGGAGTTTTTGCAACAACCTCACTATTTTCTCTTACAATATGCAAAGTTAAAAAGGGGCGGTTGAAAGGGGTAGGTAGTACTTTTATATCCCTCCCACACCCCCCTACTGGGTCTTTTAAAATTCCCCCCTACTACTTTAATTCTAGACGGCCATTTTGAAAGTTCTTAATATTTTGCACTGAGCAATGAGTTGATGGAAGGAGAGGAGGTGGGTGTATGGGGGAGGAGGTGGGTTGGCAATAGGGTGTGAGGTAAGGGGAGACCGGGTAAAGGAAAGAATGATGAGAAGAGAAAGACTTGAAGAAGTGAAAGTAAGGGAGAAAAAGATTGCCAAAAAGGAAGAAAAAGAGGGTGAAAGAATGAGAAAGAGACGAATGTATTAGGTCGTTGCAGAGGTTGGGCTACACAAGAGTCGTATAAAATTCTCTGTAAAATGTAACATTAAAAGGAATACGAACTCTTCGTTTAGTTATTACGGCCCAGAGTGTCACATACGACATGGGAAGTAGAATACACATTCAAAACAACGGTTTTTATGACCCTCATAAAATATTCGTAATTAAATTAGACGTTTTGAAAACTTACTTTGTAACAGGGCTTAATTCTACGTGAATTAAAAATAATTTAAAAGATTTTTTATTTAATTCTAGCTCTTCGTAAGTACTATAATATTTTTTCTTAATTTATTTTACCAGTCTGTGTTTAAATTGTTATCTGTAAAAAAAGGAATAAAGATAGACGTAAATCTTATAAATAAAAACTAAACAAACTGAACTTGGCAATGACATTGAGTTTTTCGATCACTATTTTCTTCTCTTCTTCTTTCTTATATAAAGAGAAAGTATTATAATCGTGAAATTCTTTTACCTTGAGATAATGATAAGTACTTACGTTTTATGTTTGTCCGAAATAAAAAAAGTGTATTTTACAATCCGTCTTACCCTATGTCCCTGGCCACAGATCTGAAAAGGTTCATTGAATTTTGTTCAAACTTGATATTTATATGTCTTAGGACAATAACTCCAAATTACATTTTTCATTTTGACCCTATCCCTAAAGTTAAGAATAGTTAACTGATTAGTAATTTTTTGAATTACAAATTTTTTGGAAAATATTTTTTACGATTTTGTCTAAAATGAATACCTAGGGTTCATTTTACCTCCCATATAACGCTTCATATTTGGATTAGGGTAGACATTTGTTAAAGGATAGTTAATTGAAAATTAATTTTCAAAAATTCAAATTATTTGAAAATTGCCTTTAATGATTTTGTTATGAGGAGTGATTTACATGGCAAATACAAATTTATACTTGGTTTTAGGAGGGAATTCTTTTAAGGGTATTTTACTATTGTTTTAACATTTAAATATTTTAAAAACTGATCTCGTGTTCGGGCTCAATATGGGTGGGTATATCATAATAATCTACATTATAGATAGTTATATTTATTTTAATTTTCTTTGAAAATTCATTTTAATAAAAGTTTGACGACTGATTTTTGTGAAATTTGATTAAAAAATAGCATTTCTAACAATAAGTCTCAGAATTTGTACAAGGGAACTAATTTGTATGATCGACTAATGTAGCTATCTTTAATTTTTAAAAAAATTAGGTTTTTTTTTTTACAAAATTAGAATTGAAAATTGAGTTAAAAATGGGTTTCTAGTATGTATAGTATTTGGTGATATTATATATTTAAAATGATTTGCTTTGAGTATTTTATACACAGTACAAAGTAATCCGAGGACCTAGAGTAAATTAAATGAGGTTGAATGCCAAAGATTCGGAAGCTTGTCAAGAGCATCGAATCTCTCAATTTAAGGCGCCACCATTAAAACATCCTAGTTCATCTCCTGGAGAGGACGTAATTTTAATTATTTACAAGTGGTGAGATCAGTTGAGTTTGTGTAACTCAGAGTTTAATACACTCAAGAGATTCACCACATTTGTATACATCAGCCTAAAAATCAGTTTTATGTTAGTTTTATATTTATGACCACTTACTACCTATTTATTTGTGTCATCGTCTAGCCTAGCTAAGGAATTTCTCGCAGTACATCAGGATGCATGGTAGAGTTTATTAGCTGTTTTTATTGTTTTTGCAAAATAAACATATCATACAACTGATTATCGATGTGCAAGTCAAAAACTGCCAACGTCAATTTGGCATCTGTTTGCTGACTAAAGGTTCCCAGTTTTGATTCAAATTATAAAATTAAAATCTTATTATTTGTTAAACTGGGCCCACCATTTTCACAATAATTAATTAGCGATCAAGGGATTAGTTGTTAAAACAATTTTACAACCAAGCTAACTTGAATATCATGGACTGATACAAAGAGGGACAGTCTAAATTCCCCAAATTGATAAATTTAATTTCCGAATAGTTTACAAACAAATACATTTATAATACAATAGCTGTGAAAGAGTTAAAAACCAATTTTATCAATGATGAACTTTCCGGAAATGACGGGTATCGAATTAGGTACTTTAACTAGTAAGACATGCGTGCTATCAATAGAAATTGGGAGTTGGCGTGAAATTTTCAGAGCCCATCCCACAGCCAATTAGTAGTAATATAGGAAACACGATATTACCCTATCCTATGTCAAATATTTATTTGGAAACAGTAAGATTGGGATCATTTAAATAAAATGTTTATTTTAAAGTGATAAATTTAAAATAGATTTGTATAGCTTTAAATTTGGTAAAATGTTTTCACTGGATCAATTTTACACTGTCTTCTAACGCACAATAGAGAAATGTGTAATATGATGCAGAGCCTAGTTCAAGCTGTACTACCTACTTAATTTACAAATTAGCCGTGTATTGAGACTGTTGTTTATATGAGCAAGATTTAATAACACTATTAAGAATCGTGAAAGGCTCACATAAGAGAAAACTATGGACCATCATAGAAAATTTAAGTTTAGAAAATATTTTAATCATAGCTCTAATGAGATATTATGAAATAATTTTATAATAAATCATTTCTTTTTTCATTTATATGAGTAATTTAACGTACAACTTCTGTAACGACTGATTATATCAGGACATGACTTATAAACTAACTTAAATATAAAACATATACAACATGCGCCTTGCTGTTAATTCATCACTTATAAAGGATAAACCCACATTTCCCCAATGATACATTTTCAGCCATGCCAGGAATAGAGCCTGGGACCCTTAGCACAGGGAAGAATCAATACTGACTGAGCTAAGGGGTTGAACATCAATAATTAAAAAAGTTGGTTTTCATGCTATCTTGTTTATTAGTAGTGTGAATGGTTAATAAACAAAGATTAACCCTTGACCCTGTGACCTGTTTTCAGGTCAAGATCATTCTAAAAATAGATCTTGACCTAATTTTCAGTCATTGAACTAGGTATAAATAGAATCAAATAGCTAAAGCTATCATTTACGATTTTAGTGAGGATTACTCCATCTAGATATCATATTATGAAAATTGAAAGAGAAACCTAGACACTGGAATCGAACCCGGAACCTTTGACTTAGTACGCCAATGCTCTGACCACTAGGCTATTCATGAATCGTCCCGTGTCTAGGGTCATTCTTCACTCATATTTTAAGGCAGAATCTGTGATGGACTGCGAAGATCATCGGCTATAGAAAGTGTAATTTTATTAAGATCTCGAGCTATCAGATAACGCAGCCACCTTCGACTCGGTAGTTGGCTTATTTCTGCCACTTGTACAATTATTATAATTGTAAGGGTTTGTATATTTAAGAATTAAATAGCTAAAGCTATTATTTATGCTTTTAATTAGGATTACTCCATTTAGATATCATATTCTAAATTTGAAAAATGACACTTGGACACGGGAATCAAACCCGCATGTCCATCATAGTCTCTGCCTTAAAATATGATTGAAGAATGACCCTGACCACGAGACGATTCCTGAATAGCTCAGTAGGCAGAGCATTGCTTACTAAGACAAAGGTCCCGGATTCGATTCACGTGGTCAGGTGTCATTTTTAAATTTTCAAAATAAGTATAAATAGGTTTTCTAACAATGGATGTGAATTACTTAGATCATTGAAATGGCTGTAAAAGTGAAGTAATTCCCAAAACAGATCCTGGATATTGTGACCAACTTTAAGTTCATTAAACCAAAATAAGAAATTAGGCCATTCTAAAATTTATGGTGAAGAAATTGACAAATTTTAGGTGATTTAATCTGAATATTAAAGTAGATCATGCCAAAGTGATTTGTTTTGCAAGTTTGGTGGGCATTATTAATGATTATTTGGGACAGAATGAAAAGAGGTAAGGGTGACATCACCAGAATGTGGCAACCTTGATGATGTCATCCCGATGTAACGTCAGGCGCCAGTTTAGCAGTGATTATTTTAAACATGCTGTGAGATGAAAATATAGAGTGAGACATGTATTGCGTGAATAAAACACAATATTGTAGACATATATTGATTAAGAGACAACACTATATGTTTTTACATAAATATCGGATATAATCGCTCGAAATTTTTCTTCAATGTTTCTTAGATGTATTGGTAAAAGATTTTCAGTTCATAATCAAGATAATGCCTTGAAATACATAGTCAGGAATACTGATCAGACCAGATTAGTGTTTTGTACGTCCTCCATAGGCTACTCAAGATCGATGACATCCATAATCTCTGTTAACATGCCGCATACATCCACGACAATTGTGTCGATAAAATCGTTGAAATATATGGTAACAAGCATCGACCATACATCCCTCTTGTGGCGGAGACGTAACGATGTTTCCACACCCCAAATAGGCGTGCCCAGCTTGGGGTGAGATAGCTGATATATTTAAGGAAATGTGCTGGCCTCATGTTTCTCAATTATGGAGACCATACGGCCACCAAATATGCATTTTTGAGATATTTCATTACTAGTCAAGTTTATCTTCTGAGAAGTCTATATTTTGTTGAAAACCTTTGATATTACCAACTGTAGTTGCTCAGCTCAGGACACTCTGTACAGTTAACACCACAACATTGTCTTAGCATATTTCTAGATGAACAGAGTGCGTAAGGTAGTTCTTGACACTCATGCCAAAATGACGCGTTATTCTTCAATTTTGTCAAGTGGAAACAATCTGTTGAAAGTTCTGGATATTGCGTTAGTATCAGCGGCTTTGTTTTGCGAGAGCAAACATCTTCACGTACTTGTTGTCTTTCTATGATAAGTGATCGGCTCAACGACTGCCATAGACTATATAACATTATTGGTGGCTTACCTTTGGGACTCCGCTTTACAGCCACAAACTCTTAAGCGGGGAAACAGTAGCCAGTTTTATTGGATGCAGCCTCTTAAGGGGTGGCAGGAAGCTGATGACTTGAAACTTGCGTTACAACATCTCAAAATCTTGGTGTCGATATATGTATGATTGGGGGTGAAAATAGAGACAGGAAAGTCTTGGTTGGAATGTTCTGGGTATGGTGTAGAAGTTTGATAAGACCCAACCTAATCAGTCTCCCTAGTCTCCGAAAGAGGCATCGAGGCAATCTCTGTTTGCACCAGCTCATATCGCTAGAATGTGCGCACTGGGTACAAGCCAGGGTGACCTTACAGAAGACAAAACCCTTGGAATTGAAGGGGGTGAAAAAAGAGAAGAAAGGTAAAGCAAGTTTCTTACAATTTCCCTTTTGTTATTCTAAATAGTATACATGTAATTAGAAATAATAATACCGGGAATTTCCATATCATGCCTTATAATTCATGGACAGATGTTATATAAAACATTAAACCTTTGTTTGTAGAAAAAGTTGAAATAAAGAAGAAGGATTGGATCTAAAGATATATGAATCTTCATAAAGAACACAATAATAACAACCGATTATCATCCACCAATAGATCCGGGTAGAGCACTCATCCAGCGGCTGCCCAGGAAGATCCTTAGTTATTTCGAGTTGCGCCTCTCTCCCTGGTGGCAGCTAGATCCTATTCTTCAAGAGCACGGAACACGTCCTACCAAAATCACGCCCAGTACTTCCAGAGATGCCACATGTGTAAGATAAAGGAACCATTGTGGAAAGAATATCTGAAAAACTCCTTCATCCCCAAAATACACCAGCCATCTCCTTTTCCAGGTAGCCCCCAACCGTCCTCCACTCTCCATTCATCAATCCCTAAAACAGAACCCCCTTCCCCGTAAGTAATCGTTCGAACATTTTCTTCAATGTTTCTTAGATGTATTGGTGAAATGGTTTTTAGTTCATAATCAAGTTGATGCCTTGAAGTATTTAGTCAGGAGTACTGATCAGACTTGACCCTAACACCCTAATGCCACTCCAACAGAAAATACTTATTGCCATCCATTCCTACAAGAGTCCTTCTAATCAGGGTCCCTCAGGAACCACTTCAATGCCAACTTCTTATGACTAAAACACTTGGAACCTAGCTATACTTTAGTTTACCTATTACTAAAACCCTTGAAATCAACCTGTTCTCTTGAAGAATAAGAAAAATTGGGTATTGGTGGACATTCTCAAGTAGGAATATTTGGACGAATAAGGGGAATGACGAAGCTGTCTTCCCGCAATGAAAAAACTCCCCAAACACAAACTCGACCACAACCATCGAGTTAAACCAGCAGGATAAAAAGGTAGAAGACAATAATGGCCGAAAACTTTCAATGCTTTTCCTTGAAGTTGTATCTCTTTATGACACCAACAGGGAACATTTTTAATAGATGCCAAATGTGACTTTATATTGGGGAATACCCAAAACTATCAAGGTACTCTCCTATGCCATTCTTATTGATAAAAATGGCTACCTAATTCACCCCGGTTCGGTGTTTGGATCCGTATTGATTTTGATCAAGTATAATGCGCTATTCTTCCAGACAGTTGGTCGACAGGTAAAACTTCTGAATATACAGAACAAAATACCTATGATGATCAGCTCATATCTTATGGTGTGTGTGTTCATCTTCGCTCAGCTAGTCTTGAAGTCCTCAAATGATGGCATCCGAACAGAATTTCCAAGAAGAAATAGGTGTCATGCATTTGGTGTAAGCCTATTTAAGTGATTTCAAAGACGAACATCATATGTCGACCATATTGACGATCGGCCAAGGCGTGAATTTCGTTAGAACACATTTTCTCTTCAACTCCCGTGATATAAGCATTTATGCACGCAGTGGGGCAAGAGAAACGAGGGATTAGAGATAGTTGCTATCCACATCACTAATATCCGAAGTAATGCCATGCAGTGGGTTGACATTATATTGGGCTTAATTTTAGAGACAGTGGAAGGTTCCTCTTAGGCGTTAGGTGATTTAAACACATAATAGGGAAGCAAGGTAACAAATACAGATCATACACTTTTTTTCTTGACGATTAACTGTATGTCGTCATCGATGTAGCTTCGGAAATCCATAAAGATGATAGTTATTTAATTGAAGAGATATGTGCTTATCCTGAACCCAAAAATAATCCACCACATTTCTTTGCTTGTCGATGATGATGATGATGATTTTGTCAAATTCTATATACATTTGACGTTTTCAATGAATAGCTCAAATAAACTAGCATTGCTGTTCAGATATATATATATATGCCCAGTCAAATTCCAATTTGAGGTCATGTGGTCAGACAAATTCAATGTGAGGTCAAAAGCCATGACATAGTATCCCTTAGGGTAGGCTTACCGTGCTATGTCACTAACCTCGTTCATGAAATGGAAAACCCTTTCCAAAAACGGTGTGAGGAGAGACATGGCCTAATTTATTTTTTAAGAAATTGGACTGCATAGGTTTTGACGGAATGCGTTCTATAACCTCGTACAATGAGAATCGATAGTGTACGTTTAGAAACTGAACTGATTCTCTGAAGCGTCTCATTGAGCTCCGCGTTGGATATGAATCACAAAATATATGTTTGTATATTATGTCGTAAATACGTTGTCCACTTATTTTCTACTCATGTCCAATAAAATGGTGATGATTTTACTTACTATAAGTGAGGGTATACTTTGGGAGACTGGCATTTATTTCTTTGGCACAGGCCAGCAGTACAGACGGTGCTACATTAAAATATCAAATTATAAGACAAGCTTCGGTGATGTGGACTTTAAACCTGCTGATTTCAGAAAAGACAATAAGACTGAACATGTCACTATAATTTACCAACTTGATTTAGAGCTCGATAAGGTCCAAATGTTATTTATCTTGATTAAACTCTTCACTGTGTAGAGAACTTAAGATACTCTGCATACTACTTTTTGCAATAAATTACGGTGTAACAAAAATACATTGTTGTTGCTGTTGGAAAACATTTAAAAGGGTTTGTGGATGTATACGTAACATAGGCAAGAATTCACATGCATTCTTTGGGACTCTCTGTTTGAATTGTTCAAAGTCTTGATGAGTGATTTGTACGTTTTAATGTTGCTAGGCGCTGATATTCGGTTATGGTTTGAAAATACATCCGCTGTATGCGCTGTAAGTACAACCTATTGATGACGCGAGCTGTTTAGATTCACATCGGTGAAGCACCAACGTTAGGTATCAAGATCTAATGCCTAAGGTACATACATTACGGTCTGGAAAAGATTGATATATAATTCGTGTTGAACAGTAAGGATAAAATATATGGGTGAAACCAACGTAAAGGAAGATACAGGCTTAACCTGGAACCATAGGTTTTTTTTTAAAGATTGGTTGATGTCGACTGGATGGAAAAGAGATCGAGCCTGCTGCTGGCATACACGCATGATTGGAGATATAGAAAATACACTTCAACTGAAAATAACTACAGCCTCATAATTCTTAGGCAGCACCTTGTCTGGTGGTGGTCTGCTCTATATAGCTGGTCAGAGACGTATTCTATTCCTTTCCTTGTGGTTGCTTCATCACCCTGGATTATCTCACAATGGAGAGTGTATGAATAAGGGATCTGCCCATCTCAGAAGTACTTTCTTAAAGCTGTTATAACATTCCTCCATGTGACGATCCCCGGCCAATATTCTTCCTTGCTAGGCTTGGTGGTGATCCCAGTTGTCTGATCAAGGGGGGTTGAGCAGCAGAATCCCTTGCATTCTTACCTTTATACCCTGAGAAAGATTTCAACTGTCATCCGTGGGCTGGAGGGTTCACACTGTAGTGTGGCCTAAGGGTACTGTTTAGTATAAGTATATCAACTGAGCCAGGTATGCACTATGCTTTTGTTTTGATAAATTGTTTACCTGTCACTAGGTGTCAGCACCGCACTGATTTCTTGTCACTTGCTTTAATTCCTCCCCTTCTCTCCTAAAGGCTCTAGTCTCGCTCGTCCCACGCCCTCTTATCATTAACATATTAACTAAGTTTCTCTAGCCTTGGGGCACACAGCAATGAGTCTCTATCGTGTAAAATAATTAATTACTTCTTAAGAAACCAGATTAGGGCGCCCCAACCATCATCCCTTTGATCCAGGTATTCACAATCACAGTTCACAAAGGTTATTTAGTTAATTTGTTTTCTCTGTGGTTGATAATTTAACACATATGTAAAAAATATCGTTTCTTAACACCGCAAAGGTACCTTAATGGATTGGATTCCTGTTTAACACAATTGACAAGTGTTTAACGGAGATGGCCTCAGCTTGTCTTTAAGTGGAATTAGGCTGGATTGTACCATTTAAGCGAGTTTTGATCCACGTCTGGTCTATTTCTTACTAAGTATGTCATAAGAAAATAGCATGATACGGATTGAAGAAAGAAACTTTATGAGCCTGTTTGACGCAAATCCCATTTCTCCCTCTTCTGGGGTGACGCTAGGTCTGGTGTTGTCCGCTCTTTAAGGCTTAATGAGTGGTTCTACCTTTATACTGGCACGCATCAACTTGGACGCTCTCGTGAATGTGATTGTAAGCAGCATGCCTGCTGGGATTTTATTTCTCGAAAGTGCCTACAGAGTTTTCCTTGAGGTTGACTCCGGACAAAGCCCTTTTTTACTGGTTGGCCTGACGAACCGGAAAGCGTGAGGAGCAGCTATGTCCGTTTAGGTTCATCTGTATGTGTGTGGGGGGGGGGAGGGGGGAACAATTTCCCCAGCATTTATCACATCAATAGTTAGGTAGTACGTGCCTGGTTTAGGTTGGGAATACCTTGTTCAGAACATATTAAAGAATTTTTTCAGAGCAACCTCTGGTCAAAGACTCGGGAAATTAAGATTTTATCTAATGCTGAGTTTCTTACCTCCTTCTGTAAATATGGCTGTCACACATGAATAGATCAATTACTCAAGCCCGAGGCCAGGAAAATTTGGTAGTGGGAGCTAACCCAACAATTCAATAAATTCTGGGCCTCCTACAGGCAAGGGTCAGGTGTCTAACCCACCTAGGCTTCATGCAGTGGTGGGCTTTGGGTGCCAAATAGACTAGGTATCTGTAGCCTCCCTGAAAAGGATGACGCTAATAGGCGAGGTTTGAGAACACATTGACGCCTTTATGAAACGCTTATTTTCTATGGCTATTGCACCACTTGTCAAAATCGATGTTCTTAAATAAGCTGCTTGAGTAAATCCCTTATTAAATGCAGAATTTGATAGGGAACACCATGATAATAGAGGATACGGTTGTCTCCACATGGTTGACTAAACCTTTTTGATAGAATCAGTTAATGATAATCTGCGTCAAAAATGATGATTCACACAAACTTTTCCAACTTCAAATGACAAAGGCTCAGATGTGTTTGTTCTTATACTGATTTCAAAACTATTAATATCCCGTACAAGCACATGCACGTAGTGCAACGAAGTATAAAGATGGTCCTTTGGGAGCCGTACGTATAGGTAGCGTTGTTGACGTAAACAATACATATTAACAATGCTAAAATCTCACCCACGGGTTCAGGATCCAAAATGTCGTGTTAGTGTACATCTAAGAAATAAGTCGAGTAATAAGTTGGTTGAATAGAAAGTTTTTAACTTCTATCAATCTAGATTAGGGTTCGTACCTTATCCGCAGACTTAATTGACTAACTAGTGTTAACATTTGTATTTTTGAAAGTATAAACAGGCGTAGTCCAAGTTTTATTATTCAGATTCAAGTATTTATTTACGGTTTGAATTTTAAACGCTTTAGAGTTCACCAGTAAGTTGATACCAACATATTTTTTCAGACTGGATTTGATCATTGTACATGACACAATAACCATCAGCCTCCACCATGTTGTACCATTTAATGTTGCTATCTACATTACGGTGGTGAGACCAAGACTACTGGAATTTGGTTGGAGAAATTTCCTTTTTATATTGAGTCTGAGACGGTAGGATAAATGCCTGTTGATATTCCTAAGCATTTTTGTCGGGAATTATCCCATAGAGTAGTCGCTAGGCAAAGTGATTCAAAAAAATTCCTCCATGACCGGGTCTTTACGTATATGGATGTGATCCATAAAATTAACTTAGTGAAGTAAGCTTTACACTGAACAAACACTTTATTTTTGGTATCTTTTCCCTTGGTGCGCATATATGTATAATATTTTAAAAGTGCAGGTAAGTACGTGCAAATTTTTTTCTTAAAACGTCCCTTCCACTTCATCTACGGTGGATCTGCCCATCTTGGCATCTTTGCAACACAATGCTGGGGACTTTAAAAATTATTTGCTTATTTTGTTCACTTCCCTCTTTTCCAACGTAATTTTGGCTTTACTCATACGAAGTGTGTCGCTAACCTTAAGTTTTTGTTTACAATTTTAGTTTGTTGGATGGTTACCAAATACGTTATATCTGACTTGGAGCACTTTGTATTCTGAAACTTTTGAAGATGTCATCTTATTATTGTAATGCTTTGAACCGTTGTAGGGCTCGATGATCTCAGAAAATTCACATAATGATACGTGGTATGTTTTGTAACGTAGTGCCACATGCGCCCCTTTAAATTTCTGTTGAATGGTTCCACGAAGCGTGTATTCACATCAATATTATTGGAGACTTAGTGATAAGCGCCTTCTTCTTTGAATAACAGGTGTATGACACGTGACGATAATTCTATCTCCTCGTCCGTTTGCAAACTTAAAGGTTTACGTTGACTTTGATTTAAAATGTGATGAAATGTGTCCCACTTAACACCAACATTTTTGGATCCATGCCTTCTTGCATAGGACCTACTGAGAAAAAGTAAGATGATGGTTAGCATGCACATGCCACTGTAACTGTATTTGCTGAGACTTTACAATTTGTTGATCTTGATTTGCCAGAAAACGTCCATGTTATACACCATCTTCCTCTTGAGAGGAAATTATTTGTCATGGTTCTGTGTAGAGTGTAGGCGTTCTGCACACGAAGCAATTTTCATAGTTTTGCCTTTCTTGGACGCTTTATAAGAGACGCTGCCCCTATAAATCCCACAGAATTCAAAAGGCAGCTTTCCGAACAATCCAATAGGCATGTAACGACAGCAAAATATGTTGGTCCTCATTTTTTAATTCTCTCTCTTTCAGTCGTGGTAGCTACGACGTTGAAGAGGCTTAGGTATGGGCGTCGAATATATAATGAGTGCCTACCGTTTCGAGTTGACGATAAGTTATTTAGGGAATTTTTAAGAACACCACTTGAATCTCTTGAAGCCCCGAGGGTAGGCTGTTGTTTCTTGCTCTTATATGATCGTTTAATAAATACATAATTCTTGATCCTCGGGGAGGGTTGTCCATAACTCTAACCTTTTTGTAGTCTTCCCACGTTAAACTGCCTCAAAAAATAGTATATTCGAGTGAATTTAAACATTTGAACTCGCCTGAAATAATATGGTATTGAGTAACGCAGCTGTAGAAATTACTGACTCTTCAGTGTTGGCGTTTTAAGACGGTGAAGGTTTTCTACCTTGCTATGCAATGAGCGGTGTAGCACTTGTAGGTATAAATTCCATTTATACTATTCGTCAATTCTTGATCTACGAGACCATTAAATTGGTGGTTGATGATGCTAACAGATCTTGTTGCTCAAAAAGGTGTAATGTTACCAGGGACATCAATTTTATGTTTCTTGATTAGCCACTTATCTATTTGCTGAATAATGAAACCAGGACACTGCTGATTAAGGGTGTTAACTCAAGGTTAAAAACGGTCCTTATTTCTGAACTAGTAGTCATAACTTTTCAACACTCTTCTTGTTCGACAAGCTTGCGCAATACTTACTTGTGAACACTTAATTTTGTTTTCTGCTCTTCTTTAGTGTTGTAGGCTCACTCGCAAAAAAAGTCATTCCATTCCTTGTCTAACGTTGTCAGCAGAGTGGTCCTTTTTTTTGGAATACGTGATTTACAAGGTGTTGTAGCTAGGCTTTAACCCTGGAATTTTTAAAAAGCATGATATTGTGTGCTTTTAAAAGATGTCACTTTCCCCTTTCCTTGGTGGAGTGTATATTGTGGAAACATATGAAGCTATTGTTTTAATTATGGTTTCCTTTGGTGAAAAGATATATTATCACTTGGTTGGGTTCACGCATCTTATCATCGAGATTAATTGACCCTAGATAGATGATATTGCTCTTACCAATTTCCGTTAAGCCCTTAGAGAATATGACAAAAATTTCTGGCCTGTATTGTTAGAAATATGATTGCTAATAAAGCAAAATATTAGGATATTTTTAATATAAATATTATTTTTAAAATAATACAATTAATTAACATAACCTCATCATTAATGCCAATGGCGCTGTGCACGGAGATGTATGGATCAAACAGGTAGTTGTGAATTCTCTTGAGAAAGTCTAAATGTAGTAAATCGGGTATTTTACTATACCTTCCTTTTGATTTAAAACGAGTTTAGCCAGAGTCTGGAGACTAGAGTATTTTTAAACAGAGTCAAAATTGAGTCTTATCTTTTCACTTATCTCCTAATCTTGTCTATGAGCTAACTACAAAACTTGAGAGGTAAATCATTCTGGCCTACATTGGATTATTGTAATTTTTAGAAAAGTATCAATGTACCCTTTAAAGAAATGGCAAGAACATCTCTATTTATTGTAAACACATACATCTTACTCCTACACTTTACATACGTACTTAACGGTTCAACCTGGGTCAACGGGTGTATGGATTTCGCCAATAACCCTGGTGCCTATCAGCCAACTATCTTATATTTTGTCGTGCTGAAATATGCTTTCGTATTTCTTTTCCCTGCATTTCCGACATGAAATATTCACCAGTTAGTCATGCATCTGTATTGGCGATACGCACATAAACAAATCTCGTGGAGGCGTCAGGATAATATTTGTTAGCCTTCTACTCGAACCATGTAGGAAGATTTGATTTGGGAGGCCAATGGGTTATTTATGTATTTGCAAACATAAGGATACGATGGAAAGACGTCCAAGTACTTGATTGTCTCTCCAAGAGAAAGGTCTGTTTCGTGGAAAAGATTAATATAATTTGTCTGCATGCCTAAGCACGTCCCTGTCTCTTTAGTCTACATTTTGTGATAGAATAAAAAGGTTTTCAAGACCTTTTCGGTTCGTTCCATCATAATAAACATGCACTACCACGTTTCTAAGACCATATATCTGACACTCTTACACAAGGCAAAACTTGCAGCACTTCTTCAGGACACTCAGGTTACGTTTGTAGAGGTACGTGCTGGCTGCACCCTAAAAATTCCGTTCTTGTTTCCATATTAAATTAAAATTCAAGATTAAAACAAGAGAATTATCTTCTCCAAAATCTCTTTAGGTTTGGTCTACTTACGTAGCAGAAATTAACAAAAATACGATACACCACAAAAAGAATTATAAAGCCTTTGTGAATATTCCGACATTTCTAAACTGAAATATAACTTTGATCCCTTGCAAACCTTTCTGATATCACAGATCTACCTGTTACTACTTCAAAATCCAAGACGAATGTTATAACCACAACACTTTTGGTTTTGATACCACCGCTCACAATATTTACAGTTAGCTGATCGATCTCCGTTACAGACCACATCAGCGTAGAACATGCATGTGCATGCAGATGTGGAATCACATCTGTGCTCGTTCTTGCTTGGAAAAACACTCACACAAACTTAAAGTTAACTGTAAAGGGCGTGATGATATAAAGATGGCATTCCTTATTGTCGTGAGAGTATAAATCCAAGTACCCTCTATAAAATGTATTGGATGACTCAGCTCCTTATAGGGGATTTGTTTTCACCGACGTTCCCGGAACAATGTGATTTTGTAATAAGAGATGTAGGTTTGAAATTATTTAAAGATAAACGATTCCTACACTTTTCAATAGACTTATACCAGCATTTGGCATAATTCCTCTTCTTCGTATTTTAGATAATTATTTCCTTCTTTATTTATTTGAAGGTGTTCATCTCTATGCATAATGGTTCTCTTTTTACGTCACACACAGATTTGTCGACGAACAATTCATGGGCAAGGCACAGTGTGTCATCTTCATTTAGAAAAGTACTGATTCCTTAGTTATTTGACTGTATTTGACAGTATGGGATAGCTAATCTCATTTATGACTAACACTCCTCTGGGCTATTTAAGGTGATACAACTTGGCATACAATTTGGAAGTTGGGAAGCGCGTATCATTGCTTTGTAGCATTCAATCTAAAGTATCCAACACAGCTCGCAAGTCAAGCTTATCTGCGCTTCTGAATGACAAAGATATGGTTCTGGTTGACATGCCAGCAACGTCTAATAGCATCACAATGCTATCTTCAAACTAACATTATCTTAGAAACAGCCGAATTAAAGCATTAATTTGATCCTTCAGCCAGCTCTGAGCGTCAGGTTTGCTCTCTGTTTCACCTACTTAGTTGAGATATTCACGGGACACTTAAAAACAGAGAGGTAATTGTTTAAATCTCTCTTCAATGAAATGAAAAGAAATACCTCTAGCCTAAACTCCACCTATTTGGTCTACCAGGTCAAGAGTCCATGGAGAAAGGAGGGCTGGGATGCCATTATAGGTCTCACTAACAAAGAGTCTACGGTTTAGAGGTGGACGTGATTCCAACTAGCTTGGTTCTGCTCCACATCCTGTGACGTCTCAAAGTGGCAGATCCTCATCTCCATGGCTTTCTGTTAAGGAAGTGGCCACAGTTCCATCTGGTCAGATGGCTCTTTGCCCTGATTTCCAGCTTCTCACTCAACTAAAACACAGGAGTTGGAATAATGAAATTGAAAAAAAAAAAAAAAAACTAAAACTTTTTGTAAAAAAATAACCTCGGCGCATGATATTATTTACCAATCTTAAACGTTGCCAGTTTATTAACAGTGAAAAGTATAAAGTTAAATTTTATTTTAAAAAGTAATATATTTTATAGCTTGGAACAATATTTTCTAATATATTTTTCAGTAAGCTACACCAAATTATTTATGTTTGAAAAATAGGAAATTTTTCTTGTTTATATTTAAAATAATTCCTAAATACCCAATATAAACTAAATCATAGAAGTTATTTACATAAATATTTCATATTCAAACTAACCTTAAATTTGTTACAATTAAAATACACTATAATGTACCAAAAAGAGACCAAATTTTTAATAATCAAACATCAATAAATATTGCTCAAATAACTTTTTTTTAAGAAATATTAAATAAATAATTATCTTTCATGTAAAACGCTCCTGTTTTTAATTTGAAACAAAATAGTTTGAACACATTTTTTAAAAAAAATCAGATTTTCATACCATCCCTAAAATAATTTTTCAACAAAATTTAAATAAAACGTTTATTATGTTAAAAATTTCTCCAATATCAGTTTTAAAACCAATTTTCGAGAGCCATTTTTGAGAAATTTTAATTTTCTAAAACCACTCATAATTAAAAAATATCCTAAACGAAATTTAATCAAAATAACTTATATATAATGTTATTTTTTAGTTTAAAAATATCTCTATCCACTTTAAAAAAATTTATTAGATCCAGTTTCGAAAAATATTTCAAGAGTAAAATACCCTTCAGTTAAAAGTGCATATCCTTTTTCATTCCACATGCTCAGAAGCAATGTTTGATCTTCGGGCCGCTCCCCAGCCATCGATAGCACTCCGATCATCTCTGTCAAGTCGGAGGATGGAGAACATCCTCAGTGATTCCATCAACTGAAAAACACCAAATTAATAATAAAGCAATCTAGCCAACTATTATGCTTTATGCATTTTGTTTTTATGTATTTATTGACAATTACCTGGGCTGCCCATTCATCCCGTCACAACTTCAATAGAATTTTTTTTAAATAATTCACCATCAAACTTCTCCCTACTTCATAATTGTTACTCAACAAAATATTACTTGAAGACTGAATTGCTGCTCACATTTCAGCTTCTATGTATTGGTAAAACCACTATGCATATGACGTCAGAACTTCCCGATCATTGACATACACTTTAACATCTATTTTAATACGAGATACGTTTACACTTGGGTTTAAGGGTTCTTAAATTAAGACATCTGTTTTTAGAATTACCTAATTTTATATCCAAGTTCAGTGACCTAAAATTATGTGAACACCTCTGGGAACTTTTTTAAAACGACATACTTTTACATACGGGCTAAAAGATCATAAATAAAATCGTTATTTCAATCATTATATTTTTTATCATAACGTCTTACTACCCGTTATGGTTGTCCGTCTATGTATTAATTAGACTAAACTGTTAAGGATTAGGAATCTTAAATTTAGAGGATGTGTACCCGCATTGTCTTGGAGGAAGAATGGAAAATCATTCGGGGTACACAACCCTCAGTACCCAACTGGGATTAAACCCTGATCTCCCCATCTTCAGTAATATAGTTTATTGCGAGCGTAATGCCTTGCTTAGACCTTGCGGCCATCAAAGTGGGTCAGAATGACATAACTTAACATCATGTTTCAATAATATTATACGGGTTCACAAATATTTTTAGAAATAATTTGACCTAAAGTAGGTCATGGAGCCAAAGATAACGCTATAGTAATACAATGCCTTTTTATTTGACTATAATAAACATTTTAATATGATAAACATTAAGACTTAGATAAGTTATCTAGAAACTTATCAAATTAATTTATAAAAAAAAAAATCGCGTTTTTCACAACAACATAAGTAAGATTGTTTGGTTTAATGATCTCTCTTTACCATTTTTATAACCAAATAATGATATTTCACAATACGTCTTTTAATAACTCTAGTATTAATTTATCTCCATGCCTTCTATAATTAAATTTGCAGTATTCATGATTATGGTACCATAGTACCGAAACATATCAGAATGAAGTAATCCAGACTTTTTCCAGTGCTGGATGTCAAAAAGGAGTAATGAGACACAAATACAGATAAGACTTACATCATTCTACATTACATAAATACTTGAACTAATTTTCTAAATCAGTTTAAAAGATGCAAGATTAATTTTTACTCTTTAATTCCAAAACAAATTTGTACTTAATAACATTGCTAATATTACGTTATATTGTATATTTTATTTTTGTATTAACATATTAATGTGTCAACTTAAGTTTTTAAGACTATTCATCACTCTTAAGTTGATGCATTATAATTTTATCTAATTGTTCATGTCATACACTATGTATCCTTACGAAAATTTTATATAAATAAAATTTTAGTACTTGTCAATTTCACGTAACACATTAAACACTTTATTAACTACTTAATTTATAAATTAATTTTATAATTTTCTATATCACTTTTCTAAGTCTTAACTTTCATTAACCACCCCTTACTTTCAAATATCATTTAGAATGTGTTATAAAATATTATTTTAATATGAGCTTAATTAAATTTGTACTATGAATTTTTAAATAAACGTATGAAATATTGATAAAGGTATCAGATTTAAATAACACCATGAATGTGGTGTTTAAATTTACTGTTTGTAGAATTATTGTATAATTATAAATAGTTAATAGTGGGTCGTTGCAGCTATGGCTGCAGATTATTGCACTTAAATCTATTTTAAACCTTTTATTTGGGACAAGATCTATATAATAAGCCTTCACTCGCTTTTTAGTTAATGGTTCACTCGTCAAATGCCATCAACTTTATTTATATATTTAGTTTTCTGTGTGTAATTTGAATAAAAACGTATATTTTCCCCTTCTCCCCCGATGAGACATTAAAAAGCCCCTCTTCCAGATCTCTATCTATTCGTTGCACCAAATCACTCAAGTAACAATTGAACTGATATAATTTTAAATAAACACAATATTTTATTAACCAATATATAGCTTTAAACAAATCATGGTTTCCATGGTGATGTAAACAAATAATGATTGTACAGATGAACCACTGCCCACATAGAATGAAAAGATGGAAAATTCGCTAGGACAATTGCGGTTTTAGTTTGAGGCCACTATTTTTACCGGAATCCTATTTTTACCGGCATCCTGATTACATAATATTTAAAATGAGTGCTCTTTTATCAAAATCTGTTCAGGCATATCCACGTAATTTATATTGCTGGAAACTATCTCAATTATATATATGATATTTGATAGAGAGAGTGATAAAATGTGATAGTGAAAATGAGAATGTAATTGTTGGAGTGTGTGATTGTATAAGTGAGTGTGAAAATGAGAGTGTGAGTGGGATAAAGTGAGTGTGAGGTGTGAGGAAGTGAGTGTAAGAGACTGAAAATGAGTCATTACAAGAGATCTAGTCAGTGAGCGATTAATAGTGAGAGTATGTGTATATATTACAGAGAGAACTACTGTTAAAAGAGAAAAAGAATGTGTATGTAAGGAGAGAGAGTGTGTGTGAGAGAAAGAGTGTGTAAGAGAAAGTGAGAGAGAGATTGTTGTGAGAGAGAAAGAGAATATATTTGGGAGAATGCGTGATAAAGGTCTGAAAGAGTGTGTATGTGTGTGGGTGAGAAAGAGAGAATTTAAAATTATGGGAGGGATATGTGTGAAAGAGAGAGAACATATGAGGCTGTTTGAGAGGGAGTTTGAAAGAGAAGGTTAAGAGGGAAATATTAGTTTAGAAAGAGAAAAGTTGATTGAAATAATGTTAGAGAGAGAGTTTAAAAGAGAGTTTAAGAGAGAGGGTGTTTGAGAGAAATTGTTAGAGAGAGAAATTTAAATAGTGAGTTTGAGAGAGTGAGAGTAATTTGAGAAAAAGAGCGGTTGAAGAGTGTTTAAGACATAGCCTAAAAGAGAGAGTATAGTAAAGATAGTATTGTGAGAGATATTGTGTGATAAAGAGTGTATGTGAGGGTAGAGAATATGTGAGATAGAGGGATAAAGTGTGAGAGAGAGAATGAGAGAAGATAATATTAGAGAGTGTTTTATAGAGTGAGTTAGGAAGTGTATGTTGTGTGTGTGTGTTTTTGTTGTGTGTGTGTGTGTGTGAGGGGAGAGAGAGATGTGTGAGAGCGAGAGAGCGTCTGATAGTAGAGAAGAGAGAGAATGTGAAAAGATAGATGGGGTAGACAAAACATTACTTTTAAATATCATATCCTCTAAATTAAGCGGTAAAATGCAAACATAGCCTAACTTATGTATTTGTATTGTGTTACTATTTGCTAGAATGAACACCAAAACTCATACCTAGATTGTTAAAATGGCTATTATTTTAAAATTATTCAAGATCATTTTATCGTCTTTGAGCTTATCCAAAACATATTTATATCCAAAACATATCTAAACATAATTTTATCACGCACGAAACAAAACGTAGACCAAATTTTCACGAATTTAACAACTTAACATTTTAATTTTTGAATTATGCGTAATATTATTGATTGAAACGCGAATTAACGATAACAGCACTCCAATGAAAAATAAATGTTTCCCCAGTTTAGGCATCTAAATTTAGATGTGTTATGACCAGCATCCAAATAGAAATATTCATCAAAAATAAAATTGTGATGTGCTCGGACCAACATTTAAAGATTGAGATATAATTTTTTAGCCAAATATATACATATTTTATTCAAGTATTTAAAGCTATGAAGCAAATAAAGGTTTCGATGATGATTAAACAAAGAATGAAAAACTAAAAATTATCTGTGAAAATTGGTTTTCGTGGATAATTACTATTTTTCCCAACATCCTAGACTTCTAACCGTTAAAATGAGTGGTCGTTTTTCAAAATGTGTTCAGTCACTTCCTCATAATTTCTATAACTGGAAATGGGCTTATCCAATTATATATGAGGAAATGAATTAATATAAAATAATTTAAGATACTTGCTTGCTTTTTTATTTATCATATAGCACATTTGACCGGTAGGGACTTTGATGTCCAGGTTCGGTCGCCTTGTGTGTAGACTATTAACCATTTTGTGAGAATAGAACGTTGCCCAGGGTACACCATAGGAGGTTGTCTACTCGTCGTACCTGCAATCAGATGATCTGATAAGGGTTATTATAATGTTGTGGAGCTAGGAAGTCTTAACCTAACTTAAGTCTAATTAGCCAAACCATGGTCACCATTGGGATCATTCTCACTAAAGGAAAAATACCCATATATTATTAAGTGTAAATAGCCGAAGCTATATTAATGGTAGTTGGTTCAGTTAGATATCATTCTGAAAATTGAAAAATGACACCTGGACACGGGAATCGAACCCGGGACCTTTGGCTTAGTACGCCAATGCTCTAACCACTGAGCTATCCAGGATTCGTCCCGTGCCCACGGTCATTCTTCATTCATTCAAAGGTCCCGGGTTCGATTCCCGTGTCCAGGTGTCATTTTTCAAATTTCAGAATGATATCTAACTGAACCAACTACCATTAATATAGCTTCGGCTATTTACACTTAATAAATAAACGCATACCCTGACAATTATAATAATAATTGTACAACTTGGCAATAGCCACTACCGAGTCGCCGATGGCTGCGTTATCCGATGGCTTGTGATATTAAAAATCACATAATTGTAGCTTACGATTCCTGCTTTGTCCATCATAGACTCTGCCTTAAAATATGAGTGAAGAATGACCGTGGGCACGGGACGAATCCTGGATAGCTCAATAGTTAGAGCATTGGCGTACTAAGCCAAAGATCCCGGGTTCGATTCCCGTGTCCAGGTGTCATTTTTCAATTTTCATAATGATACCCATATATTAGATGGGTTTATTAGGCTATTTTCTACCAGGAAATATAATATTTATATGTAACTGATAGATTTCACTCTAAATTCTTACAACCTACATTTTATTACGTACTCTCAAATAGTTAAATACAATGTGCATTATAGAATTTGGCCGGTCTAATAATTAAATAATTTAAAATCTAATGTTTCTTAAATCTTTTATATGTATAGTTTTTAATGAATGCACCCATTGATTATAAATATTGCTTAATGTTTTAGTAAATTTTAGAGTAGATAATTTTTCCTATATATCTCAAAATATTTAAAATAATAAAACCCGTCATATACTAAAATTGAGCACCAAACACCAGTTTGATTGTTTTTCATAAATGTGAAATTATATTTAATTGAAAAATAAACATTTTATTCAATATTTTTAACTATAATATAAAAACAAACCCGCTTTAATTTAAATTATAACAAAGTTATTTTGTCCAAACTAGAATTATTAATAAATTACTCTATAGTAATTTTTTAAGTTTTTCCTAAATAGAATTCATATGACAATATAAATTGTTTTCATCTAATTATTATAAACATTTCAATCGTCATTTATTTAGTAAATAAATTTAAAGTCATTTTTATTTCCTAAAATTATTTGAAGTAATTTAACACTAATTAAATACGTATTACATAATAATACATATTAAGTTGCAGTAGACAAATCTAATTAAAATTTACCTTTGTATAATCAACTATATTAAGAAAAGCATTTATAATGTATAAATAGTAATTATTCCAACTTTATTGATTGTCTTTCTAGAATCATTAGATTGAAAATGAGAAATAATATTTAAATTGTGTTACTATTGCCAAATAATTAAAGCACTTCTTATAATCAATAAAAATCAATTAAAACTCCAAACAAATAAAAAAACCAACACGTTATAAACTTATAGCCTGTCGATAAAGAACATTGTTTGTTGAAAACTTGAACTCCACAAAACTCCACGTTGAAATCATTCCTTCGATTTTGGTTAAGTAACATATTTTCAGAAGGAAAAGTTTTTGTTAGTTAATTAGGAAACTTTTTTATACATTTAGAAACATTACCTTTTAAAACTTTCACTGTAAGTTATTGACTGAAGTATGAGGGTAGAGAAAATATTCAACGAAATCCTTTCCTATGGTTTCAAAGTATACTTCAATTTTAATCACGAGTTTCTACATATATATGAATATAAATAATCTATGTTTGCAAAATTATTAAACAAAATATATTGATACTCAGAAGTAAAATGAGGAAGATAATGTTGTTTAACACAATTTAAATTAATCAAACTATCATTATTTACTTAATTATAATTAAAGAATTTATATAATTTACATTCCAAGTAAAAGCTTGTTATTAATGTTAATGATAGTTAACTATGATGGAAATCTTAAAAAAGAAGTAAATCTCATAAAAATTTAAAATTATTATTATTATTTAACAATATAAAATGCATTTTATAGCTACATAAATTTATATAAATGCTTAAACAAGTATACCTTACAAACTGACTGAAAATATATACCTTGATCTTCTTACGAATGGACATTATAACAATAAGCTTGTTCGTCAAAATAAATAATATGTTACACAGTAGCTTTATTCGGTTTAATATTTACTGTAATCTCTAAAGTAATTGATAATTTGTCATTATTATTGCGTAGTTTGGCTAGAAACGTTTAAAATAAAGAGAAAATCACCTGGTCAAATATCGTAATACACAGGAAATATATTTCAAAAATGTGTTGGGATGAATATGTGTAGAAACTTAACCAAATATATTTACTATATACCTAATTTAAATGGAGAAAATATTTTATTTTCGATAAAAACTAAAATTATACGAACATAAACGTCAAATACCTTCCGTAGCACCTAAAATAGCACATAAAGAACAAAATGAAATGAGAACAAGAAAGACAGCATAAGATGTAAAATCAAATGTCTTACTTCATTTTCCAGTGTTTTTTATTTACTTCGTCTCACTAGCCGCTTAGGCTGTATGCAAATAGCTTAACTATGCTAAAGTTAGAGGCCATTTACCTGAATTTCTGTAGTTAGAAAGTAGGAATCTATTCAGGGAGAAAGTATTCCCAATATACATATTGGAATTCAAATACACTATATTTACATCTTCTAAAATCCAGTCTATTGTGAGTCTTAGACAATGCGACCACAGAAAGTAGTGATCCCAGCTTTTAATTTAGTATTATTTGCAATGCAAATGTAATGTACTGTGCAGTATGATGGAGTGGGACTTGTCTTATTCCCTACCACAATTTTTGAAACTCTTCTACTATTTTAGATTAAAATATTAATCTACTCTTGATAATATTAAATATTCACCAACTCAACACTTTGAGCAAAATTGTTATAGACATTTATAAAATAATTCAAATTTTCTAAAATTAATCATAATCTAAATAAACTTTATCGAATTTTTACCTGAAACTAAGTAAACAATGTTATTTGTCATAGCAAACACTCCCAAGATATATATTTGAAATCAAATCTTTCTTGACCTTTTTTAAATATTTATAGTTTTTGAAAAACAGTCATCAGTAAGCTACCCATAAATGAGTTTTTAGCCCAAAACAAATATAGAGTTATAATTGTTATGTCAAACATTTCCAAGATACCCATTAGTAACTAAATTGTTAGCGCCGTTTTAAAAATATTTCATGTTTTTGAAATATCAGTCATCAGTAAACCAATCAAAAATGAGTTTTTACCACAAAAAAAACTATACAGTCTTAATTATCATGTAAGACTTTCCCAAAATACCCATTTGTAAACTAATAGTTAAAGCAATTTGTAAACAAGTCAAGTTTTTGAAAGATTATTTATTAGTAAACTACCCATAAACGAGCTTACGATAAAAGTGTCGATGGTAGTATAAAACTTTCCCAAGAAAATCATTTGGAACTAAATCGTTAGAGCCAATTTTATAAAATTAAAAATTTTACAATTCGATCATCAGTAAATACCTTTAAGAGAAATTTTGGTCGACAACTAATTATATAGTGCTATTTTTAATTTCAAACAAACTCTAGATATGCAGTTTAAACAAAATCGTTAAAGTAATTTTCAAAAAATTTGGATTTCAAAAATATTTCTCTTAGTATCTAACCTTAATGTATTTGTTTTGTGGCTTATCCCTATAAAATCTAAATAAAAAGTATGAACAAAATCCTTAAACTGTTTTGTATATGTGGCCAGCGATAGACAGAGAGACAAAAATACAGACATACATGAGGACGGACAAAAAGGGAAATAAATTTTTTGGGTTCGTGTTCACATAAAACGTAAAAATCTGTCATAATCTCGAAGTCTTATCTTTACGAACACAAACAATTTATCTTGATATGAGAAAGTAAAAGAACATGTTTTAGTTTTCAAAAGGAACTTGAACTCTAAATGTCAATTTTACTTGTTTAAATACTCACTAGACACAAGTCATATAGAAAAATTAGGATTATATCAATCTAAAGTCAACAAATCTGAACAATCATTTATCAAATTGTGAGACTTAGAATTTTAAAAATAATCCAACTATTACTTACTAATTCAATAAAAAATTATATGACTATTTGTTTTAGGACTTAATATTATAAATCTATTTTTATCTTGTGTTTATAGTCCTAAAATGTAGCTTCCTAAAAATGATGTTTTTCACGTATAATTTTCCACTCCCATACCCTTTACTTCCATACCCCCAGTGGCCCCTCAATGCCCAGAGCTTCTATTTGGTGGTCTTTCCTCAACCAAAGCTTCGAGAAACACTGGTCTATGGCATCACTGGTTAAATAGTTATAGTGTATTGCTAGGGACTAGGATACAGGGGTTGAAGCCCTGGAAATGTGTTAATGGTTGTGCATTTTCCTAATTCATTTTTCACTTTCCCTCCACAATAATGAAGATATCATCACAATAAATTCCACCCTCCTCACCCCTAGATAATTAGTGTGAATTTGCGAATAGGCCGAAAAGTTAACAAGACTGGGTGCACATAGAAATACTAAAAAAGAAAGAAAAAGTAATCCATTTGAAAGTGAAAAAGACATGTGAATTGTTGAGAACTTAAATCTTATAACCACTTACAAATGCCAGGATTCTTACTTCTTTTTTCTCTTAAATATAAAGGCAATCAAAAATAACAACTGAAATATTTCTGTGCTAAACTTTAATACACATTAAAATAAATTATAACCCTTTATACTAGTTAATAAAAACCATTTAAACTGGTTAGTAGGGAATAAGGAAGTCACATACAAATAACTGCTCTAGTTTCTTTTTTCTGGCATTACGATGTGTTAATCTTTGCCAAACCAACGGATGGGCAGCCAGTAAGAAAGGGATTTAACGCTTCCAAAATCTGAGCTTATCAGATGAACCATGAATCCAAACCTGTAATTATAAAACACAAAATTATGTCAAAAACCATTAAAGGAAGATGTATATTAAACTGAACATTTTTTTTTATGTTCATGTTTTTATTTGCCTGTTTAACTTATTATAATAGGGACCTAAATCAGAAACACAAGCAAGATTTCCAACTTCCAAAATTAAGGAAATTTTAGACTTCATTTTTCTAAATTATTAAATAAGCTATGTGGTAGTGTGTATTTCAATTTCAAGGTAGTAATCTCTAACAACGGTAATGGTTTAAAAATATGTTATAAGCACAAGGTTTATAGTTATTGGATCAATAATAAATGAACCAGAATTGTTATGCATGTATATATCTCTCTCTAAATATACCCTTCCTGCCTCTATATATGTAATATATATATATATATATATACATATCTAATCTTTCCTCTCCAGCCTGTTTTTTTATATATATATATATATATATATATATATATATATATATACAGTGGCTGATTTATAAAATTTTAGGGACTGGAACGCACAACCGGGGGTCCTGGTCTCCTCCCGTATTTTTTTTTTAAATTTAAGCTTCAAAAGACGTGTTTTTAAGCCATTATTTTCTTCCAAAACAAAGAAAATGTTTTAAATTTATCATGATGTGATTGTGTTTGAATGTTTTTCAATTAAATTTAATGCAAATGCATGGAAGGTGGAGAGGTCGGATGAGTCATAGGAATTCGCACTACCAGACCTCAACCTTTATCCCGCCTTAACCCCATCCCCCTCTTCCCCCCTTCCCCACAAAACTCTCTCACGGTCACTTCTCTGCCACTGATACATCTTATGGTGAAAGAAAACAAGACTGCGTGTTAGGGTTAGGGAACATATCTGTCATTGTTGGCATATACACTATTGTTCACATAAGTAGCTAATTTTTAAATAAAACACCGCGCTTATATATGTCATTGATTTGCTAATCACATATTTACCCGCCGCGGTGGCGTAGTTGGCTAACGCGCCAGTCGTGTTGAGCCAGACCACCAAGGACGGAGAGATCAAGGTTCGAATCTCGTTTGGGTGAACTGGGGGTGGTTTTTCCTAAATGGTTTTTCACTCTCCCTCCACGCAAATGCGGGTTCACTTCCTCTAAATTCAACCTTCCCAATTCCTAATATATTAGTGTAATTAGTACTTAAGCGTAAAACCCGAACGGGTAGTAAGACGCGGTGCTAAGTAAAAAAAAATTAAAAAATCACATATTTCTAAAGATATTATTTCTGAATTTCGCGTTTGCCTTAATAGAGGTACCAGAAAGCCGTTCCACCGTGTTCTGTCAGAAGTTAAGCACTGTTAATATAGATTTATTAACAGTGAGCTTTAATGTAATTGAAAGAAAGGTCAAGCTTTATTACCAGTCGATAACATTTTAGATCATTTGCCAAATGTTACTACCAAAGTAGTTTTTACATGTTCCCCTCAATCTTACATTGTTGTACTTAATCCCTTCCTCACATCCAATTCTTGTATTAAACTGGGATATAAAAAACAATATATTTTAAATACACATTTTAATCATTGCGGTTTAATTAGAGTACAGTTTATGAAGATAATATATTCAAAAATTACACGTAAAATTCAAAACCCAATTATATAATCATTTTTCTAGGGTTGATTTGAAGAACAAGTTGATAAACAAAAATGAAATTATTTCAGATGTCACTCAAGTGACAATACAATATTGGAATTTAGATAACTCCACTGACGGTTATTTAAAGAGGTAAGGTAATTCATAGTTTAATCTTTTGGATCATGTTATTTTTTTACTTGATTTTTTATTACGTTGATGAATATTCCTGCAAACACTCTGTAACTCATAGTTAACAATAAAATTATTATAAACGGTATTTTCATTCCCCCAAAAAAATAAAAATTTAGGTCAATAAAAGGGAAAACCCTTAACGTAGCATTATTTAGCTAAAAAGTAATTAATATTTTAATTTACTCTTACATTTTATTTGGAATATTTAATAAGCACTCTATAGACAAACATAATAGTATAAATAATATTGTGAATAAATTACTTTTGGTCCAAATGTAAAGGAAAATCTGTGGCGCACAGTTATTTTATGTGTCAATGGTTGCAAGCTTAACAGCCACTAATTACGTACTGGGGAGTGGTGTATGTTATATAATGATGAGCTACATACCCTAATCACAAAATAATTGTTATTATAATCAAATCTTGCAGATTACGGTGGGCAGGACATGCAGCGTGAATTAAATAATCTAGAACCGTGTTCAGTTTATTGACTGGTAAACCCAATGGTAAGAGACCATTGGTAAGACCTAGACTCAGATTAGAGGATAGCATTAGAATGGACCTAAAAGAGATATGGTATAATTATGTGGAATTGATAGAAATTGCTAAAGATAGGGATAGGTGGCTTACTTCTGAAAGTGTAGCAATGAACTTTTGAGTTCCTAATGCCATTTAATACATGTCTTATGTATTCGTGAATCAAGTAATTTAATCTCTAGCAATCACTTTTGATAGCTACTATTAATCCCAATAATGAATATTAATATTATACTTATTATGTTATCAATGTAAATTTCAAAAATAAAAGTTTTTGATGTCTTAAAATTACTTCCTATGAAAATTGGGCCATACACTAATTCAAAGGTTTCCATGGCAAGTTATGTATATTAAAGCTACCAGCTAATTTGCTACTAACTTATCTGGTGTTGTTTGTATAAAAGATGGCCAAAATAACAGTTGCTTACTAAAATATAGTGTTACATTTGTGTATGGCTATCATCTTAGAGGTTATTTATAAGGACAAGTAAAAACTAAAGTTATGGCTCATATCCATACAGCGTTGGTCCATGTATTGTACTAATTTTAATAAACAATAATCATGAACAGGATATTTAAGATACTAACCCCACATACTCGGTAATGATATGACCCAAAATCACGTCTTTGAGCATGTCGAGTAAAGCTATATGATCTAATAACATGCAGTGCACGTTTTAAAGATCGTAAACAAACAATTGTGATTAACTACTCTCCAGCTAAGGGGAAATTATCGTTTAAGCACCATCGATAGTAATCTCGTACTTGATATTTGGATTGAGTGTAAGAAAACCTGAGTGAGCATTCTTATACCTTGGCTATATAGCGGAACTATTGTAGACTTTACTGGTGTTCTATCTCAATTCCAAATGAAATCTACGATACATTTAAAACGTCAAAAGGTTTTAAATGTTAATATATATACTCCTAAATATATAGTAGATGATAAATAAGTTTACATTGGTACTTCAAACGAGTATATTGGATCTGAAAAAAAAAGTTGATGCAATTTCTACAGATATGAAAAATAGTATTCATTTGTTTGTTATTTGTAATGTCATGTATAAGCCCTCAGTCAGAATTATATAGACCAAGCGTGTCAAAATATTTTGATCATAAGGCTACACATGGAAATTCTAAATGACTGAGGAGGCCGTATTTTAAAAATGTAATACTGTCACCATTTTAAATAAAAATAATCCCAAATTTCTACCTCGTTATTGTATAGGAAAATATTAAGTCCCTAATTAACACAAAAATCTACGCAAAATATATATTTAATCACAAAATTGAAACCATAAATTTTCATCAATGGTGTTAATGTAGGGTTTTGTGCTGAACTCGCTTTCATATTACTTTTGACAAATGTATGTCAATCAGCTGAAACCTTTATTGGGTTTTGTTTTAGCTCATGTGAGAAAACAACTGTTAAATTACTTATACGATGTCAAAATTTACACACATTTGAAGCGTAAACTAAACTAGTTTGGGGAGTAGATCCCTGCCGAATAAATATTACAAACCTGGCACACCAACTTCACATTTAATATTTCTCCAAATAATAACAAATTTCTAAATATCACATATCCGTATGTTGTATTTCTTCGAAGTCTATAAAATTTGGAATAGTGTATCATTGCATGTTGATTTATCATAAGGTCCAAGGGACGTACAAAATCATGGACAGGGCCGGATGTGGCCTGGAGCCGCAAGCTTGACATGTCTTGTGCAGACGAATATAACATTGAACCAATATTCCTTGTTGCAGTCTCACCAGTGATAAGCACTCCCCCACTTGATGGTGATTCCAGATAACATTCTGGTCTAGACTTAACTGGTGTCATTCTTGCTCCAGTCCGATATAGGATAGTTCTCTGTTTATCCAAGAATCACCCTCCTATTCAAAGTCACCTAGGTATATTTTGGACAAACTGTGACAGATATAAACCCCAACATCCAATCCTGTTTCTTCTTATAGTGCGTTTTTGTTCAGACTTTATGAGTGGTATACATACTTAAACCAATCCCCCCATACTATATCCTTATATTTAGGTTTTTCACTAAGATTACAGGGACACCTCATCCTTATCCTTTTTCCTTATATCAGGGATCGGTAAATTGTCTATCTCGAGGCAGTTTTCAGTCGATCACGTAAGAAAACTATATCGCCATTAAAAGTCAAACTTTGGGTCTTTTAAACTCACAAATCTACTTTGTACTTGTACTTTCAAGTAATATCTGAGAGTGACCAATACTACCTTGATCAGCTATAGTCGGTATTGTTATAGGCTACACTAATTATTTTACTATTTTTCTATTTAGTATCTTATTTATTTTCTATTTTTGCTATGAGAGAGAGGAAGGTTGATTTTAAGAAATAAATACAAGCATAAGTATAATGGAGAAACAATGAGGGATCGTGTGCGACATTTTACAAGTTTATAAATTGATTGGAAACCAAAAGTATTTTTGAGCCCTCTCTATACCATTCTTTACCGGATTTTGTCTGTCTCAATCAAAAATAAAACTTCATCTTATGTTGGTTTTTACCAATCCCTTACAAAATTTTCCCCTTGAGCTGTTCTTATCCGGACTTCATCGCTCTCAATAGTACTTTCACCTACATCGAAAACAATTGCTTTTTTTTATAATTAAGTATTCTCTGCCCAGCAGTAATAACCCTCCTATTCATTGTCTCATAGGACTTTTATTTTTCTCTGGGCCTGAACTGTGTTGAATACAAATATGTATCATAATTCTTTAGTCGTTTATGACTCTGTACCCTCTGTTTACGAGCAATCACATTCTCTGTTACGTAGATAGTTCTTGTCAATACTTAACGTGTATTAATCATAAATACGCTTTCATCCAATTCTATAGTTTCTATGGATTTATAACGTCCTTCTGAAAGCAGTCAGCCCTCAAATCCTTTTCTAATTGTCTTACCACTCAATTGATAACCAGTGATATTTACAATCATAGTGCAGTAAGTAGCTACTAAGATGGTAGCCATTAATAGTGTACCTAATATCCGTTGCACAGTAAGTTTTTATACACACCACTCTAGTGTAATCAATAGCAACTATGTTTGCAGAAATTGATATACACCATTATAGTGAAGCTAGTAGCTGTTTTGTTGTAAGAGATTAATATAAATCTCTCTTGTGTGGTTATTAATTCATGGAAGAAATTATTTTCTAAAAAAATGTAGCTCCTAAATAATTCTTAATAATCTTGAGACATCGCTTACAAATGAACATTACACCATCAGTGCGACCCGGAATCAAACCGTAGACACCTTGAGGTGTAGTCTACTCCTCTTAGCAGCTTAGATCTATTATCACCTAAATCTTAATGTATTTTCAATATCATATCTATTAAATATGTCAGTAAACATTATTAATATTTTGAATTTATAATCCAAAATATGTTCCTTATAAAATAATTGATAAGCTTAATTCATTAATTATACACAATTTACTGAAAGTTTGCATTTAAAGAGGCACATAGTTTGAATTTTATTTACTTTCACATATATCTTTTTTTCTAACACCTTGTCCTACTACCCAATATGATTATATCCTTTATACTAATTACGCTAGTGTTTTAGGGCTGAGGAAAATATTTTCAAGAGAAAGTGTACCCACGTTAGCGTGAAGGGAAGGGCCAATGAGAAGCGTGGGTTTGTCAGGAGAAACACAAGAGCAAAGTGAATGCGTTTGGAATAAGATATCTAAGAAATGTATGTGGAAAAACTCGTATGGACAGAGTCAGTAATGAATGGGTGCTGAAGGAGCGTGGTTTAAAAAGGAATCCTATATGGAAATGTGAAAGAAATTTCTTACGGTAGTTTGGGAATGTTGAGAGGAGGAGTATGGATCGAGTGACGAAAAAATATATGAATGTAAAGTGTATGGTTCAAAAGGAAGGCGTAGGCCATGTAAGACGTGGCTAAATATTGTATATGAATATGTGAAAAAGAGAAACATTAAGAGTTCTAAGAATAAAAGAGTATGTATGACTCGGTTTATGGATGGTGTAGAAGCGAAGGGAGTATGCAAGGATAGGGAAGTGTGGAGAAAGATAGTGATGATGAATTAAGTATAAAGTTATTTTTTGAGCTATATTCACAGTTTCTTGCCTACCCCTTAATGGAATGGCGTGATTAGGTATGTGTGTATGGAAAGTGGAAAACCATTTAGGAAAACCGTTCTCACTACACCAAAATGAGATTCGAGACCCAGTGTCTCCATCATCGGCAGTCCAGTATATTGTGAGAGTGATGCCTTAAACCATTCGACCACCAAAGGGGGTCTCGCGGATATCATAGAATAAATATGTTCAATTATGCAAATGTCCCCTTATATTTGTATTTTATTGACATTTTTACTAAAATATACAAATTATATATTTTAATTTTACTACCACTCGTACCCGTGGATACCTATTTTACTGTAGATGGGGAGGTTGGTATTTGATTCTGTACATATAGTGATTTTTTTATAAATGGTTTCCCAGTTTCCTTCAACATAATTCCAGGTATATTTCTTCCTTAACCCAAGAGGTAGAGGGGAGCATGGGTCCACGGGAGCCTAAAAGTACTCAGTTGTTATTTCAGTGTTGGAAACACTGAGAATAGTTTGGTGGTTCAGTGGTACAAATCAGTTACCAAAATCTCTGAAAATATGAGTTTCTGGGTAGTTTGACAGGATTTGCAGTTAAATCTTATTTTTGATCATTTTATTGAAGTTTTCTGACGTAATATAAGGCTGTGAGATATTGTGATTAAATTGAAATGAAATTAACTACTGTTAGATTATGGAAATGTAATGTTAGTACAGTAGACTATAGAATAAATAACCCATATATAACCTCATGACATGAACGTCAGTGCACCTCGCTATGAGCCTCGGGTCACGGGTTCAATTATCTACTGGAACCTTGGGTATCTTTCTCTTAAGAGTAATTTCCCCAGCGGTCACCCGGGTTTTATTAATCAAGATTAAGTTTAGTTAAGATTCACACCGTCTCCACAACTTGTTAATCACTATCATCACATCATCTGATTGCGGGTACAGCTTGTAGACAACCTCCTATGGTGTACCCTGGGCAACGTTCTGTGCCCCCAGAGCGACAAATATATATAAATATAATATATATATAAAACACGGGGAACAAAAAGTAAAATGACTATCGCGTAGGAAGAGTCATCAAGTGATATAGGAACCTAATTCTAATTAGGTTTATGTCAAACCATTGATTAAGCGTGCAAGACTACGCACCGAATTTAAAGGTTCTTGTTGCCGCTTTCTAGAAGGTTTTTTTACAATCAATAGCTTTTTTATTTAAATTAATCATTAATTCCTTATTTGAGTAATGACCCATCCAATACAACTTCCGAGAAGGGACACGAACATTGTTCATCCTACCAAGGTGCAGGATCTATAATATGTGAGTTTTGTATGAAAGTTTCATTGAGCATTGCACTGTGAGTATATTTATACATTCTTCTTCTTATTAAGTCAACAATACTAAGTTTGGTTTGATATAATACCTATCCATATGTAGCTGGGAATGCACTCAGCCTTTCAGCTGGTTAGAGCTGCATGCACCATCTGGTAGAGTTCCCATGTTCTAGAGGAGTTCAGGAAGTGTCGTGGTTTCCTGTTTCATTCCACCCTGAAATTATATGATCAAGCATAAAAGGACCTACCAATTTTTTCAGGAAATCTCTTTCTCACATACCTTCCAAGGATTTTTTACATGTCAAAATTGACATGGGATCGATGGATTTAACTCCCCTCCGAAGGAAGTTGTGCTACGGATGTTTATTGCTCAGTAAAAAATCCATAGACCTCTGTTGGCTTTGAACTCAAAAAGATTGATTCTAGAGGCAGGCACTTTGGCTCAAGACCATTGAGATGGGCATTTTTACATTATAAGTGATAACATGAAAGAACTATATAATTTTTTATGTGTTTGTTTTCTATCATTTACTTAAATTATATTAACTTAATTTTTTTAGCTATTTTACTCCTCTGTGAGTAATCTCGGACAATGTTTTGCCTACTACTCTTGCCTGTATATGGCGTATAGGAGTAAATATTTCCTTTCATTATTATTTATTATTATTATTATTATTATTATTATTATTATTATTATTATTATTATTATTATCATATTATTATTATTATAAAAAGTACGTGAAGTTTCACTTGTTCTAATCATATATTATAGTTCTTTAATTAGTGTTTATCCCTTATTTATGGTAATTTTTTAAACAGTTGAATCATAAAATCGCAACAGGCAACAAAAACTCTGAGTACTTTCACCATTCTCTAACTTATTTCATTATTCTACAAATACGAATATACCAGACTATCCGTACCATGCGGATTACATAGATAGTAATATTATTAATTACTATCGTGTATACCCTTGATGACATATTAATATTAAAAACTTGGCACCTTTTTTTATGGATTTTTTAAAAGTTTGAAAGAAAATATGAATGATATTAAAAAATTAACCAAAAAAGTTTATACATTTTAATTTATTTAATATAAGATGGTTGATTTCATATTGTAAGATATTTCCACATATTTGACTCTATTTTATGATTATCAAAAATAGTCACGATCCTAGAGCATCGGCTTACTTAATTCAAGCACGTGTTTCTGTAAATCTCAACTTACTCAGGATGTCGGGATTCACTTCAAATCAGTGTGTGGGGCCGTAGGCATGGTTTAAATTTGTCAAATTATGGTTTAACTGTGGTTCCTACACTCAGCAGTATTTAATATTCGTTTTAAAGTGCTTTAGATAGTTGTATTAATTACAAAAGGGTTTAAGTTTATACTGTATATTGAAATGTATCTAACACCATTTTCCAAAAAGGATTGATACTATTTTTTTTTACTTGAAGTAAATTATTGATTGAAAAATTTAATAGGGGTTTCATTAGCACCGAGATTTTGATAACATAATTTTACCAAATAATAAGAAAATAGAGTTTATATATGTACTTACCCACTTCGGTGACCGCGTGCTTAGACTCGCTATAATCACAGTAGACTATACTGCCGATAACGGGGAGATCGAGGTTCGAATCTCAGTAAGGTGTACTGAGTATGGTTTTCCCAAAATGTTTTTCCACTCTCCCTTCACGCAAATATGAGTATACTTCCAATAAATATTAGCTCCCTAATCCCTAAAACTATTAACATAATTAGTACATAAATGTATAACCCAAACGGGTAGTAAGACGTGGTGCTAGATTTTTTATTTATATTTGATTTAGAATATTAATGAGTATACAAATATTTTATATACTAATGTGATATAATAATATCTTTTTTTTAATATTTCTTTAAGATGCGACAAAAAGATGGTGTTCTGTAGCGCATACACATCACAAATAAAAATGATTAAAATTAATAAATAAAAAATACTATAAATAAAATGCATTCGAAAGGGTATGCCAGCTTGTGAATAAGGAATAGATTAAAAGTAAAAAGGGCAAGGAAAGTGAAATGATTAAAGATGAAGGACAAATGCCCTTTTTAGTGAACTTCTTTATCGTGTCTTTCCAATGGAGGGAAACTTAAGCGCACCACCTTCCACCCACCTTCTCAACCTTCCCCCTAGTGGCAAGGTGATTAAGCTCCTAGAAAGAGGGGTTGGAAATAGTTTATGTGCTCGATTCTTGCATGGGAAACTGAGGTTAGAACTAGGCTAGATGTTGCCCTTGAATAGTTTTTCTTCCAAGTATATATATATCTACTATCTATCTTAGAATTCTTATACATTTCCTTCGAACCGAACTTCCCGTTATTGCTCTATTCTGTTAGATCTCTTTAAGTATCTGAAATAGTCATAGAACATTTGATAATTGACACCTGGACACGAGAATTTGAATATGGGACTGTTGGCTTAGCACTCAATGCTATAACACAGAGATATCCAGGAATAGTCCTATGCTCATTGTCATTCTTCAATCTTCTATATTGAAGCAAAGATGCTAAGTCAAGAGTCCCCGGTTTGATTCGCGTCTATGTCTCATTTTTAAAATTTACTTTTATTCCACTTGATATGGCTACATCCCTAACTAAAAGATAATTTTAATCATCCAGGCTTCGCTAGTCGTGTAAAATTAATTGTAGTTGTATATCTGATATAAGTTAAAAGGTACCTACTTTGTGCACCGCCTCTTACAACCCATTCCAGATATCTACATATACACTTAAGAGGTAGGGGTAACTGATGTAGAATTTAAAGGAAATGTACCAGCATTTGCATTTTGAAAGAGTGGAAAAACATGTATTATTAACCATTAAACCAGATGGTGTTTTAACTTTGACTTCCTCGTAAACGGAAAATTGTTTAACATAACCCTCGTTCCCATCAATGTGGTTAAAACGCACCTTAAATCATACCAATAAAAGTATTTATTCTTTCATTGTGTATTGAGCGCACTCTTTAAAAAAAATCCAATGGTTTAGGAAAGCGTTAGTTACAAGATAAACAAATTGCCTATTTTTTTACTTTGCCCACCCTACCATTATACACAAACCGACAGTTTTTAATTATTTTCTCCCCCTTCTCTAGCCTAATGCTTGTGCTGCTGCTGTCTCGGTGTCTCAAGTTTTAATTACAACCAATGTCTCGGGATTCACGAGAGTGACGCAATTTTAATGGTTTCGTCGTTAAAACAAGTCATCATTCGTTATCACCTTCAAGAGGGTTGGTTTGTTTTTGATACTTAACGAAAAACGACGAGAGTAAAAATGTAACGGGAGTAGAAAAACAAATTGCATTGTCAAAGTCTGTAGAAGTTTTTTGAGCAGTATATTAAAAATAAATATAATATATTGTTATTTATTTATGATGTATAAGATGTTGCTTTTAATTATTATTTATATGTCTCTGATCAAATTCTTTTTTTTATGAAAACAAATTTATTATGATTGAAAATGTTTTTAGCTTTCTATATTTTGTTACTACTCAATTACTCTGTCAATATTAGCTAGTACACAACATACAGCATGCTACATAGCCAACTAATCAATATAGAGAATTATAATTTAAAATGTGCGTGCTCTTAATGATTAAGTAAAGTATATTTCAAACATAGTAAGAAGGAATGTAACTGAAAGTTATAAAAGCACTACATTTACTTTTATAAAATTTAAAACACAAGTACTTTTTTTTAATAAATGTTTATTGACAATATTTTTAATATTAATTCGTATAAAAAATAATATATCATACAGAATCGTTAATTATAATGGTAAATTAATGTAATAGTAAGAATAAAATAAGATATTTTTAATGATTTTTAAGTCATTTTTTCTAAAATTAGTTAATGCTATAGTGAACTTATGGCGATTTTATAATCATCAGAATTGAATATGACCTCAAACAAGACTAAATACCAACCCCCATTTGATCCGAAATAAAGTTTGTTAAAAATTATTGATTTTCCTTTTAAAATTGAGCCATCGGAAACTGCAACATCTAGATATGGTGCCACTTTTAATTCAGACGAAGATTACTTGAACTATCTACAGATATTGGAGGGTATTTATTAGAATATACGTCTTACTCAACGACTATATTTGCAAATAAAATTAATAGAATTAATATATCTAATGCATCTAAAATCCTTTTCATATTTATAATAGGACCCTATAAAAAGATAGAACCATTTCCATTGCCAAGTTACTCTATTTCAATGATGAAAATATAAATGTATTTAATAAAATATGTGCCTACACCTGTGAAAGCTATGATTGGCTTATTCTTATATTATTGATAGACAAGTATAGCAAAAACAGTTCAAATCATCAATATTACCGGCCACGTTTTGTAAAGGATTAAACAAAATTAGAGATTGATTGATTTAGTTCTATTCCAGGAATACAACTCGTGCCGTCTGAATAAGTATACAATATGTGATGGCGTTTTGGGCAAACATGTTGTCCTACAATTAAAAGCGTTAATAAACTTTAGTTCAAGGAATCTTGGGTCATCAATTAAAATTTGTTTAATATATGTTGATAAACATTTAGATTCCCCATCTTTTTAAAGGTGAATGTTTGTGTACTACATTAAAATTAACCTTTTTTTCTTTGGTCCTAACACGAGAATGTTTAATTATAATGTCCAAGAGCTGAAGAAACAATTATTATTTCCATGGTGATTCCAGCCTTTACAGTAGGGAATTCAAACCGTTCTTTGTAAACAATAACAGTAATATTTGAACAATATCCGGTAAATATTTAATCTTAAAAAAAATCCGGTAAAATTTTAAGATCATTAAATCGAAGGAGAAAGGCTGAAAGGGACGCGTTCGTGGAATATTTTATGATATCAAAGTTTTTTTTATCGTATGTCTACTTTGACCGAGAGAGATATTTTATTAAATTCAGTCGCCTGTGTGTGTGTGTGTGTGTGTGGGGTGTGTGTGTGTGTGTGTGTGTGTGTAATTTTAGCCACTCTGGTGTCAAAGAACGTTGCCCAGGTACACCTATGGAGGTAGTTAGCTAATATGGGAGTGTGGGACCAGGAGTGATCTTAAACCTAAGTTAAGACTAACTAACCAAACCCTGGTGACCGTTGGGTTGTTCCCCTTTTGGTAAAATAATACCTGTGGTATCAACCGAGAACTGAACATATGACCCCTAGCATCGTTGCCAGGTGTACTGACCATAGGACTGGTTATTGAAGTATTAAGATATAAATATATATTGTGTCTGCAACAAAAGTGGGAAACGTATAAAAGTCTGCGGTTTAATTTAGTAGCAAGTCTTTACAACAATGATTTCCGGAGTTTTATCCGTCACCTTAGCTCAGTCAGTAGCGTATCTACTGATCTTAAGGTTCCGGGTTCGATTCACGGCATGGCCGAAAAAATATCATTGGTGTGATGTGGGTTTACTCTTTCACATTGATAATTTAATGGTTCGGATTGGATGTTGTGCTGTCCTATTCTTAAGTTAGATTATAAAGCATATGAAGCTACGACAGGCCTAACAAGCCGGTAGTGTAAAATATAGGCCTATAGCTTGAATAAAATCTGACCCAGACTAGAGGCTGGAAACAGTAATGAATGTAAAATAAAATCTGCGTCTTGGTCTTCCCAATGATCTCTTCCAATTAGGTTTGACAGTCAATACTCTGAACATGTTTCTAGAACTACCCATTCGCACTGCATGTCCTGCCCACTACAATATACGAGACTTGATTATACCTAACAATGTCTTGTGAAGATTACAGGATATGTAACTCATCATTATGTAGACTCCTCATCTTCCCAGTAGCCTCATCCCTATTTGGATCTGAAATCTTCCTAAGCACCTTGTTTTGGAACATCCTTACTTTTTTTTCGTCATGTAAGGTAAGAGACCAATTTTAACGCCCATAGAGAACAACCGGTAAAATTATTGGTTTATGTATTCTGAGTTTTACATTCCTTGACAGCAGGTGAGATGTCAACAACTTACTGATCGAACGTACACTTTTCCCATTTTCCAATTTATATCGTTTATGCTAATTAAAATTGTTCCTGAATATTTAAACTCATTGACCTTGCTAAATAATATATTGTTCACAGTAATATATAAATTATCCGCCCCAATCTGTGTTATTTGTGTGATCGTATACTTAATCTTTTTAGCGTTCACTTCTAAACACATTTTCTTATGAGCCTCTAATAAAAGTTATACATTTCTTACAAAAGCTTCCCTACTATTGCCCAATAAAGCAAAATAATCTACATATCCTAATAGCTCAATTGTACCATTTAATACTAATCCTTCCCTATTCTCTTGTATTGCCCTAATAGCATATACTCTTATGGCTAGATTAAAAAGTAATGGTGAAAGTGCATCTCCTTGTTTCAACTCATTATGTATTTCAAAAGTATCTGATAAGTGACATCTTATTCATATCCTGCCACGCATATCAGTCAAATATAGCTCAACTATCTGACAAGTTTTTTAGCTAGAACTTTATATAATACATTTCTACTTATTGAATCATAGAATGTTTTTAATTTATATCTAATTGATAAACCGTCATATTGAATTGCAACTTTTATATAATATTTGCCGAGAAGTGAAAATCTGATGCGATTTTGAATTATTTCTTTGAATTTCACAATGATGATCGTCAATTATTTATTCCGCATATGGTGTCAATCTCATTAAAATTTTGTTGGATAACATTTTATAGCATGTTGGTAGAAGTAAGATACCTCTATAGCCATAAAATTTTGTTTTATCTTACTTTTTTAAAATGGGTATTACTATACCATCCTTTCAATCTTGTGGTATTACCTAATTATTCAATATTGAACATAATATATGAATTTATATTAATAGCTTTTCACAACCTCCCTCGCGTATATGTTATATTTTATACTATACATTATATTATACAGTGTATTATATATTATATTATACAGTGTATTATATATTATATTATAAATTATATTATATATATTATACTTTATGTATATGCTTTATATAAATAATAAATACAGCTATGCATATAGCCCTAAAGGTCATTGAGACGCGTGGATAAAATAGATAAAATTAATTTAAATTTTTAATTATTTTTATATAATATTAACATTATATTCTTTAATATTACGTATTGATTTCTTGAATATTGTAAATACATTATAATAATTTTTGAGAATTTTACTACATCATATTTGTATTGTTTTATAAATATTAATTATTTTGTAAGTAATATAATATGAAATTATTATTATTATAAAACAAGTATTTTTATGAGCATTTTATTCTTGGTAAATCTAAAATTGATATGATTATTACTATATATAGTTTGAAACAAACTAGCCCGTTTTTGACTGACAGATAATACTGGCGTTTAGATCTCATTAGTCGTTATTTCTATTATTTGTATTCATTTGGTATAGATATCAGTTATCTTAAAAACACCAGCGCTAAGATATTATTTCCAAGCAATTGGCTATAATTTTAATCATAATTTACAATAGTTTAGTAGTAGTAGTATTAGTAAGATAAATGAAATAAATATACATATTTGTGATGTGGTAAATAATAGACAGCATTGATTTATGTACACTTGAACTATTGATTTTTTAATTTATATTCCTTGTGATATCTACAAATTTTATTTCTCTCGAGGTCAAATATCTTTTTGAGGTGCAACTGTAATAACTACTAACTTTTTTTTATCGGCGATTCATTAACTAGGAGTTTATTTGGTACAGTGGGGGGTGGTAGGTGGAGTTTGACTCGCAATTAAAATGCTACTCTAAAGGAATATTTGTCCTTGGCATTTCATTTGAATATTTATCGTACTAAACAAACAACTTATTTCAGTTGGTAGAGTGTCCACCTACTGCCATAGGAGTCCCAGACTCCTATCTCAGCTAGGCCAAATAATGTAGATTATTATTAGTTAAATGTTTGATTGCCCTGTCAAAATTATGAATTAGCGCGGGGGAACCAATGTTGTGTATGTTCTAGATTTAAGTTAATTTCATATGTCGTGCTGATATTATAATCAGTTGGTTTAGAAATTGCACGCTAAAAACCTCAATAATATTAATTTATTATGCTAGGAATATCATTAGTTAATCTTATTTTTCTTAATTATTTCGTTCAAAATTCATATACTTATATACAATTCTTAAAACTTTTCATCTGTAACAGTATTTTACACAAAACCTAAGATATTCTTCCTTATTTAACCCAACTCCTTCCATCCGTGGTCTTTCTTTATCCCTTATAAATAATAGTTCACATTTTAGATCCCTTATTTTCCCTCGCAACTCAGGGGATAAGGGGCAGGGGATTTCCGGACGCCTAATCACGATTTTCCTCCAAGTACTATAACTCTTCTTGTCCAGATTAAGATTGATGCTCCTCTCTTCCTTAAGTCAGGATGTTCCGTACGAATTGGTAGGATGGAAACTGAACTCTAATATGAACACGAATCGCTTTATTTTAATATATAACAACATGCAGGCTTGGCCACATGGGTAGTATGCCTCACATAGGACCGAGAGACCATGGTTCAATCTCGACAGCTACTGTATATGTTTTAAATTCTCTCTCCAGGCACATAACGAGGTGCACTCATTACTTAATTTATGTTTAATAATATAGTGACATGCTTCCGTGGTCGAATGGTTTATGGTGTCACTTTAGAAATAGAGTGGATTGTCCAATTACGGGTAAAATAACTGTGTGAATGTCATTCGAGTGTACCTAATGGTTGAACTGAATGTTTTTACACTCTCTTTACACAAATTTGTGGGTTTAATACATATGAATTTAGTCTTAATCATCCCTAAATTATTTATGTAATTATCTCATATGTGTGTAACCTTAAAGGTGACAACAAAACTATTGTGCAACATAAATTACCTATTAGTATCATATAGAACTAGACATGTCATCACAATATAATATTTTTTATATATTCTATTATTTATTTTAATAATCTCAGGATCCTGAGTTCCATTTCTGGCATGAACACCAAATTAATAATTAAAGAAATTCTGGTTTTCCCTTTCACACTACCAAATTAAACGCCTTGGGACTGAGTATTTGATCTGCCCTAGAACATTTTAGTTTGTAAGCTATGCGCTAATATAATCAAGTCAGTTCAGAAATTTCACGTTAAATATTCCAAAGTGAAATTCTTAAAATATGACTTTATATTTGTTTTAACCTTTTTTTCACAGTTAAAAATAACATTCATCATCCCATTATGTCTCCTTAACATCAATATTTCCATCCTTTTATCCATGATTGTATTGGTTTTGCCTATTACCTTTGAAATATTAATATATGGATCCCACTTTTTAAACATAGACACACACAATAAAGTTAAAGTTGATAATTTTTAATATTTCTCAAGTCCACCATTTATTATTCATTGAAAGGGAGGATTCTACACTTAAATATTGATCTCAAGCATATTTGGTGAAGAAATATACTTGAACGTGTTTGTACAGTAATTACAATCAATATTGTTATGCCTTAAACAGTTTATTAGTATAAAAAAGCTTTCTTAAACATTCCACGAATTCGAAAGTATCTAGTCAATAAAATACCTCAACATATTATAATAATATTTTATTTCATGCAATTAATTGATATATTATTTCCTACATTTTTAACTTGTATTTCATTATCATGAATTATGTATTACTTCAATATTTTAAATGTCTTGTAAGGTTAATAAGGTAAAGTCATACTTTTTCAATAAATTTTGTTCAATGTGGTGTGTAACTATATAAATGATCAAAATTCGATTAGTTGGTAGAACTGTTCCTATATTTAGCATAAACAAATAGGCTAAGTCGTATTTAATTTAACTCATTCACTGACACTTAAACAAATTGGTATCTCATTTTAAAGAAACACAAAAAGGAATTTAAAGCTTAAAATTTATTTGGACTTTTGGGTTGGTATAAACAAACGTAGCAGTACATTCATTATTAGGGTTTTTATACATCGTCTTATGAAATATATTAACTCTAAACAAGATGAAAGTCCTTGGGCTTTGTATTTTTTATTTGATTTACAAGCTACACTTTTGTATATTATAAATATACACCCCTAAGCGGACTATTACACGCCAAATTTGGACTTTCGTTTATTAGTTAACGAAAATATAGTTCGAATTTGTGCATTATTTTGTGGCTTCCCAGTTTTAAAATTACCTAGGTCAGTGTTTTTTTTTGTCAAATTAATATAATGTTACATGTTATTTTTCCTTCATCAATAAAAAAAATTTTTAAATAAAAATCTGTGAATATTTCGACCGATAATGATATATCGTTTACATATTTTTTTATTAATTATATAAATTACATTGAACAGATGTATGTAAATATTAAAAGCTAAGAAATAACTCGGTAATTTTATATCTTACCTGACGTATTTCATATTAAAAAAATAAAATGTATTTAAAAACAGTTTCAAATATCAAATCAATAATTGAATTAGTTACTTGAACTAATAGTGCTTGGAAAGGGTAAATCATATAATATACATTTCGGCTTTAATTTAAACAAACCATTCTTTAAGATACATACAGAATAATTATGCATATTAAAATTAATTGGCTTTGTTTTGGAAATAAATTAAAGTAAATATATCGTAACTTACTTGTGTATAACCTTCTATTTAATTTGTAACAAAATTATCACTACCTAATATTTATTTGTATTGATTAATATCTTAAGTCAATCCAAATATTGTATGTTACTTATAGATACATATTAGGCCCTAAATAAAATTTAATGCGTAAAATTTTACGTACAAATTATTAAGTCCAACGTAAACATTTTTTTATAATGAATTGTTTTCGTATTATTTTAAATTCTATCATTAGTATAATATGTAAATTCTCTGAACTGATCAATGCAGCTTCTGTATTGTTCCATATTGGTACTCCAGTTCCCATTCTCTTGGATAGATTAAATATAGTTAGCAACTATTCATCGAAGCACCAAAAAAAATTAATAAATTTATAAAATTGATCCTAATTATGATAGCAGCATGAAAATTGGTCTTACCCCAGCATATTTTTAAAATTTGATGTAAGAAGCTAATTGCAAAGGTTCTTGTCTGGTATTCTTTTTAAAAATTTGATACCTATAGAAGTTATTGAAAGTAGTCTTCCCCAACACTGCATGAAAATGTAATGCTTTTAAATGCAAAGTGGAGTGATAATTGCTTTTTTTTAATATTATATCCATATAGAAGCTAATTGTGGTAAACCCCTGGGAGTATTTTATTTTGATGCATTTATAAACCATATAGAGTAATACTCGCCTGGATAGTTATTGAAAATTAAATGCTGCTAGAAATTATTTAGATTTGTCATTCCCTGACAAAGTTTTGAAAATTAAATGCTTCTATATCATGGTTCAGCAAAAGGTCGATAGCGATCAACCGTTCGATCTCGCAGTCATTTTCTTTCGATCGCGCAAAGAAAACTAACTTATATCATCACAAACAGGCAAGCTTACCTTGCATTATTCCATTATGGTACAGCTTTTTAGATAGGGCTCTAATGTAATCCATCAAATACTACATTTCAAGGTAAATTAAGTTTACATTTTATTTATTTTTTTATAAATGGGGTATTGGAGAAAAATCAAATGTTTTATGGAATAAATACAAGATGTTAGACAAAATAAATAAAAGTAAAGTGGAGAAGTTATGGGGGATCGCGGGAGTCTTTAATAAATTTAAAAATCGATCTGGGCCTAAAAATATTTCTGAACCTTGCTCTAAATATTAATTAAAGTCTGATACAAGAACAACTTAAACTTTATATTATTAATATTTATCAGTAGGTCTGTCCTTCACTATGGAACCGTAAATGTGTATACCTCCAAGAAAATCTGTTGTCATTTTTTAATAAGTTATTAAATTTATTTTTCTTAATTTTTCATAATACTCGTTCAAACTACCCGCATTTATTTATACACTAGCTTTTACCAGTCACCGCTTCGCCCGCAATAATTGATTACATATTTTAATTTTTAACCAAACTTTTTATTCATAAATCAAACTTTATTTTTTTCAAATATCTAGGCGTTTTTCTCAGCTCTAGCTGTAAATATTTCCATATTATGCTATCTTTATTTTAACATTTTAATTATAATCACATTCATATATACTCGTAAAATTAAAATCACAATATATCTCTTATCTCTGATATCTCTTCTATACGAAAAGTTTAAACATTATTATTGTAAAATTTATGTAAAATCAAAGGTTGGGAATAGTCCTATATGTTATTCCAGGACATACTCTACCTACATACCAAGTTTCATTCGAATCCGTTCAGCAGTTTTGGCATGATTTAGTAATAAACATTCAAACACACAAACTTTCGCATTTATAATATTAGTAATGATAAATGGGGTATTGATGAAGAAGGTAAAATGTATGATATATATACTTTCACTTGCGTGAAAATAAATAGAAGTCAATTGAGGGAAAAAACACATAATTTGAATTATAGAATCAACATAGATAAAAAATGAATAGCATTTTACTAATGAATCATGCACAAACGCTGATTGTGCAGTACTAGGCGTAATACCGAATTTTAGATAAATGTGGAAGTCGTTTCTTTTTATTAGATTTTTGGCGGTATATATCCCTTTTTATATATATATTATATATATATATATATAGGTTTTATATAATAAATTGATTCAATTTACTGTATTATGGAAAATATATAAAGCTTATGGTTTTCTTAGTAAAAGAATCAATATTAATAAAACTACTCTACCAAAAAATTAAGTCCTGTGGGGCCACTTAAATCTGTAAGTTTCCAGATACAGTACAAAACATGGAAATAAATATATACAGATAAGTTGACTAATATGCAACCTCAGCCAAGTGGTTGTGGAACTGTACACACATAGTATTTGGAAAATATTATATGGAAAACCACAACGAGTGTACCTGGCTGGGTTTCGATCCCTGGTGTCCCATTAAATGACGACAAAATAAATACGAAATAAGTCCTTTAGATTGCTATATAATTGTTCACAGTCTTTGTAAAGTGAAGATTATACACTTATTATATAATAAATTGTTTAAAACTTTCAACTTTTCTTTCATTAACATGGAGCTATATTTATATTACATATTTCTTTATTAAATATATTTCAACAATAATGTATATTTGTTCTATTTATTTAAATATTCAGTACTTCATTTTCCTTATCTATTTATGTCCTTATTTAATACTATAAATAGTAAAATATGTGCAACTACAACAGTATTTGCGATAAATTTTGGTTAAATTTTCATCAAATTATTGATTTTATAACTTGATGTCATTTATGAAATATTATAAAAAGTTAAATAATAGTTTCTATAAAAATAATATGATTTGGTTTGCCTTTATTGATCAAGCCTTTAAATAATAATAAAAAACTTTAAATGGTTGTTCTGGTGAGGCTTATAACACTCCTAGCTCTTTCAAGTGAGGTATGGATTTGACCTTTAACACGCGTAAAGGTAAATTCATTTTTCTTTTGATCAGTTTTACCTTGATGAATGCTTGGACTTGCTCATCGTGGCTCGGGTAGCTAGTGCCATTGATAAATAAAACACATATCAAACAAAACCAAACGTTTTCAGATATTTCTTTGTGCTAAATACCAACAAAATTAAGTACATTTACTCTACTTTATAAAAATACACTAATAACAAACATAGAATTACTAAGCACAACAGATGGACTAATGTTTAAAAAATAATTTTTTTATAGAACTAAAACAATACGTTTATAGAATTTGGGACAATTAAGTGTGTGACTTATAGCGAATATATTATTAAGTGTGAGCCTCTTTTCAAAATAAAAATAAATTAGTGGTCTATAGTCATATAAATGATGGTTCGAGAAATAATTGTAAAAAATATATATTCAAAATCTAACTATATAATACAAATAACTATGGGTCTTTCAGTTATAGATCTTATTATTTGCTGTCTGCAGCTCTCCATTTCGGTCCATCTCAAGTATGTTATACGAGTGCTTTCGCTCTGTTACCTATATATTCCATATATTCCTTTTTAGGTCTTCTCTATCAGTTTTTCTTTCCACAATAACACAGACTGTAAAAATAATAATAATATCACACCGCTTCGTTGGCTGTTTGGTCTAAGCCATACTCTCGCAGTAGACAAGATTGCCCATGACGAGGAGATTGAGGCTCGAATCTCGGTTTGGTGTACTAAGGTTGGCTTTTCCAAAATTGTTTTCCACTCTCCCTCCACATAAATGCAGGTAAACCTTCCCTAAATAATACCTTTCTAATCCCTAAAATATTGGCGTAATTAGTACAATACATAAGCATGTAATCTGAACGGGTAATAAGAAGTGCAGCTAAGAATAATAATACAAAAATATAATCTCTAAGAATAAAAAGTACGATAAAAATTAATCCATACAAGTTTTATTATACTCTAAGGTTCAAAATTAGATTGAAATCCGTTGGATAGTTTAAAGGTTTTCAGGACACACATTTATATAAATAAATATCCACACGAGTGCTTTGGAGACCAGTAATATCTGAACGTATCTTCACGTAGTAAACCTATTTGTTTAGTGCCAAAATATTATGAATATAGATACTTTCTCACACACATATTGATAGATGAGAGCAACATCAACCTTTTAAAAAGAGACAAACGTTCGAGAAAAAAAACAACTTATTCAAGCAAAGTTTTTTTTTTTATTCCTGTCCGATTTAACGATATTTTATGTTACAAAGATTAATCACACTCACTCCCCTTTTTATTAGACTCTCATGACTTCCTCTTGTTAAAGAATATGGCATGAAATTAGATTGCTTCGTTTATTGCTTCCACCTATGACTGAAGGTCCTAGTAACATTTGGTCTCAAGCATATGCGCTTGAACAGACGATGCCGAAATCTCTTTTTTTTTGCGATCCAAATAGCTCTTCCTTCCTTCATCCCACCTTGGCAATTGTAAAAACAGGTAATGCGCTGTGCGAGACGACGAAGATGTTTGGGAAGCTTCCATATTCCAACTGTTATGACCCAACCGTACTGTCTGTTCTGCTTCACTTCAACTCATTAAGGTTGAAAAAAAGAAGATCCATGGTGTACTTCTCAGGCCTTATGTGTGTACTCTCTTGGAGCTGCAGTTTAGTTCAAGTGTTATGTTGCAGAAGGAGAATTGAACCAAAGAAGTAGGAATTTTGGTCGAGGGGCAGCTTTCAGATCTTAAACAACAGGTTAGGTTAGTTAAGAACTATCTACTAAATTAATTATTTTATAATTTTAATTTAAACTATTGTAATGAACTACAAAATTAAATCAAACAATATTTTTAACAAGGGTGGCTCTTGGTGATTACCAAGATAAGCAAGGCTGAACATGACTGCACCAGTAAAATATTTCCTATTCACTATAAAACAGGAACATTAAGGCTAACAAACATACATTAGATCATATCATTTTTTATTTCATTGGTTAAAATGAAGAGCACACAATTTACTAGTACAGCACAGTCAAGATTTTTCTTTCTTTGAAATCAACTCATGAGAAACAGCTGATTATTAAAATATAATATTGATGTCTGAAATAAATGTTTCATATAAGCCTAAATATATCGGAAATATTTTATGATGTTACATTATAGTTTTGCTTGCGTGAGGCATATAATTTATTTAATAATTTATATTTTACTAATTCAGAGGAACTTTAAGATATTATTTATTAGGTAATAAAAATAAATACGATGTTACAAGTAGGCGTTAGTTAAATAATTAAACCCTACTGTAATTTTTTTTCTGTTGCAGATTTAAAGGCTTATGTGTATGATGGACAGAGTTAAAAATTGATATTTTTAATACAATTCAAATATAATCTAGTTCAATTTTACTACGAGTTACTGTACTATGTTAAATAGAAAACTCCAGTCAAAATATGTGAGAAATTATTACAAAACTCACACGTGTCCATTACAAATAAGTGTTGAGTAAATTAGAAGAGATTATTTTAGATAACAATCGTCGGGTACCTAGTTTTTTAAAACTGTGCGAAAATAACTTTATGTATGGTAAAAGAGTTTTCTATCGTGCCTTAATAAATCATCTCTTATCATTAAAAGTGAAACTAGGAATTTCAATAACATTATTTTATTATATTTATATATTTTGCCTTAAAAAGTAATGAACGAGGAGAAATTCTTCTCTGCATTATTTCACTGAAGTGATTTTTAAGGATCAGAAACGGTTTCATTCGGTAGCGATTTTTCAACTGAGCTAAAGGTTTCATACATAGACAACATAGACAAAAAAAATTAAATCAGTCATCTTAGTACTTTTGACAACGTAATCAACGACTGTTAAATTGTATGTACAGTCTATTCTAGTACTTTTTGAAGTCATGTTTTAAAATAAACCTTCGGTTCAGAAAATCTATTTTATACCTCAAAATATTAAGTCTAACACCATATTAGTATTAGCTTTGCTAAAAATCAAATTAAACTCTAAGTGTTTTGTATAATATATATATGTGTGTGTGTGTATAATAATTAATAAGTTATTTTATGCATAACCATATACGTGTTTCTATATTCTTATATTTATTTTTATTTATGTACAGTACTTTGCTTTAAAAATATTCCTATTTTTACCTCAATTTTATATATTTTTACAGTTATTCCAAGTTTTATATCAAAACCTAATTCATTTTATTGAAAACTATGGAGTATTTGATATAAGGGCAGAAGGAACCAAACCATTAAATAGGTTAAATGATCGTGTTCTTTTTAATAAGAGAGTCTAAATTACTTTGTTAGTTGAAAATGAGTACAATAATTTTTAGGATGTTCGTAAAACTATTGGCACCGTTTATCTTGGTGACAAGTACCAATAAATTTATTAATATAATTTTGATTAAGTAGTTAATAGATAAAAATACTATTATAATAATATGAATAAATAAATTACTTTAATATTTTTGCTTGGTAAAAGAAACACTCCAATGTATATAAGTATCGGTTCAAAATATAACACTACCTAAAATCGCATTTTTGTAGATACACTAAATTAATCAATCATAAATGTATAGTATGATAAAAAGTAAAATTAAATAGCAGTTTTTTAGAGGATAACATGGCAAACCAAATTAAAATCTTTTTATTAAATTATTTTCATCTTTTTCTTAAAGAATATTTAGAAAAGTAAAATTCAATTTAAATTAATTATTTAAGTTGTATTAGATTGACGTGAAAAAAATAGATATGTAATATAAATATAATATATATGCACCATATTTAAAATATATTGGTAAAAGATTTGATATTATTAATTACAAGTTAAGTTACAATTTAATTGAGAAATGTGTTGACGTTAAAACAACCATCCAAAATTAAGGTACCGATACATTTTAAAATAATAGACATTTGAGTAATAAATGTGTTGAAGTTATAAAAAACATCTAAAAATTAGGTTCATTTTAAAATAATAGAAAATGAGTCATAATTACACTTAAAATTAGTTTGTAAAATCAAAGGATAATGTGACCATGCATATATTGAATATTTTTATATTATTACTTGAGAATTGATAGAATTAAGTTTATTAAATTTGAAAAATTAAAATAGGATTTATTTTCTTAGCTAATTCCTGGCTGCAAAAGCTGCACAGTTATTTTGAAGACATGTTTCAATGCATCAACGGCATCATCCTTAGGTCTGATGAGAAAGAAAGAACACACTGAATTAATTTATTTATTAGTTATTAATTATTAATTTTTATTATAACTTCAACACATTTCTCAATTAAATTGCAACATAACCTGTAGTTAATACTACCAAATATTTTACAAATATCTTTCAAATATTGTGGATATATATTATATTTTATTACATTTTATATGTTTTTTCACGTCAATCTAATACAACTTGTCCAACTCAAATTGATTTAAATTGAATTTTAGTTTTCTAAATATTCTTAAACGTTCCTTACTAAGCAATTCAAAATGTTTTTCTAATTTTTTATAAAAAACACTAAATATTTATTATTTGCTTGAAGAGGATATTTTAATATTCTGAAACCGTTAACAAGCGCATACTAATATACTTGTAATATCAAAATATTTACATTTATATTTTACAGAAAAAACTGAATTTCTTATTATTCCAGCTTTTCACTCTTGGAGAGTAATAAAGGTGGATAATTTATTTTGTTTCTAATAGTTTTTTATTCCTAGATTATATTCAATAAATGTAATCAACCAAACCAATAATTACAAAATTTGTAAGATAAAACACGTTTGAAATGATTTAGATTTTCTTTAAAACTGCTATTTTAAAGCAAAATTTTTCATACTTGTATTAAATAAATTGTGGAACACAAACATTTTTACAAGGTGACATTAATGTTTTTATAACATATATTATGAGCAATATTTGACACTCAAATGGAATTCCGGAGCATCCAAACAAATTCTATCCATTTCCAAACACAAATTTTATTGTTTTAAGCAACTCAAAACAACAAAGTAATTCCACACATCTTTATTATATATTATCACTTTATTAACTACATATTATTTAGCATATAACACGAAAGGTCAGTGAGATGTGGTGCTAAGTATATTAATTATTAATACTAAACAGGTTAGGAATGGTGCGTAATATATAATAAATAATAATTTAAAAAGTTGATTTTCTTGTATTTTATTTTAAATATGTATCCCTTTATCAATATAATGTTATTATTTGTGTTCCTGCAAAAAATTACAGCTAGTAAGGAAAATAATGTCGACCATTTTGAAAAATGTTAAATAACAAATACAAGTGCATTATATTATGTTTATAAACATTTGAAAACTTATGAAAGAGTGTAACAAATTTAAAGTGTTAAAATCGAAATTAAATATGTTTTATTTGGGTATAGGGAAAATGGAAAATGTTAAGAATAATTAACTCAAATTGAATGATAGACAAACTTTGTTTGCACATGAAAAGATTTCAAAATAAGTAAAACTGATAATAAGGATATGATTATTTTTATACGTTTTTTACACTATCTTTAGAAAAGATATCCAAGCTTTCAATAAAGTAACTATTTAATAATTGTTATTCAAACTGTATATTCACAGATATACTTAATTGTGTTCTTGTTGACTATATACACTGGTCAAATACTAGTAGCAAACTAGTTTGATTTATTGAACTTTTTAGAATTTTATTATTTATCTTAAATAAAGTTGCCCTCAATGGTAATCAACACAAAATATATAGCCTATTTAAAAATTGAGACACGCCTCTAACCAAAATGGTGAGCTAAAATAATTGATTAGGTTTAAATCAGGACCCTTGTAAGTTCCATTGTTTGGTGAGGTTGTGTGAAGTTTATTGGTTGAAAACTTCATAGGAGCTACATACAAATGTACTTTCTTACATTTATATAGGGAAACAATTATTCAAAACTGACAAAAACGTCTACTGGTAATAATGGTGTCACACTTACGTTTGATCCATCTAGTCGTTTCACGGCTACTGGTATGAATCCTTTCCTTGTACTCTAATTAAGAAGTATTCTACTATTAAATGTAGTCTTGTAAGTAACACGAGAGAGGCATGCCTTAACCTCTATAAAACGGTCCTGCAAAACACAAATATATTTTAAAATCTTTTAATATATTTAATATTAATACATTTAACTATTAAACATTTATTAATTTTCTCAAACATAAATATTTGACTCCTTATAACAAACCATTTATTTGCAATTTAAATTTCTGCATTGTTCTATTTACATTTTGAATATTTGATTTATTTATATATTTGAGCGTAAAAAAAACACATTAATGGTTATCCCTAAACGATAAAAAATATCTAAAAAGAAAACTATTCCCCTTGAAGATCCTAATTTAACTGGTAAATTCAAACATCTTTAATTTTTTGTTCAATATATCATTTGTCTTGTTGAATTAGTTTCTTAGTGTAGTCCTTTTGAATTGTTAATATATACATATATAAATATATTCTATTATAATAAATTAGGCTTCCTCATAACCTCATACACTTCATATACAATAAGTGCATACGTGTACTTGCTGTACTGTACTGTAAATATAAGTAAAATTGGACTATCATTAATATTCATTTATACTAAAATGTATTGAAACAGCTAATAATTATTCTAAAAAAATTCTGTGATTGAATATTGACCTTGAAGTATGTGTGCATATTGCTATATATTTGATAAACACTGCACTAAATACAGAAAAATCTACCGCCTCTTTGATATAAACTTAGTATACCATATGACCTTAATATATTAAATAATATAATAATGATTGTAAAAATTAAAATAAGTATATATCCATAGATTTATTTCCATAAATATGTATATATATATGGAAAAATATTGAAGTTTATCTCACAAATTAATAATGACTAAGAAAAATGAATAACGATGTTTTATACCTACTTGTATTCGTGTTTTGATTTTTGTAGTCGACAATATCTCCTTCAAAAAACATAATTGATCCAAAGTGTTTTAAAGATAATGTCAGTTATTTAGCTAGACAATTAACCATGTTAATAAAAAAATACATTATTTTATAAATCATATTTTCCTGATTTTAATCTTATATTATATATCTTCATGAGATATATATATATAGTATTTTTAAATTATTCAAACTCCTATAATCTTATGATATAGTTAGTGAAAAAATGTTTGTTCTGTAAGTTTTAGCACTTTGCTTGAAATAAATGCGAACATAATTACCAACAAATTATAAATACCAATGTAGGTTTATGCGTGTACCAAGTTTTCTCAAATTCTAGTGTATATTAGTATTTACTAGTTTGGGCACACTTTTATATCGTTTCAAAATGCAACTGTTAAAACATTCTAACTTAATATACACAGTTTGTCAATTTATATGATAAAACATTCACTCTATAATTATATACATTGCGTACTATTGCTACTTTCTTAGCTACAAAAAAAAATCAAATTCTATGGTGTGCAACTGCTCAAACTCGACTTGAAGACATTTACTGAATTCAAAAAATTTGATTATTCGGAATTTAACAAGCTTTTTCTCGAAAACTCCCTGTTTAGTTAATTGTATTCAATTTTTAAATATAATTTTATAGCAAATAGCGTGATTATATATATTTTAACAAAAATGCTGATCTAGAAAAATTATGGTTTTAATTATTTATGATTTATGCATGGATCTATCACAGAAATTCAACTTGAAATATTTATTCTACAAATATTGCTCCACAATACTCGAACTAAAAAAAACTAGTTTTCATTCAAGACTCGAACTCGAACTCGAAGCGAAGTGAAAAATGACTACTCGCATGCCTTATAAAATATCGTGGGTGTTTGGTTACTATTGACTCACGTATCTTGTCAAGAATTGACAAATTAAGTATAAACAAGACATATCACAATAAAAGCAATGTATTTAGTTGATATATTAAACCATATCCCAAAGTCAGATTTTTGAAAGAGATATTTTTTTAAATTATTAATTATTTTATGTAGTTTCAAAATTTCATGTTGACGTTTCTGTCCCTGACACATAATCTTTACTGATAATATAGGTATTGATGTTTCATGATAGTAATTTAATGTCATATTTCCATAACCTAATATTTTTACTCCTTGATAAATAAGCGCCTTAGCTTATCTCTTTTTTTATTAGGTATTACAAGTTGAAGTGGTCACGTGGACTAAGGTATCAATCTCGTTTGATCTGGTTTGTTTGGGAAGGGGGATTTGGGGTTTGAATCCAGTGAGGGTTTTATATTAATATGCATTTTCCCATTTATGACTAACCACATATTGGTACCTTTTAAAGCTATGCGCATGTATATTAATTACACTAATGAGGTAGTTATGAGCAATACTACAATTTTTTATAGAGAGATTTAAGAAAATAATTTAGGAAAAAACACACTCACTACTCTCTGCCAAGATTCCAACCCTAAACTCCCAATCACTCACAAACCAGAATAAAAGATCTTGACAGTTAGACCGTGTGTCTACTGGTGCCGGTGTTTCTCTAAATGATTAGTCAATATTCCTCCAAGCAAATGGGGTACATTTACTATAATTCGTATATGATTCATCGCTAGCCTTTTATTGGAAATACTGTATACGAATATCCCAGTGGTTATTAAAACAAGATAGAGTTTAAAATACCGTACCAATACAAACTGTACAAATAAAAATAAATTCTGTTACATCTTAATTTAATTCAATAAATCTTTATTATTGCATACATAATAAAACTTTTACTTTCAAATAAGTACTTGGTCTTTTATGTTTAATACACTCTTTTCTCTCTTCCACGCCACATCTTTCAATACATTACACCTTTTCTTGATAACTCTACAAATATTGAAAAATTTTAATTAAAAAAGATAAGTGTTCATAAAATTATCTCTACAGTAACCGGTAAAATTGTTGAAATACACATTGTTAAATTAAGAAAATATTACTATTAGTTGGAGAGGACTGTGTTACATTTCTAACGCCATATTCAGTAAAATAAATAAATAACTTTCGTATATTCTGCTTAGTGCTCAGATAATATCCTTAGTGTTTTATTTTATATTCTGAATTATCATATACTAATATATTTTATAATCAATTAAACATATATGAAATCTAATCTTCATTTGAATTATTTTGAAAAAAAAAATGGTTTCTATCCGAATAATAATAAAATCGGATGCCATCGCAAGTAATAGGAGGTTTATTTTATGTAAAAAAAAAATTCTCAATATTGTGTAATATATGTAGAATTTTTTAAAGGACGTATTTATAACTTATATTATTATCATTCTGAACCAACTACCATTAATATAGCTTCGGCTATTTACACTTAATAATTATATTATTATATTTATTATATCTTATAGAGTCTTTGTAACTGGATATTTAACTTAATTTCATGTTAAGTTGAGATAATTAAGAGACCCATTTTATTTACAACAAATATATTCTGTTAATATTATATATATATAAAATGTTCTGTTAATATTATATATATGTATATATATATAACTGAGTAATAACATTAGGTTAATTAACCCCCCAATTATAAACCAAAACTTTCAAATTAAACTAGATCAAAATATTTTATTTGAAAAAAAAAAGAGAAACCGTTGATCAATTAATAAATGAGCATTCAAACTAAACTGATAATCTTTACCAAGGCTACAGCTGGATTATGCAAAAGCAAATTATTTGGACCCTTGACTGCAATCAGATCTTTTCTTTTCATATTCTATTAAACTGTTTGAATCTAACTCTTAGTTTGGTTTTTATATGGTTTTAATATATATCATAAAACGTTATAATCACCTAGAAATAATATAAATCATCATATTTATTTTTTATTTAATGTTAAATGGGGATGTATACAAAACTTATTTCACGACTAGAAAATATTTTACATAAAATTATTATTTGTGTAGTATATGGCTTAATGTTAAATATAGATATGCACATCATATAGATATATAATATATATCTATTATATTGGCGTTTTAAGCTCCTTGACAAAAGGAATGGACCTGTTGAAAGACAAAACATCTAATAATAAAATATGATCTATACAGTATATGATCCATATTACAAATCTATATATTATACATTACATACAATATATATTTATATGATATGAATATACAAAACCTTTAAACATATGATATATAAATAATATTTTGATGTACTGTATAATATTTTCTTACCATGAAATAAGCGTTTAACATATCTCTGTGTAACATTAAATAAAAAAGAAATATGATGGCTTATATCATTTCTAGATGATTATAACGTTTTATGATATATATTGAGAGTCATATCAAAACCAACCTAAAAGTTAGATTCAAACAGTGTGATAGAATATGAAAAAAAGGTCTGATTACTTTCTAGGATATTCAAATTTTGTTTTGCATAATAAAGTTTGGTAAATATTATCAGTGTATTTTGAAAGCTCATTTATAATTGATCAATGGTTTCGTTTATTTCAAATACTGAGGGGGATATTTTGGGTAAATAAAAATATTTAATCTAATCTCATTCAGAAGGTTTTGTTTTAAAAGGAGGGGTATAAATGAATTTTATCACACAGTTGATTAAAAAATGTTAAAGAAGTTCGATGAGTAAATTGTCATTTTCTTAGGTGATTGTACGGCCTTTGCACGGTCGTTGGACCGACGCTGGAGAGGGCGTCGTGCCGGTGATAGAGAGCTGGCTCGTCGGGTGACGGCTGGTGGGCCTCTCGAGGCAAGCGGCGGGCGTTTCGGCGTGACGTGACGCGGCGCCTTGTACTGGCGAAGCGACGTCCCTTCAAGCTCCGCCCTTGTTTCAATCGGGAGGGAGTTAACTAGGCGGAGACCGCCGGCCTTCCGAGGAACCAAAACAAGTGACGGCCATTGCAAAACACCTCCGTTTCTCGGCCACTGATCGGGGATACCTAATAACATGTGCGTTTACAACTAATTGTGGTGAGTTTGCACGTCCTTACAAATAAATAAATAATCATTATTATTACAATACCACGAGATTTTTAAAAACCTGTTTCATAAACAAACGTTATTATTTTGGGGACCATTGTATCTATATTGTCATTACATAATATTCTAACATATATTAAAAAAAAAATAGTTTTATGAATCTAATAGACTAGGACCAGTTTCAGTGGGCTCGCGGGATAAGGTGTCAGCTTGGTCTGGTCTTATTTGCTGGTGATGGTGTGTTAGGGTTCTATTCTCAACCAGGTCAACTAAAGGTGTTTTTTTCTTAAGTGATTGTTCATTCTCCTCCCACGCGAATGAGTGCACATTTCATACAAAGATATACCTTCTGCATTCCTCTCACATTAGTGTAAGTATGCGGATAGGCCTGAGAGGAATTAAGTAGCAGTTCTGATAAAAATTTATAAACCTTTACAATAGACGTATAAAATTTAAAATAGATTGAATACTAAACGCAGGAGATATATTAGCTTCTTGACGTTTCTCTTAGTAGTGAACTTTAAATAAATACTCTCATCTGATAATTACTGGTTTTGGTTGACACAATAAGCATTGCCATGCTTATTATTTAACCTAGCTTAACCTAACATATACAAGTCTAGTCCACAAAACCTGGTCTCACACTTGTAGGGAGGGGATAAAAGGCAGGGTTTTGAGGAAAATATCCACGATCAAATCTCCATTGGCCAAAAAACTCAAGGCTGCAAACCACACGACCATCTTAATGTATGCGTAAAAATAGAGTTTGTCTGTTATATTATTTAACTATAATCACTGTCCTTTAAAACCTAAATATATAAACATATCCATTAATAAGTATCCAGAATGTCTGCAGTTTTCTAATAGAAGACTTCAGTCACATAAATAAAGAAACCATTTTTATTAAAACCTAACTCAACAATAACGATACAGACATTCTAAATATACATTAATAACACAGCTGAATAAACATAATTATTTATTTTACATATATTTATAACGTATACGTCTAAACATACATTTCCTTATTTATCATTATCACTGTAATTACACTCTTAGATGTTACAAATAATGTGATTTTATCGTATTGATTTAAACGTACATTAGTCAAATAATTTTTTTAATACTTGTCCATTTTATTAGAGTTTGGAAATTTATCTAAGGCACTTAGTCTGCATCTTTGTTAGTGCCTAGTAATACCTCAATATGGTAGACTACAAACTATTTCAACAACATTGGTGCAGTCGAAAGTTTATCTCTTCCTGATTTTATTTCTTAATATATTTATAGATGAAGTTAAGTCTTTTACATTAAATTTCACCTTAGTGATATTGATATTTGAGAATAACTAGTACAGCTCTATAAATAATATCATCCAACTGATAATAAAGGATGAAATAAATGACAAATGCAACTTTCCTGGAACGATCCACCTTTTTAAGAATTAGGACACTTAAATTTTCTTAGCTTTGCTAATATTCTGATATAAAATGAAGCATGATTGTTAAGTATAGGCTTTTGAAAATACATCCGTTTATGTAACAAAGTAGGTTTAGATAAAATATGAAAATAATGTATTAATCAATTGTAAGCTCATTTGTCAAACTTTTAAAAAATTACAAAATATCAAAAGTGGCAGCCTTGCTATTTACATGATCAAAATATTTTCAGCTAAAATATATGTTTATAAACATATAAAGTTATAGCTTACTTATCAAATTACGTGGAAATCATTTTTAAAATGTATAGTTTATATGTATGTATATAAGTAGATATCATGCTAGTTCCATAGAAGGTATATTTGCTTACGTATTTTCAAAAAGACAAATGAGATATATTATGTGTCTAGCTGAAAAAGAAAAACAAAATAACATATTACATACGTTTATCTTGCGAAGGAAATATATTAATCTATTTGACTAAGCATACACTTTAAGACAGAATCGATCAGTTAAGAAAATAAATTATATACATTCATTTTAAATGTAGTAATATTTAGTAAAATTAAAAACTTTAATCTTTTTTTAATATTAATAATCATGTACTGTCCAAAAAATAATATTTATGTTTTAATTAAATATGGTAAGATAGCCTACTAACCTCTTAGCCTTCATAGATTTATTTTTCTTTATATTCTATTCAAAATTCAAATATCTGTATGAATTAGTATTTTTAAATAAAAGGTAGATAAAATATTATATTAATCTTTCAAATATAAAAACTATACAGAAATAAATATGTTTATAAAATTTTTGAAAAATATTGCTGATTGCAAATACCTAGTTCAAAGATGTCCGGAATACAAACGTATGCAAATAAGAGTTTTGTAAAATATTTAAGGATACATTTTATATTATTTGAATACAAAATACTAGTTATAGGCCCTATATGAAATAAGTTATTGTTCACCACACACTTTGTCTTGATTGAAAATTTATCAACAAAATTTCAATAATATGGAGTTTCTTTATTCATAAAACAGGGATGGTATTTTTAATTTCTACATTTAATCAATACGGCATTCATCCATACTAGAGATAAAATGGATTTATTATAGAAACCATTTTCAAAAATACTCAAAATATGTAGCTTACAACTCTAATACAAATAATCATCGAATAATAAATATGTGGCTATTACTTTTAATAAATGATTTATGACTCAGTGTATAGATAGATTTTGTTAAGGTGAAGGGAGGATGAAAGGATAGGGATGTGTGAAGAAAGCTATTGAGGATGGATTAAGTACGGAGTTAGTGAACCAATACTATTATTAACAAGCATTTTTATTTCATATTTTATTAAATAAAAATTCTAACTGCCATAGAGCAATATTGTCATCTAATGAAAAGTACAAATATTATTTTATATATAGTGCATATCATCTAATTACGTGTGTATAATAGTTTGTGGCTTACTGTATACCTTGCGCATCACAATATTAACCAACATCACCATAGTTTTGGAAACATTAAAATATTTTATACAAATGTTTTAATTCACGCTGTTTTAAAATTCACTAAAAAAAAGTTTTTTTTTTATATTGGGTAAATTTGTGAAACAAATTTCCGCAAATATTTGCTGAATTTTCACCATAAATTTTTCAAGCTCCTTTAAAAAGAATATGTTTTCTAAACTCCAAACTTTATTTGGGAATTAAAGATATTTATATACAATAATAATACTGGAGGATTAACCAATGAATGCTTAAAGTCATCATGTTATAAATTTAAGTACCCACATGCTTTCTCTAAATTTAGAATAAGATTATTTTAATGAAGTTTAATGTTTGTGTTTTTATATATTTGCCTTTAAGATAAACATTATTATTTGTACAACACATTTATAATTATCTAGTGAATAATTAATTGTGTATGACATGTTTAAAATTAAATGTAATAAACTCACTTTGACAGATTACACTATGGCCTAACACATAAGTTAAGCCTCAGTGTAAAGAAGCATAAAGAGTTGTGATTTTCAGGGTAAAATGAGGGTACTTATAAAACTAAACATATAATACATTTGTCTCTTAATCAAATTTATATTAAATAATAAAGAGAGCAGGCAAAATAAATAATATTACTTCTTTTTTAAAAAATATATCAAATAATGGATGTCTTATAAATTGTGATCACATTGACATTTCTAATGTTTGAAAATAAGCTCTAAAGTTAAAGACTATCTAATGTTCTTTCAGTATCTTAAAAGCTATTTAATGAACCGATTTGTGCTCGAGCTATTTTCCTATTAAGATCTTAATTCATAATATTTTTATCCTTGATTTTTAAAGATAATTCAAATCACCATATCATAATTAAGTATATCACATTTGAATTAAGTCAATAAATTAATATAAATTAAAAAATAGCCTAAAACATCAACCTAAACTCTATCATTATAATCTATGATTCACGTTTACTTTTAATAGTTCCTTAGGAATGCATCTTACTAACCTTTCGGGTTATTCGCTTATGTAATAATTACACTAATTATTATAGGGTTTAAAAGGCTATATTTAGATAAAGTGTAACTGCATTTACGTGCAACACTATTTTGGAAAAACCACCCTCAGTACATCTGATTGAGATTCAAAACTCGATCTCCCCGTTATCAGCAGTCTAGTATACAATGAGAGTAACGCCTTACACCATGCGGCCACCGAATCGAGTAATTTATTAGTTAAGAATAATTAATATAGAGTATAAGCTGTTAATATTTTTTTCATACACAAATATGTAAAAAGTAAATAAAGTAAATCGTTTACTTTTGATAAAATTAGTTATAAAACTAAAATCAAAATTATAAAATGTTTTAAGCCACTAAGCCTTGCATTGAAACTTTTTGCTGTTGATGAAGAAAGGGTTTAAGTCCTAACGGTTTTCAATGGAGACTTTCAATTTTAATATAACTGTTATACCCCAATTAGGAAACTTCCCATTTCAGGAATTGGGCCAGTTTCTGCTCATTCCGTGAATTGTCTTCTTAGATTGACCATTTCATGAACTGGGCCAAAATTGTTTTACATGAACAGGAACTTATTTTACTATCTACTGCAAGCTTAAGTGAAATTTTTATTAAGATATTATTTTTAACTAACCCAACTAAACTTAACCTAACCTGTCATTCTAAAATGATTAAAAGTTAAATTAAATTAAGGATAAAAGCTGTTCTTCACTTGTCTAGTTCACAGACAAAGTAAAAACAAGTTCAGTTCATGAATTGGGAACAATTGGAACTTCACAGTTCGTGGAATAGCCAGTTCTTTATCTGGGCAGAATAAGCGCTGCACAACTCATGAATTAAACCATCTTTTGCTCATTTCATGAAATGATCAAGAGAATCAATTTCAAGGAATGTGCAGAAATGTGCACAATGCATTAACTGGGCAGATTCAAAAGTGCGGTGTTACATAATATGAATATAATAGAGGAAGGACAAGGTATTTTAATGTTATCGTCATTCACTCTGTTTCCGGAAACAGCAGTGTTGCAGTAAACGAGATGAGATACTGCAAGCTCTGGATAAGGACAGTTTTGAAAACCCATTTGTAATCAGACAGAGACTAATGCAGAAAAAGGGAAGTTGTGAAAAATAACTTTTAGGTAGATAAGAAAAGCTTTGTTGAAAAAAATTTCATGAATAAGGGCAGTTTTGAAAAATACCTCATATCTTAACACTAAATAAATAAAGGATTAAAAAGGTTTTGAAACATTTGAAGAAGATTTCTAGCTGAAGGTATGCCAACTGAATCGTAATCCACCGATAACTCATTTTTTTTTAAATTTCGGATAAGTACAGTTATTAAATTCACTGACTCATATAAATCATTTACCTTCCTCTCTACAAGAGAATGCGAGTGCATTTTATAAAATGGATTACATCATAAGTAGCACTTATTATTATATGTTGTATTTAGTCTTTATTTCATGAAATAAATTTTAGATATTTACATAACTTACACACTAGCTCACACAAAACACAACATCCAGTGACCCGGAAGTTAATTTATCACTTAGGAAGGAAAAACCACTCTTCTATTCAATTAAGATGTTTCAGAAAAGAATCAAACTACGTAAATCAAACACCCAGCCTACAACTGTCACTATACAATCTATTTAAAATGATTTTTTAAGTTTAATTATTTTTAAAATCTAAATTAAATCAATTTAACTATTTAAACGAAAAATATTTTAGTAAAATGTTTCACGGTGTGTTTATACTGTACATGCTAGGTATATCTAGAAAAATATATCCTTTTACTATTTTAACATTTACCAAAGGAGTGATTTATGATAGATAATGAATGTGTATGTAAATTACTCCTATCTTTCTTGTTTTATCTATAATTTAAATAACCTTAAGAAATATTTCCTCCGATTATCCTCTGGTATGTATTTGACAGCGAAAATATGCATTGTTTATAAGGACAATCATATTTGTTTGAAACAGCCAATGGAACTATCATTTAAATATATGTGATTTTGTATTTAATTGTGAGAATACTTTATTTGTTTTATACATATTATGATTTCTTATGTATATTGTTAAAATAACTATAGCGTTTTAATAATTTTAAATGCATCTATTAGTTTAACGAATCCATTATACAATTACTGTCTACATTGAAAATACTGTGTATAATTGACACAAACGTATTATATATTTAAAATATTACATTATATCAGGATATTCACAGAATTTACATCTCGGAATGAAATTGTTTTAAATCTATTTATTTTGATTTTAAATAACATTGCATAAAACCTTTATATTTTCTCTATTTAAGCTATGTGCAGGAACTGACAAAGATGTCATTAGTAAATATGTGATCGGAAGAGTGAAATAATTGAAGAATTAAAGACTTTCACAATTAATATCCCATCATCCAAAAACAGAGAAGTTCAGTGCTATTGTATGAGTGAAGTGTAACAATACGAAGTACGGTACCACATCTGTTAGAATATTAAAACAAAGTTTTTATTCTCCATTGTATTTGTAAGTTTATGTCAAGATTACAGATACCGCCTATAAATTATATCCGTTGTTAAGAAATGATTTGACTATTGTGGGTGTATAACTTTTATAAGTTTTGTTAAGTCTTAAAGGACCTCTACAAGCAGCAGATGTTTGGTGTTCTATAATTGCAGTGTAGATCTAGTTACCCGTTAGTCTGGACTAGTTGACCTACTTGCCTGGCACTTACAAATACATATGATCCAAGTACCGTACTGTGTGTATGAACTGTAAACATGCGACTTGTTTAAACCATTGTATAACCTATAATCACAACTACCAAGAAGTGTGGTTTACATGGCTAAGACAATCGTACTTCATAAATTATCAAAACCTTTCTTTGTTAAGATTTCTGAGAATTCATACTATTTTATAAACACCTTTATATGCATCTCTACAAATAACATATTTTTCACTTCTCTTAATTCTTTATATTATATAAATATGTATGTAGTATACTTATTTATGTGCATACTAGTAATATAAATAAATCCTCAAGATTAACCCTATAAATAAGTATCAATTTATTTTAAAAGATTAGATCAATACCTGTATATGTATATTTAGTGTAGATTTTTTCTATAAAATTAGATAATAGAATTTTGAAATGTATAAAACCCTTATAATTTAGTGTGAATATGATTCAATGAAAACAATCAAATTGCCTTGTCTTGTCCTGACACTAAAACACGTGTTACTGAGATTATATGATATTTTATGAGACAGTATCTCAATTTTTTTAAATATCTCACTATTTATTAAAAAGGCTAATTTGAGAGTATGCTACTATGTGCTGTTATTGATGATATTTTATTCAAATATTATTATTTAAATTTTACTTCTAGTTAATCTTAGCACAGGGTTTTTAAATGGTTTAATCCATTTGTATAAAAAAGTAACATATTTTAAAGAAATACACCCTAATTAGCTTTCAAAAGTAATGGGAAACTTACAATCATAAATCACATGTACAGTACAAAACCACCCTCACTACATCCGGCCGAGATTCATATCATGATCTTTCCGTACATCCAGTCAAACACGAGTGACGCGCTAGATCAGGCAATCACCGATGCAAGTACTGTAATCTACGTATTATTAAATTATTAAATAATTAATAATTTAGGGTATTTTTGGGTAGTATTTTGGGTAGTATTTTGGGTGTTGTAGGCGATATTTATATTTGTTTATTAATAATAGTTTTTTAGGGGTATATTAATAAAAACTATATTTGTTATATTCCACCATTTAAAGGAATGTACAAATTTAATATATTTAAAGCAGTTGTTCACTACAAGATGTTTAAACATACACCAAAATAAGCACGAGTCCCCATCATGCATTGCACGCTGTCTACAACTTCTCTCCCTTTACCACCCCTCTTAAAAATAATACAGTGGCATCAAACCCTCAAAACAAGCTACGTGTCATAAAAATAGCGGCTCGCGTGGCTTTTGAGAGAATAGAGTTTTGGGGTCGTAGGAACCACCGGTCCTCACCAAAACCTGTCCGTGGTTCCAGTCGCAAGAGAGTTACAAAGAAGCGCTGTCCACGGACCAGTGTGGTTATACAATTTCCCCGGTCATTCATTGTACGACTCGTGCCTGCCACGTATTTGATTTTGGGGAGGGGGCCTCGCACGATACTATTGTGCTGCTATCCCTTTCTAAAGTGGTCCTTGAATTTGGAATCTACTCGTCAAAGTTTCATTCCCCCTAAAACTTGATTGGATCTATCAGAGATGATATATTAGGTACTTGGTATTCTATGATATATTTAGGTCCTTTTTTTCAACTCGTACTGATGGGCACACGGATTACGGATTAAAGGTCAAACCAGTCAAGTCTGATAGTCGTATCTGGAAGGTAGAAGTTTGAATTATGTTTACGTGTATTAAAATGCTTTTTTTCTTAAATGGTTGCTCACTATCCTTACGCACAATTTCAGGTAAATTTCCTCTATAATATATACATATATTCTTTATCCTTCCCCGCTTATATAAATTATGCAGACATCCTAGATGGCCAATAAAACGAATTGCAAAAAATAATCTACTCTACACATGATAAAGAGTGTAACTAGTGGACTCAGCCTGTATTCTTCTCTTTACATCTCTTAGCTGATTCATAGTTGAATTCCAAATAACTAAGCCACCAAAAACATTCAATGATTTACCATAGAATTTATTTATTCTTGAGGATCCTTGTTATTGGATGTTGATTATTAATCATTGTAGTAAATCATTTCCCAACCACGAAACTATAAACCAAGAGGAAATTACTTTTTTTTTCTGTGACAAATTTTACTGCCGGTTAAGGCTCTCGGAATATGGCAAAATTAAAAACCAAATAGAGTGATGATTTTAAATTATGCCTCATGTGGTTAATGACCGGTAAATATTAGGGACCGAACTAATATCAAAGATTTTGAAATTAATCTCTAACCGTTAAGTGGTAGTAGATTTGTTTTTATAGTGCTTAAATATGATACAACAAATAGTTTAGAATAATATGATGACTACGGCATATTTTAGTCATAATTAACTAAAACACCAAATCACACACACAAAAAATATAATATTAATAAAATAAAATAATATTATTATTAATAGTTTTGGCTTAAATGTAAAATATCATTTTAAAGATTATTATAAACATACTTTCAAATCATCTGATATAAATGTTAATATATTTTACCAAAGAGGATATATATTTTTACTATATTAAGGTAGGTTTTATTTGCAATGAAAAGAGTACAAAACAATTTAATACAAATTTGAATCATTTTATTAGATTTGCTTAGCAATCAGATACTTCAGATTAGCTTATGACCTACTTAAGAAATAAGACGTAAACATTAGCAAGATTGGTAAACTAACTAAACACGGCAAGAATGAAGGATCCCTTATTTCACCTCTCCCCTCCCCTCACTCCCTCATGTGACATAATTTCCACCTCTCTCCACCCGTTTAAGTTTTGCTAGTTCAAGGTCATGGGAAACTTTTCAGTAAAAGTTGGTGGTAGTGCATGATGTTGCTGGTAAAAGCTTCTTCTCTTTGGTGGTAAGCCACTAAACCAACATCTTGGCTTGGAGATGTGAATGGTGGTGGGCGTTACGGGTGGCTCCGGGTTGGGAGGGGGCTCTTGGGTAAGGGGTTCAGGGGAACGGGGTGGTGTTGGAGAGCGGTGAAAGAGAGAGGTAGGAAGTCTTCCAAGTTACCCGTCTCAAGAAGACGCTGGCTTGCTGCTGCTACTACGGCCGCCGTGTTTGGCGTCACGTGGTCGCGTGCTGGGTCGCATTCCTCGTTTCTCCGTGCGTTCCCCCCAAGCTGATTTGGGTGTTACTCTGATTTTAGGACAGTTGGTTTAAGAATTAAAATTGTTTACGATCGGTCAACACCTTGTAGATAATTACAAGATCATAGATTTCTCTATTATCTCATATTAAAGTGTTTTTAAAGATTCAAATTATGTGGAATCTAATATATCTTAAGTGTGAAGTTTAATATAAAAGAATATTAAAACCATACATAATTAATTTGTGAGACAGTTTAAAAAATGTAATCTTAAGTCTGCTCCTAGCGATGGTATATGTCATTTGTTAGAGAAATGTAGTAAAAAACAAATATCGGGTGTAGAATAGTAATTATTGATCTCTCTAAATATTAACTATACACCATTTGAAGAAAACTATAAAAATTAAATTTAAACCATTGATGTAATTAAATATCTTGGCTTTTACTCTAGATACACCTTGGTATATCTGAATATTAACATTTTTTAAGAAAAAAATATATTTTAAGACCCATTTGCAGGAACAAAGATTTTAATGAATATATTTATAACCATGTACCTTAAGAAAAATATATGATAAGCGGTATGTTTAGATCATTGATTGTAAATACTACATTTACATTTCATCCAACCTATATAAATTAAGGATTGACACATTTTGACCTAGGTGGGAAATCTATTACTAAGCTTTGTTTATGTACTAGAGTTTTAGGCGTTCATAATTATTATGCAATTTTCAAAAATCATTATTTTAATTAAATTAATAACAAACTGATGCATTAAAAGGATTTAGTTTTGAAACTGTATAATCTATTACGTCATTTTAAATTATGATACACTTCCTAAGCATTTCATTAAGAACTATTTATTCATCCATAGCTCCCCTTCATGTGTCTAACTGGATAAAGAGGCTCACTTCATATAAAAAGTATCATAATTCAATTCCAATTTGTATCATAAATTAAGGTATTAGTATGTTATCCAGTACATAATTATGTCCATATACCATAATTATGAGCGTTAGTGTTGGGTGATCCGATAACAATATATTAAGATGTAGGCCATCTTATTTCTCAATCTATTAGTTGACAAAAACATGAATTAAAAAATTGGAGGCTAGTTCCTTAAATTATTAAGATATACTAACATTTCAAGTAAAATGCAGAAGCAATGAAACTGAACTAGCTTAACATTATTTGTCTCTAATATATTTGAAATTTGTTTACATCAAGAAATCAAAATATGATGTATTTGGAACAATTATTGCAATTATTGCAATTTCCTAAATAATATTTTAACACTTTTAAAAAACCAAATATAGTTTTTTTAGATAGTTTAAGATATACGTTAAAATTAAGTAATACAGATCAACACAAATAATTATTTCGGAATAATAGTATTAATTTTATTTTTATAATCTAATGAATTTCTATTTTTTATTTTCGTTTCACCAAGTCTTTGTAACTGTTTGGGTTGTATATATTCTTAATTAAGCTAATGGGATGGTAATGAGGAAGGAAGAATCGTAGAAAAGATGTGGTATCCAAAATTGTGTGGCAGGAGACCGAGAAACAATTAATGAAAACCCACCATAATACTCCTAGCCAATATTTAAACCCTGATCTCCTCATCAACAACATTCCAGTCTAAAGAAACAGTAGCCATTTAGACCTTGTTTAGCGTAGCGTAGCGTAGTTATAGTAAAATCGTATTTATGCTTGATACCATTAGCAAATCTGTGTAGATTTTTGCTATTAGTTACTTAATTACTTATTTATCATATGGCCCTAGGATCTTGAAATTTCAGTACCGCACCTACAAATGTAGGCCACATGTTTCTATCTTTAGCTAGTTATATCCAGATTTCCTCATTACACCCTATCTCTATCTTGATCTAGTTATATCCAGATTTCCTCAATACACCCTATCTCTATCTTGATCTAGTTATATCCAGATTCCTCAATACACCCTATCTCTATCTTGATATAGTTATATCCAGATTTCCTCAATACACCCTATCTCTATCTTGATCTAGTTATATCCAGATTTCCTCAATACACCCTATCTCTATCTTGATCTAGTTATATCCAGATTTCCTCAATACACCCTATCTCTATCTTGATATAGTTATATCCAGATTTCCTCAATACACCCTATCTCTATCTTGATCTAGTTATATCCAGATTTCCTCAATACACCCTATCTCTATCTTGATATAGTTTATCCAGATTTCCTCAATACACCCTATCTCTATCTTGATCTAGTTATATCCAGATTTCCTCATTACACCCTATCTCTATCTTGAACTAGTTATATCCAGATTCCCTCATAACACCTTATCTCTATCTTGAACTAGTTATATCCAGATTCCCTCATTAAATCCTATCTTTATTTTGGACTAGTTATATCCAGATTCCCTCATTACACCCTATCTCTATTTTGAGCTAGCTCTATCTTATCCACCTCACTACACCTTATCTCTTGCAGGCCCATTTTAATATTATCCTCCCATCTGCGTCTTGGTCTTTCCAATGGTATATTCCAATTGAGTTTGCCAGTCAGTAGCTTGAACAAGGTTCTAGACTCTTCAAATCGTCCTGCATGTTCCCCCCACCATAATCTGCGAGATTATACTATCTTAACAATGTATTTTTATGAGTACATGGAATGTAACTCATCATTATGTAACCTTCTTCACTCGCCAGTATTTCTATACTTTTTTTGAACAAATATCTTCCAAAACACCTTGTTTTTGATACCTCTCAATTATTTTCGTCATAAAAGGTATGATACTACGTTTCACAACCACAGAGAATAATCGGTAGTATTTTTGTGATAACTTATTTTAATTTTATTAATTGAGTTAATCTTTCTCATATATTTATTGAGTACTCAACTTTGGATTTATTAGACTTTTTTCCTGTCAAAACACACGATATTTAAAGATGAAAATTCCTAAGGGTACACTTTTATAAATTAGTCTATAACAGTTTTAATATTACAAACAGTCCCATACAAAACATAATTTATTCTGGTAAACATTCTTTATTATCATTTTAAATATTTACATTTCAACTTTTCCACTTATTAAACATGTAAAACTATTTTTATTTTAATATTATTGTATTCACATAGAGCTGTATTGTTAGATGAAAGCTATCTCTGCATAATTTCTTTTAAGTTGTGTTTTAATAAGCTAAGTAAATGTGTGTAAAGTTAGGAAGACTTTAATACTTTTTTCTGGAATGTAATTGTTTATAATATGATTAGGTGACTAATAATACCCTATGATTTTTTATATATGTGAAGTGTGACAACTAAAAAGTCAAATATTACTATTTACTAGGATTTGTAAATATAATTAATGATGCTCTAATCTACTATCATTGTTGAGCTGTTTATTTGGCAAGGATTAAATCACAAACATAAATTTCAAAGCTGCATGGTTCACTAGAAATTGAATAAATTAATATTTGAATTTAATTTATAGCAACCATTAAATGGTTAGGTTACATAATAATTTTAAAGCTATTTACACTTTCGATATATATTTAATCTTAAAAAATTATTTAATTAATATCGTTGCTCAATCAATTAATAGTTATATTAAAAAGATTCATTATTACACCTTAATTAACTAGTTGTAAGCGTATAACCGAGCAGTTAGTAAGATACGATGCGAAATAAAAATAACTAGTTGTATTAGTTTTATTTATAAGTAAATGTTAAATTGGAATCTTCAATTTCTTTACTAAATATTAATATTTTACAGCCAGTTTTCGTAATATAAAGTAATTGAAGATAATTTTAACACAATCAAGGTCTTATTGAGCTAATATACCTGTATTAACACTCTAGAATCACAAAAACTAAATTATTAATATGTTATGAAAGTTGAAAAATATTACTCGCATTGGTAGGCCCGTGGACCAAACGTACAGCTTGTCTAATATGGTTTGTTCATGACGGGAATATCAAACTGTGATTCAGACTAGCTGAGACAAGAAGGTTTAATTTAATAAAACTGTATACTACTCTCTTTCCATGAAAATTAAGGTTCACTTCCTCTAAAATCCTTTCTTTCTCATCCCTACCCCATCGGTGTAATTCAAAAGTTTGTAGCTTGATTAAGTCATGTCATAGTAACAACTAATATATTAAACCGGTGTTGGAAATAATAACAGTTAGTAGCTTGATTAAGTGATGTCATCGCACCAACCACTATATTAACCAGGTGTTGGAAATAATAACAGTTAGTAGCTTGATTAAGTGATGTCATAGCACCAACCACTATATTAACCAGGTGTTGGAAATAATAACAGTACGTAGCTTGAATAAGTGATGTCATAGTACCAACCACTATATTAACCAAGTGTTGGAAATAATAAGTTAGTAGCTTGATTAAGTGATGTCATCGCACCAACCACTATATTAACCAGGTGTTGGAAATAATAACAGTTAGTAGCTTGAATAAGTGAAGTCATAGTACCAACCACTATATTAACCAAGTGTTAAAAATAATAACAGTAGATAGCTTGATTAAGTGATGTCATAGTCATAGCACTATATTAATGTGTTGGGAGTAGTAAAAGGTGGTGGAATGATTAAGCGATGTCATAGTAACAATCACTATATTAACCAGGCGTTGGAAATAATAACAGTACGTAGCTTGAATAAATGATGTCATAGCACCAACCACTATATTAGCCATGTGTTGGGAAAAGTAAAAGGTGGTGCAATGATTAAGCGATGTCATAGTAACAACTACTATATTAACCAGGTGTTGGAAATAATAACAGTAGATAGCTTGATTAAGTGATGTCATAGTACCAACCACTAAAATAACCAAGTGTTGGAAATAATAACAGTTAGTAGCTTGATTAAGTGATGCCATAGTACCAACTACTACATTAACCAAGTGTTGGAAATAATAACATTAAGTAGCTTGATTAAGTGATGTCATAGTGAAACTACTATATTAACCAGGTGTTAGAAATTGTAACACAGCGGGTAACTTTACAAGGTGATGTCGTAATAACAACTAATATACTAACAAGGTTTTGGAAATAGTAACACATTAGTATCTTGAATAAGTGATGTTATAGTATCAACTACTATGTTAACCAGCTGTTAGATATAGTAACAGCCGGTAGCTTGACCAAGTGATGTCAGAGTAACATCTACTATATTAACCAGGTGTTGAAAATAGTAACAGCGTGTAGCTTCACTAAGGCACGTCATAATACTAACTACTACAAAATAACCAGATATTAGAAAGAGTTACAGTGGATAGCTTTACCAGGTAATGACAGTCTACTAAATATTATTAAAAACAAAGTGCTTGGAATAGTAACAGCGGTAGCTTGACCAGGTGATGTCATAATATCATTTATAGATTATTGAAAATACTAGGCCTATATTAAACAACGGTGACCTGGTGGTCTAGGGGTAAGGTGTCAGACTTCTGTGCTAGGGGTCCGGTGTTCAATCCTCGGTCCTGGCAAAGATTTATCTGATTGCCAAACCCTTCCTTCACCTCTGACAAGACGTGTATTAATCACAATTTGTGAATGTGAGAAATGCCAGGCTTCCACCGTGGTACGGATCCCACGTTAAACTGTAGGTCCTTCATTTCATCTCACAATCACCCTACCATTGCACATTAGCGTAAGTGCGTATAACCCTAACGGGTAGTAAGACGCGGTGCTAATAATAATAATAATAATAATATATATTAAACAGATGTTGAATTTGGTAATATCAACTCTTTTAAACATGTATTAAATCGTTTAAAAACCCCAAACATAAGCATGTTCTTGAAGAAGTTATATAAATTCTCACGAAGCTGGGCAACAGGCACATTCTCGTTCATCAATTTTGATGAACGTAAATATATTTCTTAATTTCAGAAATTCAATAATGTATCTCTACATATTTTTAATTAGGTTATTTATTATCAATTGGCCACATCCAGCTACAACAAAAATTTAAACAACAGAATACTAGATACAAATTTTAGTTGAATATTATTTTTTACTTAGATTAATTTCTTAAAAAATTACAAGTGATAAAAATAAAATAATTTTACTTTAATGTACAGAAGAATAAAATATAACTGAATCCAATTATTTAATTCAAAACTAAACAAATATAGTTTAAAAGAGATAACCTAATTTATAATGGTTTGGTCATGCCTTGAAGATATTAAAGTCTTGTTACCCATTCAAGTTATGCATATTTTTTCACAGTGTTTTACTAGTCTTCTAGGTTCGGGAAATTTTATTTATGCTAACAGAAAGGTCTAATACTGAGTTTTTTTTATCTATACTGCACATTAAGGCTTTAACAATTTGTAAGAACATTATTATTAAAAGTTTAGTTTTATTGACCTCAACAATTTAATATATTATAAATTGAGTAGTATTGAATATTTACTAAAATAGTGTTAATGCTAGACATATTTAAAATATTGTTAATTCTACACATATTTAATGCAAATATTCCCTTTTATTTAAAGTGGTCATAACTTGAACACAATAATAACATACATTTGTAAACATTTTTGGTACTTTGACTAACATTTCCAAAGTGTCTTTAAGTATTAATTTTTATTTTTAAAATTTGACATCTGTTGTAAGTATCTTATGAGAAATAACTAAGAAAATAAGGTTTAGAGTAGGTCCAAGCAATGTTATACTTTAAATGGTATACACTTGGGATAAGATGAATTTTTTGAAAAGTAAATAATATCATTAACCTCTTGATGGAAATAAAACAGTTTTATGTCTTTCGGCAGTGTCTAATAATGTTTAAGTTTAAAAAAAACAATTGGTATATAATCAAGAAAATATTGATTTAAAAATAATGTATCAATATAAAATTGTAATTTATTATATTATATTTTATTCAAGAGAAGATAAATAAATTATATTTCAAACTAAACTATTTTACAATATTCTAAATTTTAGGGCCAATTTCCAAAAGATTAGAATCTTACTCCATTCTCTTTTATTGCCATATCTTGTTCACATCCTTAATTCTATACACATAAATATACTTGAAACCAATACAACTAAACAAACTAATTCAATAAATATTTATTTATCTATTTCCATCAAAACCCCATATTTACATTATTTTGTTTTATTTCTGACTTTGTTCTACACTGTAGTAGAAACGTTAAATTAACACCTCCTTTTAAATTTCAAACAGATTTATCACGAACCTGACGTAACACTTATCACATATATATCAATATAACATGGTAAATATGTATTTTATGTTAATCTTATTCCTTTCCTTTAATTATTATTAACGTGAAATAACTCTTGGCCAATTCAATTATTTTCATTATATTGAAAAATACATAATGATTTAACCACTGTGTAAGAATGGTGTGTTTTCATTTCATCTTAGATCTGAGGTTCAGGCCAATGTAGAATCAAAATGTTTCGCAAATAATCTGTGCAGCGCAAGCAGCCAGTACAAAGTATCAGAGGAATAAAATTCAACTAAGAAAATATAAATTTTTTATAGTTAGATATTATTTTATTTTAATCAATTTACAAATATTTAATAGGGCCTATATTTCTCTCCTTTCAGTTAACTCTAAATGACATGTACCTATAAAATATATTATCCTATTTTTGTTTCATATAGATTGTGTATTTTTAAGTATTGTAAGGTTATCTGACAAATAACTTTTTTTAATGGGTTAAATTATGTTTCTTGGATGTTGTAATTTAACATGTCCAAAATTTTCCTTTTAGAATATGAGTATATTAAATATTTCTATATTTTTTAAAATCTTTTCTGTTGTCTTGTTAATTACTTGAATTATCTTTTTCTAAATGGTTTTCCAATCTCTTTCTACGATAATGCGGGTATATTACATCTAAAATACATCCTACCTCATTTTGATCCGATTAATTTAATATAATTATCATATATGCATATAGCCTGATAATATAGTAATATGCAGAGATAAAAAATAAATATTTACCGTACCTCAAGTTTATGTATTTTTCTTTAATTTTTAAATTAAATTTAACAACACAATTATTGTTAACAATTAAATTTAAGGATCACGAGTAAAATACAATAAAATAATATATTTAATCTCGTAGCGCAAAATTGTGTACTCAAATATAAATATAGATGAAATTTACAGTACTTGTGAGATATTGTCAAACTAGACCCAGATTTCACATAGGATAAAATAGTATTGACTTAATCTTCGTCTAATTAGCAGCGTCAATATTATACATTATTCAATTAATTTGTTATATTGAAAATATTATTTTATTTAATGAATTATTTAATCCCAGGAGGAAAACTTTTTATTTAGGCCTAAATAGCTATAAATAGTCATACATTAATATAAATATAAGATACAATAATAAGTTATTTTTAATAATTATAAATTCAAAGATGTAAGAATAGTCATTATCATAATTTTCGTTTCATGCCGATATGTTTTTTAAATTATGTTAACAAGAGAAAATGATTTTCCTTGACGTGACTAAATATTGCAAATAAGTTTTACGAACATTTGTAAATTTTGTTTCAGTTACATTTCATTCAATGAACATCTATTAATCAGATTTCAAATAAAACTTTTCTTTAACAAGGTAAAATCTTTAGAGTACCGTATATTTTCCCGAGAATTTTATAATCAAGACTTGTACGGGTAAGCCTTCCAATAAATTGTAAGATTATAACCTTTATCGGGAAAACTTTTTCTAAAATGTCACAATATAATATTTCATGATTAAATTCACCAACATTGTCATGATTAGCATGAATAGTAAAGCTTTACCGAATTTGTCAGGATACACTATTGCATGGGTATTTTCCACAAAATTGTCACGATTTAGACTTTCATGGGTAAGTTCCCCAAAGTTGGCACAATCTAACCTAAAACGAGAAAGCTTCCCGAAAGTGCATTCATGGGCAAACTTCTCGAAAGCGACAGGTCAGATTCCAAAAATAGCCACAATATAACATTATTGTGACAAACTTAACGAAAGAGACGTGCCAGATTCCCGAAACAGCCACAATATAACATTACTGTGACAAACTTATCGAAAGAGACGGGCCAGATTCCCGAAACAGCCACAATATAGCATTACTGTGACAAATTTCTCGAAAGAGACGGGCTATATTAATATGTTTAACTAAGGGGTTAGGAGTGTAAGAGAAGACGCTATCCTTAGCTTTGCCCAAATAAAGATATTATTAGTTTATTATTACCATTATTACTACTTTGTATGGGCAAGTTTCCCGAAAGAGACTCATTCTAACATTGCAAAGGTAAACTTACCGAAAGCTGTAAAATCTAATTTTGCAGAAATGAGCTTCCCAAAAGAAGTATATTCTATATTTGCATGGACCATCTTCCCGAAATAGGCTCATTATAACATTGCAGGTGTAAGCTTAGCAAAACAGGTACAATAAAATCTTAGAGGGGTAGATTTCCCAAAATAGGAACAATATAACACTGCTGGGGTAATTTTCCCCGTAAAAGGCAAAATTTAACATTGCACGTGCAAAATTTCCTGAAAGCAGTAATATCAATTTTGAATTCGGTGAGATTTTAATGAGATATTCCTTTAATCTTGGCTACAATAACAGTGTAAGTAATTTAAGTCAAAATTAGTCTACCTTAATTTTCTAAAGGAAGTAAAAAGATTTATGGTTGTCACAATTGAGAATAATTTTTACATGGCCACAAATAAAAATGTCTGAAACCACATATTAATACATTGTTAATTACTCCGTAACTCCACATCCTTATAGACCTTAGAATATTAATTTTTGTACAAACACACACACACTGTATTCTCATTTATGTATATCTTTTAGACTAATGGAAAAGTATAAAAATATATTGTAAAATTAAAATATCTATAAAAAACAATCGTATTAAACTCGTTAGGCAGGTTTAAGTTAATTATATAAAATTATATATATATTTTTTACTAATATATCGATACTTTCTTATTTCAAGATTTTTCAGGATATTTATGTTAAATCCAAGAAATCAAAAATACTTAAGGTTTAAAATGTGGAGACGCTTACTTTACTTAATTGAGGATCTTTTTTCAGTTCGCAAATCGATTATTGATTGATTTTCAATCTATTATTGGTTCTCCGTAGCCGCATAACGATGGTCCACAGATTAACAAACTGTAACGAGATGCAATGGACTATGAACCTTCAGATCTCGGATCACTGTAAAGATAAAATGGATAGTATTGTGTTGGTTTCTTATGGACTATAGACAATTGACATTACGGATACGGAATATGAAGACAAGGCTATCTTAAATATTGTACAAAAATACATAATGCCCAAAAACTATAAATATTTCATGAACGTATAAAATATTTGAAGACACTGTCTTAGAAGTTGCAGACACGAGGATCTGTGACGAGACCAGAGAGAGAGAGAGAGAGAGAGAGACTAAGGCAGAGAGAGTAAAGGAGAAAGAAAAGATGAAAGGGTTATAGGAGAGTGTGAAGAAAAGGTGTCAGAGTCTCGTCACCTCGCAGAAGCCGCCATCTAGCAAAGCCTTAAGGCTTCAAGCGTCACCATCACACGTGGCTTGCTCGCTTGCATCCGGGAGAAAAATAACCTCCTCTGACATCACACTACATTTGGAGGTGAGAATCAAACCGAGAAGTTTTATATCAGACTAAGGAGGTTCTAAATAGGTTAAAACAACGTTACATACAGATGTATATAGAATGACTCACAAAGCGTCGTCATAAAATACCGTAGTAATATCCTTGAAAGAAAACCTTCATCTTGCTTTGGCAAACTTAATCACGAATATATTATATATATATATATATATATATATATGTTAATTTCAGATGGAGGTATAAAAATATATATTCTATTTTACACATAGTTAATATCATTAATAATTTAGTTAAAACCAATCATGGTTTTCTAGTAAAATATAAATTATAAACTATGGATTTAACGTTAATATAATACTATTAATTATCAGCGTACCTTTACACTTAATATTGATAGATTATAATTAGGTGTTATATTTATAAACTCGTATATGTAAGTTAAATAAGAAGTAGTGTATAATATGATTGAAAGGATGATTTGTAACATTTGTACGCAATACTATATTCTATATTCTAAAAAATATTCCTTTTTAACCCATTTAAATGTCACTATATTTATATATAGATATACATATTTCTTTAAATTAAAAATAAACTAAAATTAGGAAAAATCAGTTTCAAAATGATCTCAATATTTCAAATGTATTTATACTTTACACATATTATACAGCTCATTTCTAAATGAGTTAACAGAGTCCACTCATTATATGCTTCTTAATATGTTTGAGGAACTTTTCTATTTTGAAATTACAAATTTAATTTTAACTTCGAATTAATTTAACATAATAAAATATAGATACATTTTTAAATGGTACTCCAGGTCGTAGTAAAATAATATTTCTAAAATAGATAATCACAAAACATTCTATATCATTTCCTTTATTTATGAGCCTTCTAAAAAACTTGGATTAGCAAAATTAGTCTTTACTGTATATATCATCTTATACAATATTATTATTAATTGAATGTTTAATCTTTGACTCAGCGTCTTAACGAATTGATATTACTCTATTGCTTTGTCTATAAAGCCAGTTATATTTGAAAACATTAGATAATAATAATCTGTTTTTTGGTATGGTACGGGATTTATAATTTTTAGGACTCATATCGGAGTGCATGTTGGATGGCTAAGGCTGTGACAGAGAAGTCTGTATTTATACCCCGAATGTATTATTATTATTATTATTTAGCACCGCGTCTTACTACCCGTTCGGGTTATCGCTTAAGTACTAATTACGCTAATGGATTAGGAATTGGGAGGTTGCATTTAGAGGAAGTGAACCCGCATTTGCGTGGAGGGAGAGTGGAAAACCATTTAGGAAAAACCACCCCCAGTTCACCCGACCGAGATTCGAACCTCGATCTCCCCGTCCTCGGCGGTCGAGCTCAACACGACTAGCGCGTTAGCCAACTACGCCACCAAGGCGGGTCCGAATGTATCTAACGAGTTTTTTTTTTTAACTAGAGTGTTTCCCACTCTTACTCCCAGATATTGTCGTTAATATTCTTTAAATTTTATATTCATCCCTAATCCATATGCAGATAGCATGAAATAGTAATAGACCTAAGACACAGTTCCCCTTATCCCCCAAAATTAACATAACCTTAAATTGACAAAACCATAAAATGCATTTAATAATACATTTTTGTACCACTATTTTGAAGAAATATTTATTTTTACCCACACGATCTAAGGTTTCAGGTTCGTAATAGACTTGTTTACCTAACATGAGAGGATTAATGTTCGAATTTTAATTGGGTGTGACAGAGGTGGTTTTCTACATGAGAATTATCGTGTTGATTTTGCATTTCTAGCGACTAGCTAGTTCGGGTTCTGCTATATATCCTTCCCATATTTATTCTTTAAAATTATCCCTCAATAACATTAGTGTTGAAATTTTCTAATATAAATAATATCCCTTCGAATTGGTCACGTGAATGAAATGTCAAGATCATCTACTCTGACTTTTAGATTAAGGGGAGGTTAAGGTTAACATTCTGGCTCTTTTAAAGAAAGAAGATTTTCCTAAAGTGTTACTCACTTCATCTACACAAGGTGTATATACATTTCTTCTTATGACTTCTAGGTTCCTCCTTTCCTACAACAAAAATGTCGTTAAATGCATATACACCGGAATGGTATTGTGACAAGGAAGACAGAACGTGTGCGTACATAAAATTGGTATGATTATTTTGATATTATTTACTATTTTAATATATTAAACAATTATATTTATAATAAAAGACAAATAAACCTAACTGCGTATTTTATCCAATTCCAGCAATATTACTCTGGTGCGTTACCATATAATATACCATATTAATATTACCATATTAATATTACCATATTAATATTACCATATTAAGATATATGATGTGGGCGCAATACAAAGTTATTTTTGGTCAGTGATGAATTGGTTGAACTACAATACCACAATAATTTACCAAATCTTTTCTTTTGTTGAATATTTTAATTTAATTTTTTACCTTACCCACATTGGTGGACATGCGGACAAGCGTGTTTAGTCTAGTCTGCTAGTCAGAGATTATTCAAATCACTTCCGGGTTTACTGAGAATGTTTTAACCCTAATGGTCCAACTCTCGTTCTCCTCTAAAATTATATTACTTTTCTTCTAAAATTTATTTCTCAATCACCCCTACCCATTAGTGTGGTTATAATTATGTGGATAACCTGAATGGGAATTGATACACGGCAAATATAAATATATTACAAGATATAAATTGTTTAGTGAATATAATCTATCATTTATAATATCAAATCAACCTTTGAAACTCTATAAATAGTTAGATTACTGTATAAAATTAAAACAAATAATTTGCCAGTTATGTTTTTAATCAAATGACTCATAATCCATATTATATTGAATGGATGTGATATAATATTGTTAGTAAAAATTTTCCATGGAAAATTTGCTTTTGTTCTCTTAAGAATAAAATAATTTTCCTTTATAATAAAATAAAACTAATCTATGTAGTTTTTTCAAAGACCTAAACAATTAAATACATATAGATTTGTTATTTTGTTTAACTTAAGGTATCTATTCTATTACAAAACTAATTTTTAACATTTTTTGTTAAAAAAACTCTACATAATTTATTCAACTAAAAATACTCTTTAGTGGGCGCGAATATTTTTCTAGCGACAAGTAACTGAGGCTATTAATCCCAGATCGAGGTAAACACGATATTATTAATAAATGTTTTACCAACTTCTCTCGACACAAATGTGGGTAAAGATTTCTAAACGTTGCCATTTCATTTTTTTTTTCACTACCTTAGTTTAAATTTGTATAGCCTGGGCGGGTGTTAAGTTGCAGTGGTAAAAACTACATAGACAACATAATTGTATTGATATAAATGTTTTATATTTTTTAGTAAAAATGTGACGCTAGTGTAAAAAAATGGTACGGATCTACGCACGGACTTTCTCATGACGTTGTTCAAAAATGGAGATATTTAATCAAAACCCGTAATATATGTGAAAAGAAATAATATATATTAGCAAACCCAAGAAAAATTTGCGTTATACTTAAATAAAACATTTTTTAACTCACAGTTTTAAATTTATAATTTTATTTCTAAGGAATTAAAGTCCTCATTTGTATATTTGGACCAATAGAAAAAGATTGATATTAGTTCCACGAAAGTCAACACTTTGTATTAAAACTTCGACTTACGTTTTACAATTTTTGACATTTTTTTAGTGGTTGAACATCTTATGACTATCGCATTACTATTAAAGTCCTCATTTATAAATTCTGACCATTAAAGTAGGTAAATATTGACCATTGAATCTAAAATTATGAGATAGATCATTGCTAAGGTAGTATCTCTGCAATTAAATCTCACAAAAATGTATTAATATATTGGTCAATATCACAGAAACTTTTGGTTAAATAAATATATATTTAAAATAAAAGTTTTTAAATTTTAAATAGTTATACAATTTTGAAATGATAAGCTATTTAGAATATCAAATATTTACGAAAATATAGAAATTTAAGTCTTGTAGAATACCCTAAAATATTTTTATAAGAAAGTGAAACTATCATTTTTTTTTATAATTTTAATCAACGCCTAGATACAAGTTTTAATTAAAATCGTTAGAGCTGATTTTAAGAACATATCATTTTTCTCTTCTCACCCTTTAGTAAACTACACTTAATTTTAGAGATTAGACAGCCACACACAAACAGACGGCACTGCTAAAATCTCTTTTTAGGTTTTGGAGGGTCATGAAACGTCGACATCCATCAATATCTCGGGTTAGCTGTTTTTATCCGGTCGTAACACTTTACGTTTAGTGTTCGAAAAGTTAAAAAAAAATATATATATATATATATATATTTGAGTTTGGCTTGAAAATTATTTGTTTTATAAAAATATGTTTCAACTATAATATTTGTATTATAAATATACATATATATTTGCGATGATAAGTAGTTTCATGTATCATATACTTACGGAGATATTATTAAAATTAGAATTTACGCATGGGTACGGAACTCTTATTAGAGTGATTTTGACAAAAAAATTGAGAGTATACATTTTGTTTGAAATATTAATCAAAGCTAAGGAATTCAATTTAATCGGAATCGTTAGATTTGATTTTGATAAAATTGGATTTTTCTCTTTTGGCCCTTGAGGAAACTAGTCTTAATTTTGGGGTTGAATATCCAATTCATATAAATTCTCGGGGAAACTCTATGAAAACCCTAGTTACACAGATTTAGCCCAATCAGTAAAATAGTTTAGGCTCCAGTCCGAGTACAGACAGACCGACGGCATTGGGAAAACAACTTTTTCGGGTTCAGGGGGTCATGAAACGTCGACACTCATTAAAATTTCTAAATTTATTTTATTTTATGATCTCAACACTTTATCTACCTCTAAAAATATGTTTCATAAATTTAACCAAAGCTCAAAGGTCCTTACAACTATGTAGGACTATGTTCTTATATCTAGTATAAATATTAGAGAACTCTATATTTCATATGCATAAGCTGTTAAAATAATAATTTTGAGTGTGTCTGTCCTCATCCTTACTAAAATTAAAAAGAGTCTTTGATGTCAAGTTCTTAACAATAAAAAATTCATCTTTTGTAAGAGTCATAAACCCAGATAAGAGAATTATGTAAGTGTTATACTGAATGAGTGGTCATGTTTCCGAAATTTAAGCTAGGTATCTCAGATAATTTAGAAAAGGGGTTAACCTTTTAAAACAGGTTAAATAAAACACATATTTAAAGGAAAGAATCCTATCTATATAATTATGTAACTCGATTATTTAGTCTCAAATTAAAATGTTAATACTTAGATGACTTAATGAGAAAGGGAAATGAACCTAACTTTGACCTCTTACAATGTTTAAATTTATAATTTATATATGCCTAAATATTTAATCTTACTCTATATTTTATAGCATTATGTTCAATTTAACGATATTATATTGTTAATAAATAACACACTTTTGTTATTATTTAAAACACTAATATAATTATTTATCTTTTACTAACCCTTTCTATAACATATCTTTTAATTAACATGGTAAAATAAGGGTAAAAAGAAGTTTCAAACAATAGATGGTTGTGAATAAAATGGTTTGTAGAGATTAATCATTATTATGTATCGAGGATGTAGGACCACATTGAAAAATTAAATCGTATAGAAATCATCAACCTTGCACCCAACTGCAATTCAAAGCTCTACCTCCGTGAAAATTAAGTATAGCTAGAGTTTGATACGTAGGACTATGTGATCACCGATTATAATCGGGTCTTAAGACTGGCAAAATCGAAAAATCATTTAGAATTTGAATATATTAATTTTAATTTAGTGATAAGCGTACGCTACTTTTATTTGTTATTTTATCATGTGAAAATAGAACCTTAAATATATTCTTTCATATAGCAGATTTTATGCTTATAAGAACCAGTTTCATGACAGATTAAGTAGGGCCTCGATTGCATTACTATACCTAATACAAGATGACACCTATCTAGACCAAAATTGAATGGGCCAGTTTCATAATTATGCAAAACTCGCCTCTTCCATTCTGGTTTAGGTAGGTGTTGTCCTGTATTTAGTATAGCGCCACATTTCAGGTGTACTCAATCTGACCATGAAACTGGCCCTTTAGTATCGGCACTACTATTATGTTTGTCAAATGGGACTGAAAGGGTGGTTAGAGCATTGAGAAATGGAGTAATATATATTTTTTCAAGGTTTACCCTAAAATCCACCCATTTTTATTTATTCTGGTGTCTATTTATTGGTTGGTCTTCTGGTCTCTATAAACAGATTGATCATGTTACAGATACATGGCCTGAATGAATTTGAAATAATAAGTAACATTATTTTGTCATTTTTTAGTCCATGGCGTCTTACCTGTAGTCTAAGCTATCCGCATATTATCACAAATGGGGTAATTATGATGACGGTATTTTAGTGGAAATATGCCAGCATTTTAGTGAAGGGAGAGTAGGAAACATGACTCTTGACATCCCTCGTCATCGACAAGCCGGTTTAATGAGAAAGAAACATATTAGTGTATGTGAGCATTTATTCAGGTTAGCTTACGTATTACTGTAGGTACCAAACACAAACGCAAATTTCGTATTTTGCTACTGATTGAAATGTTATTTATTCGTTTACTTTAGTTCCTTACGCCAGTAAAATGACGTGCTACCGACTGAACTATGGTTCCGGAATCTGAGTTTATCAAACTGATAAGTTTTATTTAGTATAAACTACATTGTGGTATAACGAAAAATATTCACTAAAGTTAAGTGAAGTTGCATTTGAATCTTTAAATGTGATTTTAATCGTATTTCCAAAATTTCCTTAAAATATTTTTGCACAGTCAAGTTATTTACATTCACTTAAAAGTAGTTAATTGATGAATTATCTTTGGAAAATTTGATTCTTACTTTCTCATATTAAGAGAAATTATTGTAATCATATAAATTTTTGACCTGTGATTATGATGAATATCTACGTTTTATGTTTATCCGACCCCAAAAATGGGTATTTTACAATTATATTTGTCCCAATGTCTGTATGTTTGTCTGTCCCTTACCACCGATCCCAAATGGTTTAATATTTTATTTATTTGGCACCGCGTCTTACTACCCGTTCGGGTTATGCGCTTAAGTACTAATTACACTAATGGATTAGGAATTGGGAAGGTTGAATTTAGAGGAAGTGAACCCGCATTTGCGTGGAGGGAGAGTAGAAAACCATTTAGGAGAAACCACCCCCAGTTCACTCGACCGAGATTCGAACCTCGATCTCCCCGTCCTCGAAATGGTTTAATAGATTTTGTTCAAACTTGATATTTTGATTCTATAAGGTGATTCGTAGGGAGTCTACATTTTTAATTTCCACTAGAATCTAAATTAAGAGCACTAATGAGAAGCTTTTCTTAAATAAGACTTTTTCGAAAATTGCTCTAACAATTTTGTTTAAAATAAAGAGGTTGACATCCCAAATAATACTGTATACTTGGTTTTTTGGGTAAAAACTCCTTGTAGGGTAGTTTGCACATGAGAGATTTTCAAAAATTCGAAATATTTTGAAAATGGCTCTAACTATTTGGTTTGAAATGTACGTACTTATGTGGAGGGTTTTGGAGGAAAAATAAAACTGTATACTTGTTTATTTATTCTACTTAAAAAACTATATGTTTCAATATTACAAATATCATAGATAAAAATATGCTTATTTTATATTTTATTTGAATTTTATTTGATAAATATCTTAAAGTTTATTTGCTTCAATATTGTATGTGTATATTAAATTCAGTACTTATCCCAAGCGACAGTTATTTAGTGGTAATACAATTAAACTAAAATTGTTTTATAAGAAGCAAAAAACATTTAAAATACACAGTTCTAAGCTAATAATAGCTAGGTTCGTTATTGAGATGGAAACAAATATTTTTATAATCTACTTTCCCTTATGACAAGACCTGCAATGGTGGTTCACAAGGGCTCAGTGTCAATGATGCATCGTATTTTATTTTTTTTTTGTGAAAGGAGAAGTAAGGTTTTGAACTCCACACAGAAGAGCTGAGGGTACTCTTACATAAAAGGTTTTCCTCTTTACTTCAATGTAAATGCGGTTACATTTCATTTAAGCTTCAAACTTAATAATCTCTATCAAAATGTTATAGATATGCGGTTAAATTTGAGGGGTTGTAAGAATGATTGCAAAAACAATAATATATTATGAATGATATTTTGTAAATATATTCTATCCTTATATTCTAAATCACCAGCTTCCGAGAAATTTTCTCTCTTCCAAGCTATTCAACTAACCACTACTTTAAAGGTATAAATAATTATGTTTTTCTGAAATGGTTTGTATATACCCTATCTTTGAATTCCCCACCCTTAGTGTGTTCTATTGAACCTAAACTTGTCCTGCCCTGGTCACGAATACCGGACAAACGGCGTCGTAGACCGTTGGATGTAGGCAACTAGCCCCGTCCAAGCTGCACCGGTTTATTTGCGGCCGGTCTGACGGCTCGGCTGTGGCGTATTCTCGGTATGCTTCAGGTCAACTGTTCCCGCACTAAGCTTTCACCATTTCATGTCACAAACTAGAATTTTACTCCTGTCCGATTTTGATTTTATAGTCACATATTTGAGCAGTTATTTGTTAAAATGATCGTGGGAATTCATTTGAAGAGAAGATGTAAGTTTTTTTTTACAACATTATAATATTCGTACAGGCTACCAAATGTTATATAACTGATAGGTTAGGGTAAGAAATGTTTAATTTTATAGGATATTTACGCGAATTTTTATGTAGGTAGAGTGTAATATTATTTAGGTAAAAATAGCTGTACCACATCTAGTCTAGATTCGAATCCTACACTCCACCATCCACATAAAATCCAGACTAAATCTTGACGCTTAGAGTTAAGCGTTCAACATTTCTAGTATATATTAATTAAATTTTCTAATGAAAAAATGAGATTTACTAGCCATTCATATGGAAGATTCAATCAGAATTTATAGTTTTTGAAGGATTTTTCTTAAATTATGCTTACTATATTATTTGTCTCTATAGGGCGGATAAAGATGTTACTCTACTAACGTAATAATAAATACACCAAATGTTTAGTATAAAGTTTTAAACCAGGTTCATTTAATTAAGTAATTTTTTATTGGTTCCCAATTTTAATATAATATATGATGTTTGTTAAATAAAGAAAATTTATTTGGCTCTAAGTAATAGATAATAACAAATATGAACTATTTTTTAGTTTGTGAGATATTCCATAAAATAATATTTCATATTTTATTTCATATTAATTTATTATGTCACACTTGACAAAGTAATATATGGTCTTTTCAAATGCTTCAGAATTATATTAAGTGTTTTTGCTTTCCAGCTTTTAAACCTCCTAGGTTTGAAAGGTGAATAAAATACATTTATTCTTTGATGGGGCATTTGTCTTCATGTATAAAACTCATATTAATCTCCTTCAACTACCATTGAATATTGTGAGCAAAGCAAATTAATTTTGTAAAATATTATTAAAAATTATCGATTGTCAAAAATTGAAAGCTATAAGGAAAACATGCATGCTTCCAAAGATTTATAGTTGATTTCGGTTTTCCCACCCAATTATTAATTGTATATGAAATAATAGCTTAAAAATACATTCTGTTGCTTATATGAATTGGCCTTTTGTGCTAAATACCATTTAATAAATTTAGAGTTTATCATAAAACAAAAGTGATTATTTTAACTAAATGTGATTTGAAAATTAATATTTTAGATATTAAAATAAGCTACGATGTCAGTATTTGTAAATTTATTTTCCTTAAGTAGTGATATATATAAATAAGTTTTTAATACATTAAATACATTTACTCTAAAAGGAATATTGTATTTTTTTAAATTATCATATAGAATTCTTTATGTACAGTAGATTATGTAGAAAAGTATAAAATAACGATGCTAACATTAATTAATTTATTTTAAAATATAGATTATAGATTTAAAGCGTACAATTCCATTTAGTTGATTAATTTTATTTCAACTGCTTTATAAGAGGCGATAACCTCTTTTTAACAAAAAATTTAGATTGGGGCTTCGTAACTTGATAACTTACGTTTATCCTAAGACTTTGAAATATTCCTTGCTTGGTTTCATGACTGTGTTGCTGAAAATACGTGGTGCTAGTACATTGAGTCAAGGTAAGATTGCTACCTTTCAGGACAAGCAGAGTATACCATACAATGCGCTTATTTATTGTATTCATTTATCAATGCGTCTTACTACCCATTCACGTTATACGCTAATGGTTTAGGAATTGGGAAGTTTGAATTTAGAGGAAGTGAACCCAATCTGCGTGGAGGGAGAGTAGAAAATAATTTTGGAAAACCCACCCCCAGTTCACCCGAATGATATTCGAACCTCGATCTCCCAGTCCTTGGCAGTCTAGCTCAGCACGAATCTAGCGCGTCAGCTAACTATGACACCGAGGAGGATTATAATATAATGCGTGACCCAAGGATCTATAAAATTAAAAAGTTACTATATGTGTATAGGAATGCTATGAAAACTCATAATTTTCTTTGCAAACATAACCTTATTCATTTTTAATAATTTTTCTTTGATGAAATTATTCTATTGTGTGCCAAACAAAATATAAATAAAAAAAGGAAAAAGGTATTTATTTATGATTAAAAATTGTAGTTTAATTAACAAAAGGAGATTGAAACATAATCCAGATTTAACAAAGGGCTACTCAGTTCAACTCACCAAACCAATCATATATAGAATAATGGTGATTTGAATTGGTGATTTGAATTGGTACTCTCCTCAATACGCTTGGAAAATAGTAATTTATTACTTTTCTAAATTCATGATGCTAAATTTTATTATAATAAGTAGTGTGAAAAGATGAAAAATAACTATTATCTACAAAATAGTTATATCTATTTTTTGTGTGAAATATAATCAAATTAAATGATTTTATCGCTCATGTATGTATTTTTGTATTCAGTTTCATACACAATAAAATTAAATATTATTTATAAATAAATTTCTTTGAATATAATTTATAGATAAATATTCAGCTTTGGGTTTAATCTTAACGAAGTTTGGTAAACCTCCAAATGATAATTTTAACCAGTAATTTAAAATAGATGTTAAAACTTACACTGTATTGATATTTATGGCTCTATATGTGGTAAAAAAGTTTTATATAAGTCTTATTGATATTAGTACAGCTGTACCGTACATTAAGAACAATGCCATAAAATCAATAATCCCATCTTGATGAAATAGATAACTATGCTTTAGTTAGAAATCGTATCGATTCTCATGAACTAAATAAACACTCATGTGAAGAGAGTTTTAAAAAATGTAAAAAAAATACATATTCTTCACATTTATATCATTTACATGTTATTCAAAATTTCCAAACAAACTTAAACCAAATATATATAGTTTGTAATATTTGAAGTACATAAACTAATAAATTAAAATAAATACTAACCCCCAAACGATCACTAGTAAAAAACTAATTTTCAATTAACAGTATAATTTTAATCCAACAACATTTACAGTATCAAAATATTTAAAAAGAATTGGAATATGGAATAAATACTTTTTTTTCCTAATAATTGCTTCAATGGTCGTTTGACCATGAACTGGAGCAGTGATCAAGTGGAGCTATGGTTCAAATCCTTGTCAGATGACTCGGTAGAGGAAATGCTGTTTGAACATATTAATTAATAGTAAAGTTATCTATAACTATATCAACTGCAGTATATAGCATTTCGTGGGGTTGATATTTTACTTATATTTTAGAAATAAATAAATATTTAAGTTCTCACTCTTCAAGAAACCTGTTATTTATGTAAGTTCTATTTATTTTGAAGGAATATAATCGTAAAAGAAAAATGCTATCCAAAACCAGTGAATATAAAATGTATGGTTGTCATGGTAGAGAGAGCTAAGATATGTGATCATTGATGTCTACCATGTGAGGCGTGTGTAGGAGAGAAAAGTGAGCAAGGTTTCAAGATTCTCCTCATCCCCCTTCTCCATTTCACCACACCGCCCATCCTCCTCGTCACCAACAAACATTCTTACCACAGACACGACTGCTAACACACATACCACAAAAACCCAAGAAAATAACAACTAGATTAAGATATTGAAGAAGGAACATTTTCAAGATGTCAGGTTTGTGAAATGTACTATTAAAACATGCTCTACTTGAATAGTAAATGTGTTTATACATCTAACGGAGGACTTCATAAATGTAAAGTATGTATTCATCATTTTTATTCGGACACTTATCACATCTCAGAGTTATGCTTAATTAAATTCTTGATTATTGTAAATATTAAATACTGATGGATTTCTATTAATAATGTCTGAGCGAACATAAATAAAATTGATCTTAAAAAGATAATTCCTTAACACTTTCTGTCTTGGCAGAAACTTTTTACTTTTAACTAGTTAAGCTTTATATAATTTCTATTATATGATATGTTTGAATAAAGAAATGTATACGAACCAGTAAACCCTTGCAAAACTTTCAAAAATTCAACCTTCCCCTCCCCCCTCCAAATAAATGATGTATACTTTTGTTGGATTGTTGAAATTAGATATTCAGCGAAGTGTATTCACAAAATAGCAAAGGGAGTTTATTAATGAAAAGTATATACAATTTACAATACCCATTTTTCTACAATATTTGATGTCAGAATTTAATCATCTTGAGTTTAGAATTTTCTTTTAACTTAAATTTTAAACAAGAAATGTTCTTTACGTATTTCAGAAGTCGGTAAAATAAATCATATCCACTGATACCTTATTCATCGCTATAGGCTTTGTATCAGTTGAGAAAAAGGGATGTTGACAACATAAATAATATATAGGATTAGCAATGTAAATTAAAAAAGTATATCGTCCCACAAATTCTTGTTTTATTTAGTAACACATTCAGACATCTTAACATTATATTATTAACAATCTATGTGTCCGGGCTAAGTTACTAGATTGACAGGAAAAATGTTATTGGTGAAAATGGTACTTACCCTCCCATGGTAATAAACTAACGGCTGAGAAAGTGGGTGGAGCGCCGTGACTAGAATTAAGTTAGTAAGTCGTGTACTTATATGGTAGGTTGGTTCAGTGATTGCGGGATAAACACCCTAAATGAGAGTATAGTAATGTTTATTAAATGCTTTCGATGTAAGATACCATTGGGAGTACCTAGACGCAGATGGGTCGATAGCACCAGAATGGATCGGAAAGGGATAAGGTATAATGAGGTGGACTGTACAGAACCATCTAAAGATAGGGATAGGGGGCTTATTTTTTAAAGTGCGTCTACGAACTTTCAAACTCCTAATACCATAGCGTAAGTAGGCAAATCGCAGCTAGTTTTTCTAGGCTGATTGACAGATATTTGTGTAAAAAAATGAAAGCCTCAATTTAATTATGTATATGAATACCTACCATGTCGCAAAGTGTCATAGCTAGAGAACAATACATTTGTGCTTGATTAATCTACAAAAGCGTATAACCCGAACGGGTGGTAAGACACTGTGTTTAAAAAAAATAAAAAATATTAATCGACAAAGATTATCTGAATTCATTAAGTTATATGTAACAATGTTATTACGCCTCTAAGTGAGGCTATATACAATCAACATAATCTTAATCCATAATCTTACAAACATTTTAACGATAAATAAATGTGTTCTAAATTGTTTAAACCAGTAGTTCTCAAACTTTTTAGTCATGCGGACCTTCTAACCAGGGAACAGCTGATTCCCGAACCGCTTGGTGTGGGATCAATGATAAAACAAAATTAAAAACATGAATTTATAGTATATTCTAGAGATAAATTAGTCATAATATATTTTATCGTCAATATCATTAAAATAAAATTGAAAATAAAATAAATGTAGGTATTATATTTTTACATCTTAAGGCACGATCTTTTCTTTTAAATAAATGTAGAAAAATACAATAAAAATGTAAAGAAAATTTTAAAATGTATTATATTTTTACATTTTTATAAACACTGATAGTTTATGTTAGGAATGGAACTGCTTACGTGACTTTAAATTATCATTGAAATTTCTAGCAATATTAGTGACCATCTCCTTAAGTATCGTTCCACACTAAGACGTTTTCATTTAACATTTTTTGATGTTATAAATAGCAATAAAGACTTGCTTACACAAATATGTTATTGGAAAAGGCATAAAGTGATTCAGTGCTTTTTTAGAAAGTGCTTTCTGTTGGCTCACGAGCAAATTAATATAAAACTGTATCTCCAAATTCTCCTCTCAAAAGATTTGGGAACAAGGGGTGTAGCCTACCCCCCCTCCACTTTTCAGCCTCACATTTTCGCCGGGACTTAATATGTCAAGCGGATGTGGATGTGGATGAATATGGAATGTGTTTAGTATATGGCAGCAATTTACCGTTTTATATAAAATTTTATAATATCTAAAAATATATATAAATCTATGTCATGGATTCCCTGGATATCTCGCGGACCCCTGTACTAGCCTCAGGGACACTTGGGGGTCCTCGGACCCCAATTTGAGAACCACTGGTTTAAATGCTATAAAGAAACTAGCTTAGCTAATGTTGTATTACATTTTCAACACCCGAAGATGTTTCTTAAAGTATTTATATCTATTTTTCTAGTGTTACTGGTCCAAAATAACAAGGGCTTAAAATCTAGGGGTACCTTGCTATTAGATGTAAATCACGAAGTTTCATTTCCTATAAACACTTTAATTTACACCCAAAAGTTTAATTTATAGATAATAATAAATAATATGTAAGATAATAAAGTATGAATTTTACCTTCACGAATTTCCTAATACTATTAAAAGTTTAAATAATCCAACTCAAACTTTTTTAACTCAGAACCTATTTTAATTTTGTATTTTTATAACGTCTAATTTTAAACTATCCTTTCATAAACGATAAAAAATATCATAATGTGGATATTTTCATTTTACAACTATGTAATAGAGCCATGTAATGTTCTATTAATTAAATTAAGAATCTTAAAAGTGAATTAAGACACCTTAACTTAGCTGGTACCACGACTGTCTGCTGAGAAAGGGGTCATGAGTTAGAGTCACGGTATGGTCAAGAAATGTATACTTTTTGAAACAAGGGATTTTTCTTTAAATGTTTTGAATTCACAGTTGAGGAATTTTTTTTTCTATTCTAGAATTAAGCTAGTTTGTAAATCGTTTGTTGATATAATTAATGGGCTTGAAAATTGTGTGTTAAACATGTAAAATATAAAATATATTCATATTGCCCTTCAGATATTTACTGTAGATCCTATTTACCCAAAACTTGTTAACACATTCTTTAACGCACTTTCTAACACGCTCTGTGGTGATCAGTTTTATTAATATAAGAAGGGCATTTATAAAATGCAAATATAAATAGTTTTTTCTTTTGGCTTTCAATATTAATAACATTTTAATTTAACATCAAACGTAACAGTTGCAAATCACATTACTTTATGTTAATATATTTTTAATATCATTCATTACGGTTTAAACCCGTCAAAATGTCAATATCTGAATCGGGCTGTACTTTCTATAAACCTCGACTTGCATCTAGAAGTGCACAAACGGTCTGATTAGTTAGACTCGCATTGAGCTTGTTCACTTTAGACGAAAAGTTTGGGATTCGAATCATCTCACTCTGGTGAAATGGAGGTAATTTTACTCACATTATTTTGGCGGAGGTTTTCATTACTCTAATTCTCGATAGTTTTTGCAAATTTCCTCCAAGCCGACTTTAGCCTCTTTTTCTTATATTATACAATTATTAATAGGCATGATAAATACTGCTAGTAGTAAAAAAACATGTATTATATAGTATTTGTAATCATCTTATTATTACAATCTGTCAAATCTGACATCGCTGGCCGTATGAATACATAAAGGAGGTATAGCAGATTTATAGGACTCTCAAAATAAAACCACTTCTTTGGGTGGGATGTAACGGATCTATGGTACTAGTATGATGAGGGTTTATTAGAAGGAGCTAAAGGAGCACTCGCTTGGAAGGAGAGTAGGAGGCCACTTGGTGTAAAATCCATCCTCTGTAAATTGTCTGATTATACTTCGAGCTAAGAATGAACGGCTGAAATCCAAAATAGAAATATTGATATCAATATCAAACAAATATCGCTAATTTATTAATATCGATCAAAATGCCCTTTTAAAACATTTATAAGAATGGTTTTTGTTTTTAAGATGTATGTTGGTGGATAAAATTATAGTTAAGGGTAGTGAAATATTTATAATTAAAATTAGTTTAAAAGTTCAAAATTTACAAATATTTTATCTATGTATTGTAAACATATAATTTTTTTTTTTCAGCTCTTGAAGGAAGGAAGGGCACAGGGGCATAAAGATGGCGGCAGACATGGAGATATAGAAGAGAAGAGAAGCTTTTCTGCCGCCCGGTCCTTTCCTTTCCAGGCGAGCATCCTTTTCCTTTACAACCTCACCCCTTCCCCCCGACCACCTTTACCCACGCTCCGCGCGTCCTTCTCCGCCTTTCCCTGTTTTTAACTCTTTTTTGGCCCCCCCTCCCTCCCAAGCCAGAAGCGGCTATCTCAATCCAGGGGACTTCTTGGATATCAGATCATATGGAAATCTACAAGCTTCTAGAACTAGGTCGCAAACGATATAGTTAAATGAATTGGTTCAATAGAACTTGATATTTAATCTAATATATAAATAAAAGGAACACAATAACTAGACAAAGATGTGTAATCTTACGAATCTTGTAATTTTATTAAAAATAAGGATAATCCATTGGGAAAAAGATAAATTATTGTTTATAAAATCAGAGTTTGAAAGTAATTTTAATCCAAATGATTGTCGTGGTCGCCTTTTAATGATTTTTTAATTTCAATAAGTCTTCTAATTGTTGTTTGAATTTATAAATAGTAATTAAATATTTTTTCGTCATTATTATTTGCCTTGATATTCCTACTCCAGGCCTATTATGAATAGTCCCAGGGAAGATTTGAAAGAAAAAATAATTAGGAATATAGTTCTAATAAAACTTTGGATTATAACAAAAGGTATTGTTTCTATCAATTTATCTTACTAGATAGGAAGCGATAAATTGTAATAATATTTAAAGTTATTTAAGCTATTTACTTATTTGTTTTTATTAAAAAACTTAAGAAAGACTGTTAATATACTCATTTAAAAATTTTTGATTTCTCGTTGACCAAATCTGCTCATTATATACTATTATATATGTATATATAACTAATAAATATGATCCCATCTGTGTACTATCCAAACCAAAGTATCAATTTGAATTGGTCTATCTGACATTATGGCCCACACCGGTAAGAGGGGACAAATGAGACATTCTAGTCTTGTGTTGTACGTAGTTGACGGAGAGGTCAAGGTTCAATGCCATTCAGAGTGTACTTTGAAGATATCTACAAATTAATTTTCATCTTTCCCTCCTGAAAATGCAGGTATCTTTAATGGCGATTCTAACTTTCTCATTTTTACCACTGTGTGCGTTTCTGAGACTTATTCACTTACATTATAATATTGATCTTGCGGTTTTGTATTTATAAAATAACTCATCTTTGATTTGGAATAAATATTGAAAAATATAATTAAATAAGGTAGCTTAAGTTTGGTAGGGTTTTGGTAGAATGAAGCTGGGATTATAATAAAACACAAACAATTTTTCTCTCAGCATTGATAATTGATAGCATTTTACATGAATTTACGTATAAATGTGTGGCAAATTGTTTATTAACTCATACCTGAAATAATGTTCATCCTAATAAAATAATATATATTTGTAATTAAATAAGAGACAGCCAAATATAATTAAAAAATGAAAATAATGGATTGGAAAAGTTTAAAAAATATTGCTTTTTTTTTTTGACAGTGCTTTGCTACCAATAAAGGCTACCAGCATATTTACACTAAGGGGGTTGATTATATTAGTGTACCCACGTTTGCTTGGGATTGAGAGTGGGAAATTTTTTTTGAGAAACGTATATCATTGCACACTCCCAGGATTCGAAACACTTGTCTCTCCTTCACTGACAGACCAAACTATATGAGACTGACGACTTTGTTCTTGCTCCCACCAATGTGGTCAGTAGGTCTATAAAAAACTGCCTGGGAGCTAGATCAAATTTTCACATTTTGAAATTCAACCCTGTAGGAAAATTTCTGGATCAGATTCATAAACACATCTAGGGTTTTCAATCCATGAATTTGCTGTAGATTACAGATAGCAGTCTTACCTTTACCGATTACACTATGACTCTATCTTATAAGCTGAACCTAGGTGTAGCCCGTCAAAGTAAGGTTACTACTTTCCAGATGGAAAGGAGTGTACAGAAATCAATTATTTATGATACTCTATTAAATAATTTTAAAATGTAAACGTTTAATATTTGTTTTGTTACATGACCATACATTTTGATACGTTTTTTAAATATATTTATTTAATACTTGATCTATTGCTGTAAGAATGATACTGTAAATGAAAAATTATTTTCAAGGAGAGGTTGGTGAATTACCTTTGTGAAAAATCTCTCTTCGTGTACAGTCCAGCTTTTTGATTCAAAAAAGAATCTTGTACCCTTGGGTTACTATTCCAATGATATTAAATAAAAATATATAAGTAAAATCAATGCTTTAGAAATGATTTTAACCATACGATTCAGAGTCATAGTGAAAACTAAAATAGTATTATTTAAGCCTTTACTATATAATGGGGGCTAAAATATAATTTTAAAAAGTAAGTTTTTTAAAATGAAAGCTTATATTCCTAAAATATAATCAAACAATTCTTGAGATACATCTTACTTTTTTCTTTTAATTGAAAGATGATCAATTTTTTTTATAAGTTTAACATTTTTCTTTTAAAAGTGTTCAAAGAACAAAACATTTTGTAAGTAGAATTCTTGAACGTGATGTAAGCGGTATTTGTTCCGAAATATCGGCGTCGTTTTCTTTCCCTTACACCCCCCTACCCACCCTTCCCCACCCCTTCTATCCTCCTTCACCGCTACCCCTTACGCAAACCCCCCAGCATCTCTTGTTTCCAAGGCAGCGTCCAACTGCGCTCAATACTTCTTCTTACCAGACGTGCTGGCCTTAGAACAAGATGGACGTCACCCCTAAAACTGAAGGGGTTATTCTACTTTCCAAGCTATCCCGGCAGAAGCTACCGGGTCCGGTGTTTATCTTGTGGCTCCACGGACCACCCTAATACCTCACCTACTGGGCGCAACTGACCACTTTCTATGGTGCCTAACAACAGGCTGATATATAGCAAGCGATTTCTTATTTAAAGATTTTACTCTCGATCAAATTCATTCATAAAAAATTTTCATTCATTTTTTATTTGGGTTATTTAAAGTCCAGTTTTTAGGGCGGGTTGAAAATAGAGTCTGAGTTAGAGGCAGTTATTTACTAGTTTTTATTGCAAAACATATTTTAACCAACATAAATACATTTTTATAAGACACTTTTATTTTAATTCTCTATACATAGTCATACTAACAGTTCTAAAATATATGTCATGAGATTATTAGCATTTAGAGAAAGACTTTTATAGTAAGAGGAGGAAAATTTATTATCAAATTCTAATATGCCCATTAAAATTATTCAAGAACTGTGGACATTAAAATATATAAAAAATCAAATTAAACTAATCAAATGAATCATATTTTTTTCAAATTTTGTCAATAATACTTTTATTTTATAACGGAAAATATACTGGTCTTAACTTGCCTCCGCTTGTATCCCACCCTTAATCCAACTGATGGATTGACCAACACAAGACTTCAAACAAGTTTAATTAAAAAAAAAATCTCAGCCAATAATTCAGCACTTTAAACAGAAAAGCCTGAAATTATCCACATATAAGTTTTTTATTAATGTCGGAAATAGAACCCTGGACTCTTAACTGGAAAGGAAGACAAGCCCTACTAGCACTTAGATATTATTTAGCAAATATCAGGATAAAAACGTGTACAATTATTAAATATCTTTGCTGGCATTACCTAAAATCAGTCCTCCTATTTTTTTTATTGAACCTGCTAATCACTGATCCACAGAAATGAATGGTTCAATTCCTCCACTGGATCTAAAATGTAATAGTTTGGTTTTAAAATAATATATATTTAACGTGTACCCATTGTATAATAAACAATTCTGCTAACTGATCGAAGAATTAATGATTAAATTTACCTCAAGGTGGTAAATTGACATAATTTAGACCCGTATTGGTGGACTCATGGATAAAACGTCAAGCTTATGAAGTATGGCTTGCAGGCGACAATTAGGTCAGCGTTTGAACTCCAGTCTGGTGTAATAAGATTGTTGTTTACTTTACTGTTTGCCACTTTACCTCAACGCAAATGCAGGTGGATTTTTTATTAAATTCTACCTTCCTAAAGCCTACCCCATAAGCGCTGTTGATTGTATATATCTCTGAAGGCTAGTAAAATACTATGTAAAATTAGCCTAATATCGAATATATTTAACTTATTAAACCTTTAATAACTGACCTAGAAATATCCTGTGACAGTCTCTGTAGACATTAACCTTATAAAAAAATGTTGGAAATAGCCTATCTTGTCTTAAGACATTTAATCTAATACTTAAATTTAGATTCTATAATAAGACATAATAGTATTTAAGTAAAAGTATGACATATTTATATAATAAGATTCTCTTGAGCCAGCCTGAAATATTTTTTTTTATCACCGCGTCCTACCACCTGTTCAGGCTATGCTCATATATGATCATTACTACAGTGGCTTAGGGTGAGGATGGAAGAATTTGACAAGTAATCTATTAGAATTGCGTGTAAGGAGAGTGGGAAATTATTTAGGGAAAACCACCTTCAGTATATCCAACTGGGTTTCAAACCCCGATCTCCCCGTCAGCAGCAGACCAGTCTATAACTATAATGAAGAGTTAGACCATTCAGCCCTTGAATCGGGTACCCCTGATTTTGATTTAAGCTTAGTTACTTTTGTTCATTCAATATAGCCGTTTATTAAAGAGGAAAGGAACTGGATGTAGCTAGATTCTAAGAAAATGGCTATAGTAAATTATTTATTTTGATACAGAAGGTAATAGATAATATGTAGTTCCAATATTCTGTTAGATTTTTTTATTTTAAATGATTTTGTTCATACAACTTCAACCAAACAGAAATTTAATATTTTAAATTTCACCTATGCAGGGATACAAACACTGTTACCTTGGCCTGGCGGACCAATTCCTTGTTTGTTGAGTAATCCGGAAACTTGACCTAGTCTGAGAAATATTCTCAAACCTCCACGGCCAAGAGTACACAACATTGCTGATAGAGAGTATTGATGAAATTATTTTTGTCTTGACTGGGAACTTCTCATAAATTAATCTCATTTCTAAGTCACTGAATATCTCCTTAGTTCGTCACTCGTTGGCAGAGTGCTATCAGGTGATTTACTCTTAAAGAATGTTAACTTAATTGAAAAGGAGGCTAGGTCTCGAATCCTTGCTGGGTACAAAAAGGGATGGCTAACCCCATGCTATCCTTACTATGGGTTTTACCCTCCTCTCGGATTAATCAAATGGTATTTTCCTTTAACTAATGTACACATTTTTTGCCTCTTTGCTTAGTTTGTTTTAATTATTTCATTTAATCTTTTCTCAGTGGTTATTCGTCCAATATTATCTTACATTTTGTACTACATCTTAGCTAAGTTGGTAGCGTGTTTGTCTACGAGCTACGGCTCCTAGGTTTGATTCCTGACAGGACCTAAAATTTTTTCATTGGTGAATTGTGAGTTTCCCCTTTTACAGTGATTAATTAACGGGCAGGGCATGGATGCTGTGACTGTTCTAGACTTAGATTAGTTTATATGTCATGTGCCGATATAATCAGTTAGTTCAGAAAGTGCGCGTTAAATACCTCGAAACAATTAATAAAAAAGAATATGATTCATTTTATAACCTTATTTTAGGTATTTGTGTGTGCTCAAATTTCTCATGAAAATGTACGTTGGAATATAAAATCAAACTAAATTATTATTATTAGCATCGCGTCTTACTACCCGTTGGGGTTATACGCACTTACGCTAATGTGTAATGGTAGGGTGATTGTGAGATGAAATGGAGGACCTACAGTTTAAACGTGGAATCTGAACCACGGTGGAGGCCTGGCATTCCACACATTCACAAGGTGTGATTAATATACATCTTGTCTGAGGTGAAGGAATGTTTAGCGATCGATAAATCTGTGCTGGGACCGAGGATTGAGCCCCGGACCCCAGCACAGAAGTCCGACACCTTACCCCTAGACCACCAGGTCACCCCCAAACTAAATTAATCTTTGACCATTTAAATTAATTTGGTAACAGCCTTTTATAAATGGCCACATCGGTGTTTGGATGGTCCAAATATGGGTATAGCTCGACCGGGTAGTAAGACATGATTCTAAAATAATCATTTGAATTTAGGTGAGTTTACAGAGCGATATAAATACTATCCACATCAGTTGTCACATGTTTAAAGTGTCACTCTAAAAATAAATTAGACTAGCAATAACAGAGAGTTAAGGTTTGAATCCCGGTAGGTTATACAGAGGGTATATTTTTTTATTCAATTGTTTCCCTCTACGCAAAATATGGTATGATTATTTTAAAACTTACCATCCTGATCCTTATCCCAATAGTGTAAATATATTAGTATCCCGATAGGATAGTAAGACCAGATGGACTAAAAAAAATTCTGCTTAAAGTCTCGCGCAATAACTCAATTTAAATGCATTAGACCTTGAGTACAAAATTGTTATAATCTTTAGTGCAAAAATAATTAATTGATTAAATTAAAGCTATTATACATATTTTTTTCATGACATGGCTAGATAGCACATTTGTAAAATCACAAATTTAACCCCGTGTCCACCAACACTATCAATTGTAATTTAAACCCTGAACTCCAGTGTCAATGTCTATGGTACTTTGATTATGATCAATTTCCTTAATGTTTGAAATGTGGGCCTACGGTATTTATATTCAAGGAAAAATATACAGGCATTAAGCTATTAGCAACTCGAACATTTTTTTTTGTATTAGCACTGTGTTTACTACCTGCGCTTATGCAATAATTATGCTACAGTTTTTAGGGAAGAGTAAGATAATGTTTAGAGGAATGGTACCCGCATTTGCGTGGAGAGAGTGTAAAATCATTTTTGAAAGACAATCCTCAGTACACTTCGATCGAGATACGAACCTCTATATCCCCATCATCTCTATTATAATATAGTTTTTTTTATTTTTACATGTAATGGTAAAGGAGTTGTTTTATTGAAGTTTCTACAAATTACGTCTTACTACGCTTTTTCATCCAGCCCGTGATATTTTCTTCAGTTAGTAAATTAAGTTGCCAGAAAGAAACAACAATGATACTTAAAATAAACTGTTTCATTGGCTACATTGTCTAAGGTGTCACTTTCGTGTTAAATTTGAGTTACAATGACAATGAGATTGGGATTTAAATCCCGCTCGGTTGTACTGAGGGTGGATTTTAAAAAATATGGTATTCACTCTTCCTCCATTCAAATGCTGATACACTTCATCTAGACACAAACCTGACACATCATTGAATTATTAATTTAATTAGTAGCCTACATATGACGTGTATAACCTGAACGGGTAGTAAAATGCTGTGCTAAAAAAGTTCATTGTCATATATTTGAGAAATATATATAAAAATCGACTCGATGTCTGTTGTAGGATGGTTTATGTTTATTATTAAAAACAAGCGAGTGTACCCGTTTTTCATAGGGGAGTCTATAAAGTAGAATTGTTATTTTTAGTAGATATAAAATAAATCACAGGATATAGTAACCAAATCTTAAATTATATTAAAATAGTAATCGCTTATATGCTTGAATTAGATTACAAAACGCAACAGTAGGCTGACTAATACACAATGTAAAAATCGAGCTATCTCCAGGACATGTTTATAAAACTATTATTTCTTTTGAAGAATAAGTTATAGCTTCTATTTACACAATACTTTGAACTCTTCCCTGTTGGTGCAAAGAAAAAAGAAAGAAGAGTGTCACAGAATAAATAATTGGTTGTTAAAGGGTTAGATCCAATTAAAAATATGTTAGCATTTTTCTACCGCATCAACCCCTTTTAGACCCGTCCATCCTTATTGCCCATTTTAACTACTTTACCCCTTTTACCCTCCTTATCCTTCTACCCTAGTTACGTTTTTTACCCCGTTAACCTTTTTACTAAAAAAATCACTTTTTTCTTCTTTTGGTCACTGTGTGGCTTTATAATCTTTTTATTATTTTATTTCTTTTACCATTTTTAACCTTTATACCATTTAATTAAATTATGTTTCAATTCTTGAAATTTCAAATATTTTTACCCTTTTGCCCTTTTTACCATATTTTTTCATTCATGCCATTTTTGCCCTTTCTGCCATTTTTGCATGTGTGCCCTTTTGGTCTTATTATCATTTTTGAATGGATTTACCTCTACCATTTCTAACATTTTTGGACTTTTTGTCCTTTTTAGCATATATTTTACATTAATAATTACCCGGCTTAGCCCCACGGAAATATTTTAGGAAAAAAAATTAGAATATTTAAAGACTTTAAAGATGTGTTTAAAATGGTTAAAAGGCTAAATATGGTAAAAAAAGGGTATAAAGGGTATAAGGTATATGGGGTGCTAGGTATAAAGTGTGTAATATATAAAGTATAAAAGGTGTTGGCGTAGAATATAAATATTGTATAATATAGGGGGGTAAAAGGATAGAGGGTAAGAAGTTAAATGGGTAGAGTGTAATAAGGTTTACAGGTAAATAATGTATTAATACGTAAACGATATTTTTTTAGAGAAAACTCACAACATTTAACAATAATATATCACGGCGACATGAGAAGAAGAGTTGGTTGTGGTTACCAAATTCATTTTGTTTGCTCTCATCAAATTACATCACCAATGATTGAAATGTACTATTAATGCTCCCTCACGGCGTTAATGTTCCTTCACTTATAACATTTTTAATCATTAAATAATTCTATTTAAAATCGCGAAATTCTGGCTTCGATGTGCACGTGTTCGTGCATAAGAGCTGCTGATATTTAAATTTCAGACTTCTGCGTGAGGTAGATATTGCGCAATGCTCATGACAGACCCAAAACTCTTCATTTTTATAATACAGATATCCAGATACATGGAATGACTCGTAGTGGCCAATACCAATATTATGTGTAGATATGTTCTAATAATAGAATAATTATGCTTTAATCACGTCTGTTTATGTCTTCTTTAAGGAGAGATAATATATACTCATATACATATATACACTTGTAAATATCTATCTATATAAATATATAATATATTTATATATAAATGCATGTATGAATATAGATATATAAGTATATACATGTGTATCTATTAATATATACATAATTATGTATATATTAATATATACATGTGTACCTATTAATATATACATATATATGTATTTATTTATACATATATACGTATATATTTATTAATATATACATATAAAAATATGGGTCTATATATATATATATCAGCGTTTATGTATGTTAATATAGTATTACATATATGCATCTATATACACAAATATACAAATTTATACCTATACATATACACATAGCTACCCATATAAAATTAAATGTTATATACATTTACAAATATAATTATATATAGATATGCACGACGTTATAGAAGAAAATGTTGAGAGAGAGGGGAACTTCGGAAGCAGGAGGATTCAAATATTGTATGACTTAGGGCCGGTCTTATGACTACGGGCTAAATATTGCTATCGGGAGGTTTAAGTTAGCTACCAGTTAAAGATTATCAGCAACTTTAATATTTTACGTGTATTATGAACTGAATTCATCTGCCGGATAGCTATCTGTAGGATAAATATATTTTAGGTAGAAAATGCAAGGTTGGTACGGTCTTTACTTGTGCGTGCATGCGTATGAGCCCAGACGCTACCGCTACAACCTAGCGAGTAGCGAGAACGCTCAACATTTGTTAAATAATGGCGGCTAAACGAGTGCGAGGAAACAGATGGCGTGACGTGGGCGCAGAAGCTAAGTTGTCTTGCAAGTACTAATTTCGGTGTCTACCAAAATGTGGTCAATAATTGGGTACAACTTTTACAAAATTTCATTTATTGTACTCAGATTTTGATCATTTGTTCTTATATAAGTATAACTCCACAAATAGCTTGTCAGTTTATATAAAAGTGTGAATTATATGTTCTAACTTTATATAGCTAGAGCCCGAACCTGTGCTTACTAAATACGTGAACCAAGATTTTAACCTAAAAACAGATTCTGATAGACGAAACCTCATTAAAACCAACGTGTCACTATGGCAACAACATTTTAACTTTCAGATAAAAGTTATCAGGTACTTGAACCTCCTGATAAAAATGTGATTGATAAATACATTTTATCTGGCATATAAATGCTATCTTGCAGTAACAAGACGCACTTTTAACTTATCCACCAGATAGAAATATTTATCTACCAGATTAATATTTATCCAGGAGTCATAAGACTGGCCCTTAAATGAAATAAGAAAATTCTGGTAGATGAAGGAGGAGGCAGAGGACAGGGCGCATTGGTCGTCTAAGTTCAATGATAAAAGGAATTGACCTGTCGTGAGAGATCACCTAATAATAATATACATATGTATATTTCTATATTAATTAAATGAAGAGTATGTGTGTTTGTCATAAGTATTGTGCAATATCTACATCACGTATAGGTCTGAAATTTAAATCTAAGTGGCCTCTGCGCATGAACATATGCACCTTAAAGCTAAAATTTTAAAACTTTTATTAGAATGTTTTAAATTAATATGAAACCTAAAAACATTAAATACTAACGACGAGTGAAAGCTCTACTGCTTCATTTCATAGAGTTGTTCAATAAGGGCTATGGTAGACCCTGTGGGAAAAAATATATTTTTGGAATTAGCTCTGAGAACCGGTGTTAAAAAAATAGATTTGCACCTTTTACCCATTTTACCCACTTTACACATTCAACCCCATTTATCCATTATACTCTTTTTACCCTTTTTACCCATTTTTACCTTTTTGGCCTTTTTACCCTTTCTACCTGTTTTATCATATTCCTTTTTTCTTACCATTTATACCCTTTAAAAAAATTGACTAGCGTTACTCTTTAATATTTTTGCCTTAAATTTCCTGTATGCACTCGTTACACCCTTTTAACCTTTTTATCATAAATGGTTTCTGGGGCTAGGGTGTTTAATTAATGTAAAAAGATGTAAGCATTTAAAGGTATGTAATTAATGTATAAGGTATAAAGATTAAAAAAGAAAAAAAATACCAAAAAGGAGTGAAATGTAAATTTAATTAAAAAGGGCAATAATACCAAAATAGCAAAAATGTCCAAAAAGAACAATAATGTCAAATTGTAAAAAAAGGGAAAAAATATTATAAATGAACAAAATTGATACCCGCCTCGGTGGCGTAGTTGGCTAACGCGCTGGTCGTGTTGAGCCTGACTGCCGAGGACGGGGAGATCAAGGTTCGAATCTCGGTCGGGTGAACTGAGGGTGGTTTTTCCTAAATGTTTTTCCACTCTCCCTCCACGCAAATGTGGGTTCGCTTCCTCTATTCAACCTTCCCAATTCCTAATCCATTAGAGTAATTAGTACTTAAGCGTATAACCCGAAAGGGTAGTAAGACGCGGTGATAAATAATAATAACAATAACAAAATTGATAAACAGGGAGAAAAGTAGATCTAATAACAATCAAAATTGTGTAAATGCTAAAAATGTTATAAAAAATTGATATATTAATATGATTAACAGAGCCACAGGGCCAAAAAATGAAAAAAGTGGGGAAAAAATGAGAATAGTAAAAGGGTTAACAGAGTAAATAGCGTAAGCGGGGTAAGCAATGTTGGGGTGGAAAGGATATAAGACTAAAAGATTATAAAAATTAAATTTTATCAAAAGGGTAAAATGAGTAAATATGTTAAGCAGGATGAACGATGTAAGAAAAATCATGCTAAAATATATTTGTTTGGAAATAAATACATCCCTTTAACCACAAATTAGTATTATTTATGCTGTGACACAAATCTTTCTTTTTTTTATCAGCACCAACAGACAAGAGTTCGAAGTATTGTGTAGATAGGAGTTATAGCCAAATCTTCAAAATAAATGCCATCTTTTAAAACATGATCAGATTATATCTCTGTTTTGACATTGTCTATTAGTCAGCCTGCTTTCATGTTTTGTATCACAATTTAAATCGATAAAGGATTAGTAATTAAACAAAATTTAAGATTTGGTTTCAATTAGCTGCAGTTGATTTTATTAAGGCCCTTTCCATTTGGCGTGGGAATGCAGAGCCGTGGGAACAAACGGTTATCTTCAAGAATTATTGTTGCTTTGTAATTTTCTTTTCGGAAACGGTTTGTTCAAGGATAGAAGCATGTTTATTAAGTAATACTTTTTATATACAGACCTTCTCAATAATTTTAACAGTGATCAAATATTGATAATATTGACATTTTTCAATAGAAATCTGCCGGCTTCATAACGAAAAATAAGAAAATATAACAATTAATAAACATCAATGTATTATCTTAGAAGCGGTATTGAAAATATTAACATAAAAATTTCACTCGTTCTTGGGAAAACTGATATTTCCAAACGTATGATTTTTCCGCAAGTCCTGTCCGGTAGCTAGCGCTATTTAAGGTTTCCGTGATCCATCGCTTCTTGTTGGCGCAGACGGATACTTTGGTTGGTTGTGAAGCTATGCCGCGCATTTCACCCTCCCGCCCACTATCCCACAAAATAGGTTTTTGGCCTGCACTCGACAGGGCCAAGGGCCTTAACTAAAAATAATAATATTCTTTATAGATTCCTGGTGCAATGAAAAGGTACAACAACTAGATATATATGTATAGGTTAATATACACAAATACACATTTACGTATTATATTTATGTGTGTTTATTTACATATATATTTAAATAAGATATGTACATATAATATATATTATATACTTAATTTAAATGTAAATACCCGCCTCGATGGTTTAGTTAGCTAACGCGCTAGTTTCATGTTGAGCTAAACTGCTTACGATGGGGAGATCAAGGTTCGAATCATGATTGGGTGAACTTGGGTGGTTTTTCTTAATGGTTGTCAACTCTCCCTCCAGGCAAATGCGGGTTCACTACCTCTATATTAAACCTTCTCAATTCCTAACCCATTAGAATAAATAGTACTTGAGCGTATAAACCAAACGGGTAGTAAGACGCGGTACGAAGTATTACTATAATATAAGTTTTACTTGAGGACAGTGTATATTATTTTCAAGTTAAGTTGAGCATTTTGTAAATAGATGTTTTATTTTAAGAAAATTCAATTTACCAGATAAAGAAACCTTAGTTCTCTATTTAATGTTTTTGTGTGAGACACAAGTAAAACTCAAACTTCAAGTAAAGTCTTCATTAAATCAATACTAATTGTTGGTTGTTACGAGACTTTTCATGCAAATGGTTTCCTCAATAAACAAACACAAAAAAATGGTTTTGTATTATTTGACAGAATATTTAGGTAAAGGGAATCTTCCACAAAAATAATAGTTGGTGTGTACCACTTAAAAGGCTCAAGCTGCCTGCCACTGTACTTTTCAATAAATAAATAAATAATGGCAATTGGTGGTTTATATAGTTAAATAGTCTCTTTATGCATTTGAAGTCAAAAATCAATATAATGTCGGTTTTGTATTATTTAAATCTAATTGGCTATTACTGGTTCGGATGATTCTTATTCACGCTAACAATTTCTCTCAACCTATCATCATTCTAAACAAAGTATCTAGAAGATCTTAATAGAAAATTAATCCTAACACCTACAAACTCTCGAACGCGGTAAGCACAAAACGTAGTGGATTTGTTGCTAAAAGTAAAATCAGCCTCAGACTTGAATGGTTCACCTGACATAAATTGAACACTGGAGCATCAATATGTTTGGTCACACGATCAGTGTGCCTGACTCTCATTAGGGATTGGGAGCTAGGTTTGAATACTAAACGGCTTCACTGAAATGCTTTAATTCTCACAATATATTTTTCTTTGTGTGAATGAAGATAAAGGTGATCTAAATATTATGCTCCTCACATTACCTTCGTTAAGGTATTGGTACTTTAAATTTAGAGCTTGGAAAGTGTGAGCTATTTTCGGTTAAAGATGTAGTAAGGGTTGATTTAGAACTCATTTACTCTATGGCATAAGGAACTCGAGAGTTCATTGACTCTAAATAACGCCACATATCCCTATCTTGAGCTAGTTCTATTTAGTCGCCCTCATTACACCCTATCCCTATCTTTAGCTGGCTCTATCCAGTCTCCCTTATTACACCTTATCCCTATTATGAGCTGGTTCTATTGATTCTCCCTTATTACACCTTATCTCTTTTAGGTCCACTCTAATATTATCTTTCCATCTTCGTCTTGGTCAATACTTTGAACACGGTTCTAGATCCTTGCATTTGCGCTGCATTTCCTACCGTAAGATGCATGATTTGACTTACCTAACAATCTATTGGGATTAGTACAGGGTATATAACTCATCATTACATTAACCTTGGAGTACACGATTTAAAAGATAACTTAATCTATAATTGTACAGCTAATGCTAGATACTCAGACTTAGAACCTGGGTGTTTGTCATTAAGACTTAATAATCTATTTATGATAAATAAATACATTTAAATGAAATGAATGGCTGTTAACAATGCCATTAAATTGTAAGATTCAAATATAGTATATCAATTTCATTTTCATTTTTAAAAAGGTTCCAATAATGGATATTATTATATTATTATATTTAGCACCGCGTCTTACTAACCGTTCGGGTTATACGCTTAAGTACTAATTACTTTAATGGATTAGGAATTGGGAGGGTTGAATTTAGAGGAAGTGAACCCGCATTTGCGTGGAGGGAGAGTGGAAAACCATTTAGGAAAAACCACCCCCAGTTCACCCGACCGAGATTCGAACCTCGATCTCCCCGTCCTCGGCGGTCGAGCTCAACACGACTGGCGCGTTAGCTAACTACGCCACCGAGGTGGGTATAATGGATATCATTTAGCTAATTAAAAACATAAAGAAATAGAGAAAATCTTTTGAATTTAAAATAGCCACAACACGATTTATCTGTTGAAAGAATTACTAAAAACTAACGAATATTCATAATGATATTTTATTATTTTTCACCACTATAAGGAAGATATAATTTGAGAGAAAATGTGCCCAAATATGCTTTGAAAGAGAGTGTGAAACCATTGAAGAAAATCACTCTTAGTACATCCAGCCATAAGTTTAGTTTTGAGCTTTCTTTCGATAGAAAACTGAACTAAACGAGCTTGATGTTTAGATCGCGTGCCCACCGATGGGATAACCTAAGATCACCATACAGTATATCAAAGCTTAACCTCCCAGGTAAATACCTTGTGTTACTGTACTTTGTTAATATTACAATAATAGGTTAGGTGTTCCGTTATATTAGTCATCAGGTTTTTTAGTAGAGAGAGTTGAAGGATTGACTAGCTCAGTCCTTGGTGTTAGGCATAGACGATGTCTAGTTAGGGAAGGAACCAAAATCATGTCGAATTTGGGAGCTGATCTTATTTTTCTAAAACAAGGGAAGCCATCTGTTATCATGGTAGCAACAAAAAAATTCTTAAGTCTTGGATGATTGTTTTAAGGCTTTCTGATGAAAAACACCACAAAGGGGGGATATTTAAACTAGTTGGTGTCCGTAGTATGATTTTCTAATTATAATGAGATACTATAATTATTGAACCCCAAATCCTGGCTACCGTGGTTGCTTTCATTCAGAGGGAGAGTTAAATTAATTCATCCTTACATGTATTCAAATTAGTGTATTTTGGAAAAAAAATTAGATTTTCATTTGGACCTGAATGAAACTGGCTTGAAATAAGTCAAAGTTCATCAACAAAATTCAATAAATATATTAAATTATTATATCATATTCCTACATAGCCTATATGTATTTAAATAATATTGCTACTCTGTGTATTTGTTGGGATACATAGGTAACATAAAGATTTTATTGATACAAATTAATATAAATTCAGTAAATATATAGCTATTCATGCGGTGAAAATCAGACATCCTGTTTGATATGCATGGCAATATTGGAGCCCATAATTCATTTAAATAAGTCTTACATAAATAAATTTTTAAGAAAAAAAATTAATTTGCTTGAATATTTAGATCGGTTATATAAAACGTTTAGTGTTGCATGTATAAATCAACGGAAATTTAATAAAAATGTAATCATTTATTTATTTGATATTTTCTTTTATAACATAAAATAAACATTGTTATTACTTTATTTTCAATATATATAGAACAAAACTATAATTGTGCGTCTTATCATCATTTTGGATATAATTCCCTTTGCTGTGATGTCCAAAAGTAGTCTCTCCCAAACAATTATCAATACTTATACAATTCCAAAATATAATATAAAGAAAAATTTGACTTGTAGTTAAATAATAATAATAATAATAATATTTAGCACTGCGTCTTACTACCCTTTCGGGTTATACGCTTAAGTACTAATTACTCTAATGGATTAGGAATTGGGAGGGTTGAATTTAGAGGAAGTGAACCCGCATTTGCGTGGAGGTAGAGTGGAAAACCATTTAGGAAAAACCACCTCCAGTTCACCCGACCGAGATTCGAACGACTTGTAGTTAAAAATAACACATATAAATGTTAACATGATTTTTCCTGCCTATTTAATCCTTTGTATGTGTTTGGACGACATCCAAATGCACATCGTGGATATCCATATATATAAATAAATAGGTCAAGAATAAAAAAAAATCTTTTATTGAAACTGTACAGTACCTGAACTAGCTTGAAAAAGTAGTAGAACGGAATTTAGAATAAACTACAATCTGTACAGTCAGCAGGGATTCTAGCCCCGTCCCCTCCAGACGATGTTGAAGTCATATTCTCAATGCTACCATATTCAAGTATTAAGAATTTTTCAAACAAACTTTAGAGTTAATATATTATTGGTTGTTTAACAACTTTAAAAAGAATTGATATGTGAACTTAAAGCTAAATAATATATTTTAAGGCGTAAAACCCAAACATTTGGGTCAATTATTGGTATTAATATATTTTTACATTAAATACATTTATTTTCACTTGGTTTAGGTACATAATATTTATTCTTTAAAAAAATTGCCTTGATTTATCTTGGAGAGTAGAAATAAATATTCATAAATAGAAAGCAAGAAAGGGTGTTCTTGTTAAAATGAAAGCAAGCGTAATAGGAAAGGAGTGGTAAAGTGTAGGCTCAAATAAATCATCCTACCTTTGCAATCAAATTACTCCACAGTATATTCCTACTGCTGCACCCCTCACATTTCCCACCTTTATCTTTATACATTTTCTATTTGGTTATACAAATATATATCTTTAATATTTCATTTTTGAGAAGGGTAAGGAAACAACTTGAAATATTATCAGAACATTAATTTCACATAAATGTTTCCTTACGGTAAATGTTTTTGTATATATATTACATAATACTTATATTACTAGTACTATATAACATATCAAGAAGTATTTTTTTTAAATGTTAATTTACTATAAACTTTAATTGAATAAAACTCACTATTATTACTCATTTTCATAATTTAATTTATAGTGAAGTTAGCCTCATTAAAATATCAATAGCTTATTTTAAATAATAATCAGATCACATAATTTATTTATAAACGTTGGCCTGGTCATTTTTCATTTTATTTAATAGTTTCGATGCATATAAGGGGCTAGAATTAAAAGCTATTACTAATCACAAATTAAAAAAATATTCTTTGAATTCCGGTTGATTGGGGCACTGGTTAATAGGGGCAGGAATTTACTTGAGGCAAAATTTGAATATCAGAAACCCAACAATAACTAAGCCTTTATTTTTTTTAACTTATTTGGGGCAACTTACCGATTAGTTGGGGCAGTGGAGGTCATGAGTGAGCAACAAACCTTGTGTGGATTGCACGCATGTTCTAAACAGGATAGTTCAATTCTGGTTTATGTTGTGTCATCCTGTATTTAGTATTGCACTATACTTGCGTATTAAATCTAAATGGAAATGGCCAAGTCAGGGTACATTTAATAATATTTTTAAAACAAGAACCCTTATTAAGGTTTAACCTTTGTTTGAAACGGTGATTATTTTGACTATCTCCATTTTACATATTATGCTATTTACACTACGTGTTCGTTTTCTTTTAGTCTTACTTATTTTTAAATACATATTTGTACCATCATACATTAAATACATTGTGCTTTCTTTAAATGCCACATTCATTTTATTTTGTTCACGTCATTTTTGCTCGGTTAGAATGTGTGTTTTTTTTAGCTCATTGGTAAAAATCTTCCTTAATTGGGGCAGCCGCTTAGTTGAGCCAAAGTGATTTAGTCCCGATATTGTCCCAATTAACAGTAATCTACTGTATATCCATGGCTATAGCTATTACTAAAGGAATTAGGCTTACCCTTTCGACCATTGCCAAAACATTTTATAATATTACTATCAATATCAAACACTTTCAGCATCGTAGAAAATAACATTACCAAAGGATTGAAAAATAAAAGGACAAAAAATGGACTGTAGAATCCCTTCATTGATCTTAAACCTCGATGCCAAATGTTGATCCTCCTTTCAAAACATTGTATTTTTATTTCCATGTTGTAGTTTAATTTCCAAAAAAAAAAAAAAACTATGGAACTTATATACCAAATTCTACAAGGTACTTTTACTGATTGAATACTAGGCAAGGTCTTAAATAATGTTATTTATATCTAAAAGCCCACTTTGGTGGCTGAATGGTCTAAGGTGCCACTCTCGTGTGGACTGACCTGCTAATGACGGGGAAATCAGGGTTCGAATATTGGTCAAGTCTACAGAGAATTGTTTTCCCATAAAAGGTTCCGCACTCTTCTTCCAAGCAAATTCGGGCATATTTTATATGAAACGCTTCCTTCCTCATCTCTACCCCATTAGAGTAATTATTATCATATATGCGTATAGCCTTAATAGATATTGAAGTGAGCTGATTAAAAAAATTCTTAGTGTCCCGTTTATTAGATGAAAACAATAAATGGTTAACGTTCTGTGAGTATTTAAATCAGTTTGTAATTGAAATGGAATAATAATTTATTCCGAAAGCTCAATTCAAATAATTAAAATTATATCAATCTATCAAGAATCCCATTTGTGACTAAACACTTTCAAATTACCAACAAATCTAGAAGTGTTTATGGTCACCCTTTTGCATGATAAATCTTTGAAATTCATAAAAGAGTTTATTCACTGAATGCTGGCAGAATATTAATTAATAAGAGACTAAAATATTTCTAAGATACTAAATACGAGTGCTAAACACCTTAAACCCACAAAATAATTTACACCAGGCTCACCATTAATAAACACCTGCATCGCATCTTGATTATCATCCAAGCTGTCCGATCATTTATTTCAATGGATGAAAGATGAAGAAAATATAGGTTAGAGGAAATATACCAGCATTAGCATTGAGAGAGAACGAGAATCAATATATTACAAGCAACCTTAATGTTCTAGTTTGGGATTTAATCTTTTACAACTCACCACCAATAAATGAGGCTAAAGTGTAATGATTTGATAGTTTTACTATATATTTTTTGATAGTTTTTAATTTTGGCTATTAAACATTTATTTTCTTTATAAATAAAAGGATATTTCTTCAGTAATCCTGCCAAACATATGTTTAATATTCTGGTTTAAGCTTATTCCACCATTAATGAAATAATTTATAAAATTAAAGGTGGTACCACTTGATATATGTTAAATAACTATTACCTCATTGAAATGGAAACGCACTCATTGGAAATGTATTCAGTATATCTAATACAATAAATTAGTAAGGATTTTTACACTGAATCAAATCAGATTTTAGACCAGTTACTTTTCTCTGTTTAGAATATTTACAATTAATATATTGAAGCATATTACATCTCAATAATATAAAGACTAAGATCTAATAATTTACACAAAATATTATTATAATTTAACGGTTAGTTATATACACTATGTGTCGATTTCTGATTTATTAAATTTCAAAACAATAATTATTGATAAAAGAGTTAAGGAATAAATTAATCTTAAATATATGACTATTCAGGCCCAATATTAGAGACTTTACTGTGAAAACATTATTTAAACATATTAATTAATTAGTTTAAAATAATATATTGTCATAGCTTGCAGCCTTAGTCAATCCAGGATATGCCTCGTTGACGTAAGCCTAAGAACTCATGCTGTCAACTGATCTGAATCAGCAATCACGTGTTCGTACCAGGTGATGTTTAAACAACATATATTGTCATACCAGCTAGAAAAACACAGAGTATGGGCAAAACAAGTAGCTTGGGGGAGATATCCTCATTTTTGGCTATTTAACAGTGAGTTTTTAGACCTTTTGAGGAGAGGAGACCACAGAAGTACGCCAGTTGTTAGGAGGCTAGTTCGAAATGCTCTATATACTCAGTTACCAAGTCACAACAAATTGTGGGGAGAATATCCAACAGTTTGAGTTCCTGTTCTGTACGGAGGAGGATGCCCCAACCCATCTTAGAAGTCTGAGTTAGACAACAACCAGGCAGAGCTGCACCGGACGGTCGGATGTTCAACACCAGTAAGAGGTATAGCACCGAAGATAGGTCCGGGTACAGAACTGCTGAGTAGGGATATTGATAGAACGAGTACCTTTTTCTAGATTCTTTCAAATAGTTTTAAGACCTACATCACATTTATGCACTCTTGTAGGAATTAATCTAGTTCAATAAACAAGATCAAAACAAACCCCAAAATTATTTACCACTGCCTACCCTTCCCACTAAACTATACTGACAAGTAAGCCCATGGGAGGGGGGAATAGTGACAACAAATATTATATTTTTTTTTTTTTCGTTTTTATATTTACTTGAAACCAAAAAGTTATAAGGCATTGTTCATAATATCTCCTTCTAAAGGGGAAAAAAAAGATGATAATAATAATAATAATTTTTAAAATACCATAATTTTTAAAACCATAGTGGACCAATATATATCTTACTATCACAAATTATGGTATTTATATAAATATGATATAATAAAATGTGTTATTTTACTTACATATGGTTTTTAATAAAATAAAAATAATTTTATTGAGTCTATTTTATATTTAGATATTTGTTTTTTCACTAATAAATGTAAGATAATGATTTCTCCATCAAATCATACAAATTTACATTTTTCAATAAATAAATAAAAATTTGATATTAAAATTATATATAATATTTTTCTTTATTTTATAAATAACAACAAATAAACCTGCAGCTTTGGCCGATATGTATCAGGCTCTAGACCAATTGTGTACTTAATTACTGCTGATGTAGAGTTAATCCATTGAATCACAGCTAAATATACTACTAGAGGACATATTCTTCCTAGTTAGAACTTATAATAAGTCAAAGCTGACAAACCAATGGAACGCATGCCCAGGGAGGCACGAGTGAGAATTTCCTTTAAACACCACATTCTCTGCTCTCCAAAAGTTTTTTTCCCTGGATAACCAGTATATATTATTAAAATAATGTATATAGCAAGGCTTAGGAATAGTATATGATTATAAAAAAATATGAATGATGATGCAGAGGGATAAGTTAGACAAACAAAGAATGGTTATATTTATAATTAGGAGTTCTCTCAGCTGGGTGGAGTTTGAGCTAGTCTATGAATTTAGACAAAGATCCAAACAATACCTTTAATTAAACTCTAACCTAAATGTCCTAACAATGGTCAGCTGAGTTTCATTTTACGTAGTCAAGCTCACTTCTTGGTACAGTGGACTTTGCATTAATCTATTTTGTAAAATTATTATTTAGTTAATGATGTATTTTAATATTAAATATTTAATAGCCATACCCATACGTTTTAATCTAATGTGTCTGAGGGAAAATTGAATAAAGTTTTTAGAAATAAAGATTATAGTAAAAGGGCCTTTGTATAGAAATGGAAATTTTAAGGCAAGTGATCAATATTTACATTATGCTTAGAATATTTGTTGGAACATTTCTGATCACATTCATAGGAAAGGCAGAATATGTATGCATTATTTATTTCAAATCATAAAAATACAATACATATTTTAAAAATAAAAATAAATTAAATCTTCTCCATTTTGCTACAGTTTGGCCCAACGTGTAAGCTAATATGTTCAAGATACTTGTGTTATTAATCACAATAAATTGATCATATTGTATCTATAACTTAACGGTTAAAAAGAAAGATAAAATATGAAACATGAATAACTAAAATTATCAAATATTTTAATTTCTTACACATTTGGTCCCTTATTTATTTTGAATCATGATAACTTATAACATTACAAAAGCCTTGCTTGGAAAGGTTTCTTTGAAATAATTGCCATAATTTTACCCTGCCCTTGTCTTGTTTTTTCCAATAATAGTTATGATAATAATAAGCAATTTGCCTATAAGTCGAAAGAGTAATAATATAAGGTGATAAAAATAATATAAACAATGATTAGAAGCTGTTTATAATCTAAAATTGAATTAATCTATTTGATTGTACGAGGGTGTTTCAATATATAAGGTAATACGACCTCCCTTTTAAGTAAATTTGTCTTGCTACTTAATTTGTTGAAACACTTGTTTAAGTGGGACTTTTCAAATAATTGCAAAAGGAGTCAAAATGAGCGTACTAATAAAAGTACAGTCTTTATCGTCATGAAAATGTGGGAATTAGTCACTGACTATAAACTGCTTAGAAATGTAGGTTAAAGTTCTTTTTAATCATCGATTTTAGTTTCTTAGTGTGGAGAAAGTAGCAATAAAGTATATACTGTACATTTATTTGGAGTCCATTACAGGTGCTGGCATAGGTGGTAGCAGGAATTTTACTAATGTGATTTGGGGTGTATTTAACACTTTATTACTAACAGTATATTGAAATAATATATAAAACCCGCATAAGTAGGTACTGTACGTGGATTCATTTTCTGCTCAACTAGTGACGGAGAGGTCAGGTGTTAATTCCCGGTAAGATAATTGGAAATTGGCTACCTCATTTGTGTTGAATAGCTTGGGTGGGTAGTAAGATTAAGCAGGAAAAAAAATACCTTTAATAGTATGGAATATTTCGTTGTAGTGTATAGATTATACTTTTATTTGTATATGTGTTCATCTGCTATTGTTATATTCTAAATGTTGTCCTGATCATGTCTACTTCAAAGATGAATCAATGCTAATTTCTCAGTTGAGGTATTTAAGAACGTGTCTAAAGCTGGTTCTCTGCTTCACCCTTGTAAAGCTAGAAAAGGGTGAAGGAAAATGCATAATAAAGCCGTGAATCCAGTGCAAACAAGATTCAAGGATTACCCCTTCCCAGGGCTTCTGAGAGTTCCAAACAGTTCTTACTTACTTTTAAACTAGCACAAGTTTATATTCCTCTTGCTTTAACTTTCTCTGTACTCACAGAGAGTCTAATACAAGATTTGAATTACAAGGCGGGTGAACAGTGCTTAATATAGTATTACTATGTATACATATTTCTATAAAGTAATATTACGTTAGCCAATTAATTTATTAAATTGTGTAGTCAAGAATATAATCCTCATCGGTAGGCTCGCCGACTAAATATCAGTCTTATATTATATTTCTATGTTGGGGCTCTAGTCCAGGCTAGTTGTATGAAGGTTTTTATAATACATTTTTCACGACCTCTTTGCGTAAACGTTGGAAAAATCCCTATAAACTTTTAAATTCCTCATACCTACCTTTTAAGTTAAACAAAAATCAGTATAGTCAGAACGTGTATAGATAGACCCGGTAACCATACTCAAAATTATTTTATTAATAAATATTTTCACAATATATTAAATTTCACTTCATGACAATTGATAGGCCGGGGGACGTCGTTTTCCATTCTGGGTTGCTTCAGGAAGATTCCAAGAAACTGTTAATAATATATAATATCTAATATCTTATATAATATGTCATTGGTACTGACAAGGAGATAATAATAATCGTTGAATAGGCTTCATTTGTAGAAAGGTATTTTAGTCTCCTAAGCAAAATTACAATGTCGTATGGCAAACAGCATTCACTTTCAAAATTTATTTTTAATTTAACAAATTACCAAATTACTCTATTTTACTTTATTCTCAACATAATAGGCATAATACATTGTTTGAAAATGTGTTCGTTTTAAGTTTTACTGAAAGCATTCTAACATACCAAATTATTTACAGCGTTATAAAATAGTGTTATTTCATTTTAAGAGGATTATTGTTTCAATAAAATATCTCAATATAGTAAATATGTATCTGGACAACAATCATGTACACTCCGTTTACTCTGTAAGTTAGCAAGATGAACTAGTATTTATCCACTAGTATTTACAGTTATACTTTAACTGCTAGTTTGTGATTGTATGATTTTCCCTATCTTAAAGTATAATATTAATTAACAGCCACCTGTTTCGGTGGCCACATGGTCACTCTCATATTAGACTAGACAGCCTATGACAAGAAGACTGAGGTTCGAGGTGTACTGAGGGTGGTTTTTCCAAAATAATATTCCAATCTACCTCCAAGTAACTGCAGGTACCTTTCCTCTAAATTCAACATTCCTAAATCATTATCGTAATAATTAGTACATTTGCGTACAGTCCAAACAGGTAGTAAGACGCACTGCTAAAAAAATTACAAGCGTGCTATTGATACGTTTGCCATTAAATTTTACTATAGATAGAGCATCTGATTAATTGTCTTATAGATACATTTAGGCTATCAATACACCCTTCCATGTAAAATTAAGTGAATTTATTTCAGTGATGGGAAACCATAATATATTATAACTTCGTTTTGGTAGTTACTTATATTCTAAGCGTATAACCCAAATAGGTAGTACATTTTATTTTATTTGAATATTTTTATTTAAAATGGCCATCCCAAAGCAATATGGCCAGAACTTTGAAAAATGAACATTAAAAACATACGTTACGGCAATACGATCACCCTGGGTTCAACTCAAGAGCCACATTGCTGTTTGACTATTATACTTTACTATCTATTTTAGCAACTGGGACGTACTGTTTGGATCTCAAATAATCTCTTATTTTGTATTACTATTTAATGGATATGTTATTGTCATACATTATAAATTATTATGGTTGTATAGGTAATGGCCCACACTACAGTTTTGAGATAAATGTATTCTTAATTTATAGCTTGAGTAATATAATAATAAATAACATGGTGAAATAAAAATGTTATTCATATCTTTTTGTGAATAATTACATTTCAAAACCACATGGGTTGGCATTGGGCTAAATTTTTCCAATTTGGATTTATCACTGACAGGGAAGTCTTGGGCTAGAATCCAAACCAGATTTGGTAAGATATTTTCCTAAATGGTTTCTCCCTTACCCTTTATTCAAATATAAGTGTATTTCCTCTAAATCGGCCCTTTTTCAAAACTATTCCAATAGTTAAAATTATATAAGAATAATCCGTAGGATATTGAGATACAGTGAACAATAAATATTCTCACCTAAGGAATAGTTAGCGACTCAGAATAAAAAGGGCGAATACATATGGTAATTAATTAGTATATCCTCCGAATTATTGTGTAACATTACAGGAAAAATTACTTGTGTAAAATCACTATTTTGACACTCGATTTAAAATTTAAACCTAGACTTTTCTATCAATGGCTACCAAGTGAAATATGAATCAAAGCCTTATACTATTCTGCCTTAGGTGTATTGGATCAGTAATTATAATGGTAATAACTTAAAAAGCATTGAATCGGTAGGGTTATTTATTACCAGGGTCTGAATTTGAATGAAATGTAAATTTTTTTATTGATACATTACAGATAGAATATAGATTTGGTTAATAGCTCCCTGGTTATGGAAACTCAATTTCTTAAGTAATATTTTGATTAATTTTTGACATTTCGGATTTTATAGTCACATGTTCTCGGTTTGCGTCAATTTTGGGTCGTTTTGAGGTATTTCTGAGATATTTTAGGCATTTTTGTTGATTAGGTGTAAATTAATTTTAATAATATCAATATTTTATAAATGTATTAATATATCAAAACATAATTTTTTAATCACACTGGTGTTAGAATGAAAAGATATTATCAGCAAAGAATTTAGTACCTCATTGCTTGTATAGTTGGAAAATACACATTCTTGGGGAGAAAATGCTACTAAGCCGGGAAGGGCAGCTTTACTGGGGTGGGATGGGGAAGATATTTTTTTTTTGAAGAAAATATGTGTCAATCAATATTATAATTGACAGAGTACTTGAGTGTATTTGTTAAAGACTTTTCAGAAGTTTTCGTTTGGATAGTGTGTTTTACTTAGTCGTGTGCATTCATTACAAATTTTTGTGTAGTTTTTTAAGTATTTTTTGTAAATTGGAGAACTTTTTTAGAGTTTTAAGGAATGAATTGATATCTTTAGGTCATCAAAGTCTGAGCCCTGTTTATTACGTATGAATAAAGTTAATTTTGATAAAACATGACTATTTGGTACATTAGAAAAAAAAAGAACTATGTATCCTTATTTGAAAATATAAAAGTTTACAAAAACTCCATCAGATAATGATGATATTATACTCTACCATTTTTTTAATTGAATCTTTTTTCACAAAGATTTAACACCTCTCGGGGCTATCCGTCTATTAATACTACAGACGGAGGGATGATAAATCTCGTTTTTAAAGTAAATATATCCACATGCGTGGAACCATTTACAACAGTACATCCATACGGGATATGAGACCAGATCTACCTCTGATGGGCGAACCAGACTTGGTGAAGTTTACACCTTAGACTTCGTGCTCAGCGATGTAGGTATTGGTACTCTTGAAATTAAGATTATATCTACATAATACATCACGTTATATTAATCTAAGTGTTGGGAGAGAGGAGGAAGAATTTAATTACAATTTATTGATAAAATATATTACTAATGCTTGCTTATATAATCAAAATTGTAGTCCAAAACTAGAACATGATCGTGAGGCGATATATTTTAGCCTATATTTAATCAATCCTTGGGATAAATATTAGTTTAAATCCTAATCAACTGAAATATTAGTTCATCAAAAGGTATATTTTCCCTTGCATAAGATGAATTAACGCTGTTTTATTCTTAGAATTAACTCAGATAGAAACATTGTTTGTTAAACAATGAACTATTAATTTTATAAGTTTAGTTACATTTTAGCTGATTATTAAATTTGAAACTTAAATTATAAATGTATGGACCACATTGTACTATTCAAATTTCCACAAAAGTTGCATGTTGTAATTTCAAACTAACTTATAACTTTATTTCTAAAATTACAAATTACTTAGAAAATGGTTTCAAGCTTCCCCTTCTGTTCCTCCGATTACTAATACATGATAAGAAAAATTAATTCTAAAATCTCAGTCCTTATCATTGCTTAACTTCTCATTATTCTTATCTCCATTATAAAAGAACGGAATCGAGGAATCTTCACGTTACCATGAAGATACTTAATATGAAACCTTCTACTCCTATCTTTGATATGAAACTGCTGGGAGCGGGAGAATTATCCAATAATATCGCAATAATTAAATGGAGATACGCGTTCTCTGAAAGAAGTTAGATATATCCAAATAGATATGTTTTGACAAATACTTACGATCATGTTATACCTTGTTTTGAATTACAATCAATGTATCATTAAAGATTTTATGTATATTAAAACATATATTTTATTTAAATACTTATAGGTTGCGTGGTCGAGTTCACTTTGAAAATTCATCAAATTAGACGTCATTTTAAAAATAAATTTACACTCCAAATATTAAGAAGCTTCACAAATATTGATAGCTAGAAAACACACGTATGTTATTGTTTTATAATTCTGTACTGTTACGTTATTCACTGTAGAGTACAGTATATAAACTCCGTCTACCCTTAGGAGTGGCATGCTTACCTTGACTGATTACACTATGGCTCTATTTATAAGCCAGTGGTTTCCAACGTGGGGTACGTGCCAGGACGTTTGTGGGTACACGAAAAATGTTTAATAATGGTGAAAAATGCTACAATAGGCAAAATTGTAAGACAAGAGACAAGTCAAAAGTTGTGAAAAAATTCAACGCTACGGTGAGGGCCGATGCGGATTTTCTTCAATATTCAACCTTGAGAAAAATTTTCAATATCAAAATATAACAAAGTTTTTTATAATTATTATAAAATTTATAGGTAGATTAAGTATGTTAATTTTTATTGTAAATTTTTATATTTTAATGTAAACAATATGCAATGTTTGTTTACCTTATTACAACTTTGATTTTTGATCCCATTATTGGTCCCTTTATTTCCAGTTACAACCAATAAATTTGAAATAACAACAACTATATTAACTACAAATTTTGATAATATTAAGTGTAAAATTTATGGAAATGGTTTGCCAAGGTGTATGTAAGCTAAAAAAGTTTGGAACCGATTTTATAAGCCATTTCATAGTGGAGTGATGCAAAGTAATATTTCTAAATTAACGGATAATCACTACTAAAATAATGTTCACACATTTAAAATGTGTAATAATTTAATTATATTTTGAAAGGGTAATGTAATTTATAGACTTATGAAGAGATCTACAACAGGTTTTTTCAGTAAAACATTCGTAAATTATATTTATATATATATATTTGCTAATGTTATATTTATATGCAAGATCTCTCAACAGGAAACAACTTTATTTTAAATATTTGAGCCATGATTCAGCTTCGGGAATGTTTAATATACTCGTTCCGGTTTTGTTTAGAATTGAAAAAGTAGACTTCGCACACATCTATTTAAACATAATTAGTAAAATGAGAATATAATCTCTTGTGAAATAATTTAGTCAATAGAATCTACATAATCAATATTTCTGAGATATACGAGTGTTAAATTGAAATTACCATTATAAAGAATATTCTGAAAAACAACTTTATATATGTAGATATGTATATAGATATATATAAAGCATGTTATATATAGAGAGCAAATGTTCTATATGTAGAGAGAGCGCATATGTTATATTTGACTGTGAGAGATGTAATATCAAGTCGGGTTGCTGTTTATGTAGACTTTTAACCTCTCTATGGAAACAGAACGTTGCCCAGTTTATACCTTGGGTGTTATCTACACGTCATATCCTCAAATAACCACACAATGGTGACCATAGGAACAGTTACCCTTTCGGTAAAAATACCTGTGATACCATCGGGAATCGAACTTGGGACTTCTAAAACAGTAGTCATGGGTGCTGATTCCTGGACCAGATGTTGGTTGTAAAACAAGTTATTTGTTATATTTGAAAAATGATATTTTTATCTGGAATTTTTGGTTTAGATTGCCTACGCTCTACCATTGAGATATCCAGGTTATTTCTTTGTGCGGATTATTAATTTATTGCTCATAGTCTGTGTTGGATGAGTGAGATCATGAGACGATGGGTCAATCTACTTCCAAGTAGTGTGAAAATACTTCCTTTAAATTCTATCTTACTTTTACCTATACCATTGTTGGCTATCCGCATATTCACAATAATGTATTGGGTGGACTTTCTCTCAAACCCGTGTTTAAAATTATAACAAAGGACAAATGCAAGTATTATGTAGGATAACTTTGATTATTCACTCTTCCACATCCTATTTAGTTTGAGAACAATTGTACCAGTTACTCCGAACATAATTGGTTAGCTGATATAATGCGTAATTCATTTTTTGAATTTACATATAAACTTATCTAACTACAAGAGTTATTAGTTTTATCGTCATAATCATTCTGATGGACAATCACTATGAACCAAACTACATATAAAAGTAGAATAAAATTTAACAGTATAAATACACACTTTTTCATATAAATTAAACAATAGCTATTTTTTTTAATTGTCATTATTATACAGCGATATAATTGTATTACAAAACTTTGACCTTTTGTTATTAAAAAACAAGATATTACTGCCAATAATTTAGCATATAATAAATTAATATCATCTAGATAGTGTTTGGAGTTATTAAAAATGTAATAAAAATATGATAGGTTCTAATTAGAAACTTCTTTTTGTAAAGATAAAAAAAATATTACTCCAATTTAAGAGGGAACAAAATATTTTGAATAATAATACCTACTAAATAATTCACTTCTCAAACAAAGTTTTCAAAAAACATGGAGTTGTGCAATTATAGTTCTAGCTATCTTGAAAAACTTGAAAGAATATTATAAGTGTTTTAGGAGGAATACTGCAAAGAATATCCCACCTCCCCTGATAATAAGAACCTATTAGACCCACTATGCTTCGTATGTCTAAGCATATTTCAAATGCTATTGGCTCTCTCTAAATAATTTCTATTTGAAGGCGTAGAGGATGTATGTGGCTTCAACAGGATGTTTCAAATTATCTTTAAGGGGGTAAAAAAAATCTCCCTTTTGCCTTCTTCGTTACGCTTGACCTTGTTAGACTTATTAAAAAGCTTCCGTTTCAAAATCATTGACAGGGAACGAGGAGTCAACCATATATTTTTAACTCCTACATGAAATTACCTTCATTGTTCTTTTTAAAGGTCATTTGAAATAGTACCTTTTTAAAACTACTTCAATATAATAACAAGTTGAAATTGATTAGTTAAGGAATAGCCAAAGAATCATTCATGAGTTTTTAGATCAATGCATAGAGTATTTAACACATATTATTATTAATAATTGCTTCCCTCTTAAGTTATAATTATGAGAAATAGATGACAAAGTTGTCACTAGTACCACATATGTATTTAAATTTAAAACTATATATATTAGGTTGAACTTGTTTTAAGAATATAATTATGCATACACTTTGATCAATAAAAGATTCTCAAATTTGAACGGTTTGGGCTAAAGTTTTTGGTGATGCATAAACAATATACTAAATAATTATATTAATATGCTTTATTTTTCCTAACATATTTTATTGTGACATACTCATTAGGATATATTAATTAATCACTTGTTTATTCTGTGGCATTAGGAACTCGGAAGTTTATTGCTGCACTTATAAAAATATACCACCTATACCAATCCAGGCTAGAAGAATATTGGAATAAATTTTAATTTCAGCTATAGGGCTCTAATTTTAGTTTACATAACTTATTGCAATGTATGGACCTTGGAGAGACATTAAAATTCTAATAATGGAGCTTTGTATTCAGATAGTTTATTTTATTTTATTAGGTGGACATTATGATAAGATGATAATTTTAATCATCAAACTAAGATATTTTTATAATATATTTTATCACGTTACACGGATACTGAAAAAAAATTAAAATGTTTAACTAAAAAGCTATATTTTCAGATAGCCAAATATGTTTTGTTCTGATACAGGAACATAGTTATTATACAGTATATATGTTTAATGTTAAGTAACTATTAGTGAAAGCTGTCAGGAAATGTTCAACAGCAGCGAGATTGATTGAATTACTTGGTTTTGTACTGGAAGAACACGATTGGCTTTAGATGTTGGAAAAGAGAACTGGTGAAAGATCTTTCATATTTTGATAGTAGCATGTTTTATTTTTCCAATCAATTCTTCAAAAGAAAGCTTACACACTTATTTCAAAATGTTTAAGCTTCAAATTGATTAAAAGTGTAGTAAGGCATGGATAACCAAACAATATCTTTAGTTTAATTTTTTTAATTGTGAGCAATAGCAAATATTTAGTTTTTTTTTTTAATATTATAGCAAGTTTATATCGATTCTGGATTTCAGTGACCTGTCGTGGTTTGTGTTTAGGGTACGCTCTACCTGCGATATGTTACTACCTATTTAATCCCCATTTGACCAATCATACAAAAGCTCTGGTTTCTAGGCGGCACATGGAAATATATTTTAATTATTATCTTAGCACCATGTCTTACTAACCGTTAGGATTTAACGCATATGTTTTAATTACGTTAATGTGTTAGGGATAGTGAAGGTAAGATTTATATAAGGTGTACCAGTATTAGTGTGTATAGAGATTGGGAAACTATTTAGTATAAATCACTCTTGTACACCTGCATGGGATTTGAAGCCTGATATCCCCGTCATTGGTAATCCAGTCTATTGCTAGAGTGATGCCTTGGACAGTAAAATCCATTTATGTTTGGATAGTAGGTGCATTACTAAATAATGACAACAAAATTCACTGGTATAATTTATACAAGCTTTGATTACCCTGGTAGTGGCGTGTAGTGGAGATTGTACAGGGTAAGCAGAGCTTGTTTTACCAATATCTTTGATATGTTTTCTCCCAATCTATATTCATCTCACCATTCAACATAGGCTTTGGTGTATATATTATGGACAAAGTAAATAAAAGGTCATATGAAAACTTACCTGGTATTATGCATAGCAACCAAAGCAGTCGGTCAAAGTGATAAATATTTGTTAATTTATCCTTTTGACCATGCACAATCAAAATGCTCCACACTCTCTAAGAAATATAATTATTAATAATATTTTTATTTAATTATCTGTAATTGTTGGTCCTTTCTACATAAAAACTCAATAAAATTAGTTAAGTTACTTAGGATAAGCTAGTTATGGTAGGCTGGTTAATTTAGTTAGGTTAAATATGTTAGGTTTGTTAGGTTAGGTTAGTTAGTTGCTGATTGGCTGGCACGTGATCAACTGTTCATTGTTCCCACCCTGCCAGTGACGTAGTACTGCACTGTTTTTAGCATAGCCCTAAGAGTGTGGAAGATTTTGCGTAATGTCCGGTTAAAATGATAAATTAACTAATATTTATCACTTTACCCTATAGCTTTGTTCAATATGCATATGCCATGCCATTTTTCAGAGTGAGTTGGTTAATCTATTCGTACATGGCAAATACATATCTCAAATGGAAACGAATTCTCACTTATACCTTGCCAATGAATATTCTAAGGACGGATAAAAGCAATTCACATATACAGTTTAAACAAGTTTGTAGCCTTCCAGGACTATATACTTTTGATTACCCGTTTTCTGGTCGCATTAACTTAATAAAGATGTATAATATAAGAATATATTAAATTTTTGATCTAAAACTCACTGTGATTTATTTTGGTTTGTTTCTTTCAAAATATTTTGTCATAATTTAACAAAATTTGGAAAATTTTTATTCCAAATCTAGACTTACGTTTTTGAATACAGCAACAATTTTAAGCAATATAGTATTTAATTTGTGCATACCTATCATAATGTCATGTGTGTTTCTATGGGCGATAATTAAAAAAACTATTTATTTAAAAAATCTTGGATATTCTTAAATAGATAGTGACCATTGTAACAAAATACCAAATATTTATTGGTATGAATGATGCTCTAAATTAGTCGTTTTCTAAAGCAGTATTTCCTAATCTTTTTTTGGCTCATGGACCCCTTGGATAATATGACAAAGACTACGGGCCAGTTTCATAGTCAGATTTAGTACGCCTCAAGTGCGGCGCTATACAAAATACAAGACGTCACCTACCTGAAATTGAATGGAATGGGCCAGTTTCGCACATGAAACTGGCCCATTCCATTCAATTTCAGGTAGGTGACGTCTTGTATTTAGTATAGCGCCGCACTTGAGGCTACTAATTGAACTATGAAAGGCCTACGAATCCCCATAATAAAAATGCACTTTAATACCTCACAAAATTAATATTGTAATACAATTTACTTTATTGCAGTGCAAATTGATTAAATTCACATGGACATAATATAAAAACCATCCTTAAAACGAATCATGTCCCTCCCTTTCCCTTTTTATGCAAAATATTTTGGTCACTTCCATGAAGAAAAGTTAAATAAATCCAAACTTTATATAAAAAAAGTGAGCTTTAACTATATTCAAAAGTGAATTTCAATAGAAAAGGGGATGTGGTTTTGCTTGAAAACAATTTGAAATAATGGAGTTGCCTTTGACAGTACAACACGCATATCATCTTTGATATCAAAACTATTTCTATTTTGGTTGTGATGGCGATACGTGCTGAAAATCATACCTCACTAAGATCTATATTGGCAAACGGAATGAGTGCTCCAAAAGAAAAAACATATGTCTCAATGGCAAATCTAGACGCATAGCTGACAGCAAATTTTATGGCCACAATAATATCAAGATAGATTTTATTATTTCTTATTAATGACAAACAATTCTAGATGTTCTTCCATGGAAACTATGGTGCTTGTATGTTATATTTAACACCAGTTTCAAGGAACCTTTAACCCCATTCATGGACACCAGTTTAAGAACCCCTGCTCTATAGGAACCAATATGTATAAGGAATATTTTTCATAAATTGGTTAAACTTCTTCAAGGAAATTTTAAATATTTTCCCTAGCACTTTCGTCTTACTACCTGTTCAGGTGATTAGTGTGTGTACTATTCACGCACATTTGTTAGGGATGAAGAAGTTTGATTTTAAAGGAACATACCCACATTTGTGTGGAGGAAGACGTTGAAAAATTATGGAAAAACCTTTATCAGTACACAAAAAATTGGATTTGAATCCTAATTTCCCTCTCATTGCATTCTAGTCTAGGTTGAGAGTGACGACTTAGACAATGTGTATCGAACCAGGTAGCTGAATTAATTTTTCATCATTCTAATTAAATATGTCAAATTAATTATTGATCAAAGTATTTCCATAAAATGTCCTGCGCACCAAATAAAGTCATATAAGCTTTCAACCGTGTAGTTGAGCCAATAGGTCATGTTTAAATGTAAGTACTTCTAACAGTCATAAAAAAATCCCTGCTGGCATTTTAGAATAAAATGTTATTTATAAATATAAAAATAATATCTAGATGTGTACAACTATGTGTGTATAATAACTATGTATAGTTTTTTAATTATGTAAGCTTAACTAAATAAAATGACTTAGTTCATTGTAAAAACTGTTTTGAATTTTTTCTAACATGAATGATTTTATATGTATAAAAAATAAATAGAAAATACATTAAATTATGCGCATTATCTCAATATACTTCAATAAAGCTGCCGCAATCAGGTCATTGAGAGTTAGACAAGTTATAATATCTGGAAGGAATCATAACCATGAATGAAAGTACAGAGGGAGACATTCAGAGCTGAAGGGGGCTTTTATAATTTGGTAGCTGAGCTTGACATTTGTCCACTTGAAGCATAATATGTATTTCATGTAACTTTAAAAGGACTTGTTAGTTTTAGTTAAAGAAGTAATGGATCTTCACTTGCTTTCACTTTATAAAATACATATTCTATTTTTTAGTATTTACGATCCTTAAAAACTAGCGGTACCACGGATTTTTCAAAGAAATGTGAACTCGGTCCTTCTCTACGTCCAGATGCCTAACTCATAGGCTGTGGACGTTCAATAACATTTGCCTATGTAATGTATTGAGCATATTGTCGTCAAACTTAGTGTCACACTAAGTGCTGTGGAACAAAACCAAATAAATGGCCGTCCGAATGGATATTGGATGGTGCATGTGGTGATGGCTTGCCCATACTCTCCAGGTAGACCAGGAGAACGTCTTAAAGGAAGTTCTGGACCAGAAACCTCAAAGAACACCAATGCTAGGGCAGGCTAGGGAGGTCTTGGTGGATAACAGACGATGAAAGCAGACATCTTGGGAGTCATGTGATGAACTCAAACTGTGCCAGCCCAGATATGTCCTACGTTGCTCTTGTATGTTATATTTTGCGGCACTATGCATCACTTATGTATTTAAAAGAAATAAGTTATTATTATCATCATCCTAAATGCATCCAGCTGGAAATAAATGACCCGCTTATATACAGAGACAATCAAACTAGCTGAGCTTGAAATTTGTCCACGTGAAGCATAGTAGGTTTTTCATGTTAACCTTAGAAGGACTTGATAGTTTTAGTTGAAGGCGAAATGGAGCTTCACTTGGTTTCACTTTATAAAATACATATTTTGTTTTTAGTATTTACGATCCATAAAAACTAGAGGTAAATAACAGGACAAATTGTAAAAGAACTCCCTGAACCAAGTTGTAGTTAGTTAAGTGGCAATGCAAGCAACCTTGGCGGATTTCTTTCTAAGAAGGGAAATCCTCCAAAAGAACGCCATTGAAAAAAACACTCTAGATCAAACTAATATACTGATCGGACTTGCTTTAAACACTTGCGCAGTCACTACAACTCAACTTCCATTATTTTATATACATTCTTTACTATCCAGAAACAAATTTTGGAATAAAAAATCCTGACATTTAATTTTTGATCTTTAATTTATGTTATCTTTCATTTAAATAAGACTCAGTCTAACTGTTGGTAGGGAACTTGAAACTACCTGGTGCCCGAACACAATATACCTAAATATTTAAATATAGCGCGTGGCGTTAGAAACGTGACTACCAATGTAGGTCTATAATATTAATTCAATTGTTATTTTAATATTTATTTGTGATATTAAGGAGAAATTTGTGATTTATATTACATAACAATACAAGTAAATACTATGTTAGTGGTTAGTTTAAATACCATTATTAGTAGTCTCCTTGATGATAAACAAGGAACCCCATTGGGAAATTAACTCCCCCAAACCCCACTTTTTAAGTTTATTTTAGAGTATATTTTAATACAATTTATTTAAATATAAATATCATAAACAGGGACTGAATTTTGATGGAAGGTTATCTAGTTTTGGTATATCACAGACAATTCTCAGGCGTGCGAGGTTCAAAAGTACACATTCTTGTTGGAACACTGCGCGTAAGCTTGATATGGTTGCTCTGAGAGGAAATAATTATTAATTCTGAGGCGAGTATTTGTAAACCAAGATTATATTTAGCAGAATGCAAGAGCTTAGTTCTTAGAATATTTTTAATAAAATCTCCATTTTTAGTTTTCAATATCTTATGAAGTGCCTAAGTATAAATGATAGATTTATTCAAATACCTTCATTAAAAAAATTGTTTATATTTTTGAGTCTTTTTTCATATTTGAAGCTATTTGTTTTTAAATATTTGTGTCCTTTTATAGTTCACATTTTGAAAATTTTAAGATGATAAATGTCCGGGCCCTGATTATAACATTTTATCTGTGGGATTGGAATTCGATAGAGGCTTATGTAATTGTTTCGAAGCTCAGTGATTGAAAATAAGCTTATTTAAGAGTTTATTCATAATAAAGTCACTAATATCACACTATGATTGATTGAACTTTTCCCGAATTGACATTATTGTATTGACCATTAAAAAAGTCTTCACACGGAAAAAAAATTGAAAATTTCACAAGATTGATAATTTTTGCTTTTTCTCGATTTAAAAATTGACTTCTTACTGTTAAACATTCTTGATATTATTTTTAAGCTATTTTCAGTACCATGATGATAAATTAAAATTTGATGTAAATGGTTCTAGCCATTGATAAATATTTTAGGTGTAATTAATTACTGTCCAAATATCTAAGTAAGCCCTAATAATGTATCAAAATTACACAAACAAACAAAGATCAATCTGAAAATTATCTTCCCTTGAAATACACGTGAATAGCAAATATACTATTCTTTTTTTTTCTAAATATAAAAAAAATCCATAAAAAGATAAATAATCTATATCGATCAATAAAAATACTAGACGGAAATATCGAATTTTGAATAATGGTTGGTGGAAGATTACTAAGGGAAGTTTTTCTAAAATGTCTTCCCTACATTTTTCTCCTATGCAAATCCTGGTTTGTTTTATCTAAACTCCAACTACAGCATCCTTACCACACTAGTTTAATTATGTGAGTAATCCGGATGGCTATTAAGTTTCTGTGCACCAAAAATAGAACGCAAACAAGACAATAATTTCTTCTTCGATTTCATCCTGACTAAACTCTCCAAAACCTTTCACTGAAGTCAATGATTAATGACAAACTAAGGTCTAATGTCCCTTACCACCCTCCGTAGATTCCCAAAGAAATAAGTTAGTGTAATGGGTAAAGTTTTACGGAACCTGTCAATGTTCTGGCATGAAAAATAGTGCATGACACATTCCATTCCAAGCCAACATGGTGATCAAGTCACGTTTTGTTTTCTTTTGTTTAGAGCTTGATAATAATAACAGGGCATATATGTCGTCAACGGGACGTTTACCAGTATTATGGAGAACTGACCAAATACATTAATTTTGGAACGATTTTACTCTAGTAAAATGCACCCTAATTATTTATAATAATTAATTAGTTATAATTGGATATCATATTTCAGATAGTACTGTAGTATGCGATGAAAAAGATAGGTTAAAATACCTAGTTATTATAATTTATTTTAATTTCCTTAATATTTTAATGGGTTAAGCTATTGTCAATGGTATTTTATGTTTTCCAAACTAATAACATGGTTCAACGATAACTACTTAACTAAATAATGTTTACCAAACTTTATTGTATAGAAATAGAGCCATGCTATTTTTGCGATAACTTCCTCTTAGACAAATGAGTAAAGTACACTCAAAACACATACAACCGAGCTAGTCTCTTATCTATTTGTTATTTTAGGGGAAACAATCATAATATTAACTCTTTTTAAGATACATTTGGAGAGAATTTTGTTAATTATGATCTAGACTGAATATTAAAATGTCAAGAATAAGTTTGAAGAAATAAATGACCAACTCTAGTATAACCCGAATTGGCTTCCTAGGTCGAACAAAACCAGCTTCATTAAGGATTAGTCTATACATAGATATTGATCGGAGGCAGAATAAATACATAGTTATGGTAAACAATATAATTTCTTCGTATCCCATTAATCATCCTGGGTTTATGCATTTTACTACACTAATTGAGTGTAGAAATAAAGGTAGAGCTTAAAGAAAATGTACCCTTATTTGCGTTCAGAGAGAGAAGGAATTCATTAATGATAAACCAACCTCAGAACACTCATCTATAATTTGAACCCTTATCTCCTCGTCACTGGAAAACTAGGATATATTTTTTAACATTTATTCTTCGTACCCTTTGCTAAAGTTTATGGTTCATATTAATACAATATGAGATTACTAAGCTATTTTCAAATAAGAGTGCCATGGGAAACAGAGGAGATAATTTGCTATAAAACAATTTCCTTTCAAGGCCTGTCTGGTTATTTAAAATCACTGAAGATCTTAATATTATTCTCCTAATACATGATTTGGAGTCTTTTAGGTCCAGTGGAAACCGTCTATTTTTAATGGGTAAACAATTCAGTGAGTAAAACAGAAAGAGTTAAGTCAAATGTTATTTTTTTTTCCCTAGACAAGGATTTGGTTTTGAAGTTGTATTTGTACATCCCCCCAAAATAAATGAAGATATTTTTTTAAAATATTTAAAGGTGTTTGCAATAATTTTGATGAATGCAAATCTCAAACTTAAGCCCAAGTCATGAAAATAAATGGTACGGAACTCCGCACGGACTTTCTCACGCCATTGTTTAAAAATGGAGATATTTACTCAAAACTCATGATATATGTGAAACGAAATAATATACACTAGTAAACCCGAGAAAAAATTGCGTTAAACTTACGTTACACATTTTTTGACTTCCGGATTTAAATTTTATGATTTTCTTTTTAAAGAATGAGCGTCCTAACTGGTAAATTTGGACCAAAAAATAAAAGAAATTATATTGGGTCCAAAAGGATCAATAATATGTATTAAAACTTAGACTTCCGGTTGAAATGTTGGGGTTATTGAACATCTATTGGTTACAGCAGTTTTATTAAATTCCTCAATTTTACAAATATAAGTTATTTATTATCTTGAATAGTGGTGGAGATAAGGAAATGTCTGCTTCTGTAAAGTACCATAAAAATCATTTTCTTAAAAATATAAAAATAGCAATTTTGTTTATAATATTAATCAACGCCTAGATACATATTTTAATCAAAATCCTTAAATTTTTCCTCTTTTTGACCTTAATTAAACTACTCTTAATTTTAGGGTTAAATAGACACACGGACAGACGGCATTTCAAAAACCACTTTTTATGGTTCAGTGGTCATTAAACGTTGACATCCATCAAATTCTTGGGTTAGATTTTTTTTACGGTCGCAACACTTGACCTTTAGTGTTCGAAAAGTTTATATATATATATATATATACTAGCTTTTGCCCACGGCTTCGCTCACGTTAATGTAGATTTTATCAATAAATTCAGGTTGTTGATTGACACAGGAAGTATGACAATAAAAACGATGAACATATTGAGGTTGTTAGTCAATAGAGGTAGAGATAAAGAAAAAAAAACTACACAATATAAATCAGGATTAAGTGTAGGAGTAGAAAAGAAGTAGCGGAGTGTGTGTCAGTAGAATCATAGCTTATACCTTGCCACGAATTGGAAGATCCTACTCCATCTTAAATTTTACTTACAGTTAATTAAATCCCTTATTTACTCCGCTTGTTCTTGACCGTTGCAATCATGGGCACAGAATAGATCATTATTTTAGGACGCTCCTATATACTATGTTGTATGTCCTTCCATTTGGCACAAATACATACAAATTCTGGGCATTGGACACACGCAAACAGGCTACATATAGTTGGCCATGGGAAAAACATGGCATTTCCAAATGCACCTCTGCTATCTGCAATGTTTGCCCTTGCGCTTTGTTAATAGTAATAGCAAAACTAAGTTTGATTGGAAACTGGAGTCTCTTGAATTGAAATGGTAGGTCAGTGGGGATTATTGGGATTCGAGGTATGATTACACTTTCCCCTTTTACCACACCTGTTAAAATGGTGGAACAGATTAAATTTTGCCCTAATTGTGTAATTGAAGCCTCGTCCCATTACATAAACGGGGTGCATCTAAATTTCGCATAAGCATAACTGGTACACCTAATTTCAATTGTAGTTTATGCAAGGGTACACCCGATAGCTCCAGAGAATTTAAAAACTCAGCGGGATATGAAGTGCTTTGTTCTGTGTCCATGATTGTATCTATTGACAAATACTCCTTTATTTATCCCTGCACATCTTTCAAAATGTCAGTGTTGATTTTGTTAACGATTTCATATTTTGGTGCAAGAATTGCTCTTGCACACAACCAATGATCACAATTTAAATTTAGTTGTAAGTATGGGTAAACTTTAGTAATGAGCTCCACCTCATTTTCCACCAAATTACATAAATCCCCTGTAAGTAAAATACAGCCTTCAGCATCCGTTTCCAAACGTCCATCGCCAATTTTCAATATTGTCTCTGCTTAATGTCCTGAATCTACGTCATTATAAAGGTGGACTCTCATATTCGTTGTTAGGCTGAATTTTTTCACTTTTTCCCACAATCTTGATGACTTGAGACCGGCTTTGATTTCATCTGCATATTTGCCCCTCTGGATCACAGGTAGAGTTTGTCGGAAGTCACCAGCCAGTAAAACTACCATTCCTCCTCTCTCGCAAGTCCTGAAGATTTTGGTTTAACGCTTCTATAGCTTTTTTGTGGGACATCGTACTTTCGTCCCACACTAAAAGTTTACATTGTCGTAGCATCATACCTCGAGAGCTATTTTTGCTGAAATGAATAATACCAAACTTCTTAAGACAATTTTGTCATTTACCATAACGGGGTGAACAGACAGAGCTTAATTAGCTGAATATAATCATTTTTAATCATTTTAAGATAGATGTGCCTAAAATACCTCGGGAACAGATTTTTATTCGGGATATCAGATTTTCTTCTGGGATACCGCAGGTCCCTTTTTCTGTATTCCAGGCATCATGTTGCAATTAATTATTTCATATCAGTAGGCCAAGTTGTTAAGTCGGACGACCGTCTAACAGTTATTTTTTTCTATCCGTCAGGAACAGTACTTTTTTTTCTGAATGAAAGGTACCCTATGTCCTTTTCTATTCCCATGACAACGTATGCGAAATTTCATGATGATCGGTCGAGTAGTTTAGGCGTGAAAGCGTAACAAACAATAACAAACAAATAAACAAACAAACTCACATTCACATTTTTCTGGATGAAAGGTACCCTATATTCTTTTCTGAACCCATGACAACGTGTATGCGAAATTTCATGATGATCGGTCGAGTAGATTAGGCGTGAAAGCGTAACAAACAAACAAACAAACTCACATAAGCATTTTTTCTGGATGAAAGGTACCCTATGTCCTTTTCTGTACCCATGACAACGTGTATGTGAAATATTATGATGATCGGTCGAGTAGTTTAGGCTTGAAAGCGTAACAAATAATAACAAACAAACAAACAAACTCACACTCATATTTTTTCTGGATGAAAGGTACCCTATGTCCTTTTCTGTACCAATGACAACGTGTATACAAAATTTCATGATGATCGGTCGAGTAGTTTAGGCGTGAAACCGTAACAAACAATAACAAACAAATAAACAAACAAACTCACATTCACATTTTTTCTGGATGAAAGGTACCCTATATCCTTTTCTGTACCCATGACAACGTGTATGTGAAATTTCATGATGATCGGTTGAGTAGTTTAGGCTTGAAAGCGTAACAAACAATAACAAACAAACAAACAAACAAACTCACATTCACATTTTTTCTGGATGAAAGATACCCTATGTCCTTTTCTGTATCAATGACAACGTGTATACAAAATTTCATGATGATCGGTCGAGTAGTTTATGCGTGAAAGCGTAAGAAACAATAACAAACAAACAAACTCACATTCACATTTTTTTGGATTAAAGGTACCCTATGTCCTTTTCTGTACCCATGACCACGTGTATGCGAAATTTCATGATGATCGGTCGAGTAGTTTAGGAGTGAAAGCGTAACAAACAATAACAAACAAACAAACAAACAAACTCACATTTGTATTTTTTCTGGATGAAAGGTACCCTATGTCCTTTTCTGTACCCATGAAAACGTGTATGCGAAATTTCATGATGATCGGTAGAATAGTTTGGGCGTGAAAGCGTAACAAACAAACAAACAAACAAACAAACTCACATTCGGATTTATAATAGTTAGGATATATGTATATATATATATATATATGCGTTTTAGCTTGAAAATTATTGGTTTTATATACATATAATTCAAATAAAAGATTTTTAATAATAATGAACCTACATATATTCAATGATAAGTAATTTCATATCTCTAACAGATCTTTAGATGTGATGAATAAAATTAGGATTTACGCATCAGACTGGAACCCTTACGGTCATTTTGCCGAAAAATTGAAATTAGCCATTTTGTTTATAATATTTAACAATGCTTAGAGATTAAATTTAATTAAAAAATCGTTAGAGCCTATTTGGAGAAAATCAATTTTTTTCTCTTAATGTCCTCAGTAAACTACCCTTAATTTTAGGGTTTAAATATACAATTCCAAAAATCCCTCGGAGCAACCCTATGAAAACCCTAGATACCAAGTATTAGCCTGGTCGGCAAAATAATGTAGGCTCTACTCCAAGGTATAAACAAACAGCCAGACAAACGGAAATTCAAAAACCACATTTTCGGATTCGTGGGGGGGGGTCATCTCAAGCTCGATTTTTTTTTTACGATCACAATACTTTCTCCATCTGTAAGTTAGCGAGAAAGTAAAAGGTAACTTAAAATATATTACCCCCGCTACGATATCGAATGCAATACCACTCTACCGCCTCGGTGGCGTAGTGGCTAACGCGCTAGTCGTGTTGAGCTCGACCGCCGAGACGGAAGATCGAGGTTCAATTCTCGGTCGGGTGAACTGGGTGGTTTTTCCTAAATGGTTTTCCACTCTCCCTCACGAAAATGCGAGTTCACTTCTCTAAATTCAATCTCCCAACTCCTAATCAATTAGTGTAATTAGTACTTAAGCGTAAAACATGAATGGTAGTAAGACTGGTGCTAAATATTATTATCAATACCACTATTGGCAAAAGCCATGTCCATTTCCATTTTAAGATTAACTCCAATTCCTGAACTTCCTAGACTAAAGAGGAAAAATCATTATACCAAACCATTGGTTAAATCTCATTAATTAAAAGATCTTCACAGAATTTGGCTGAGGCGTATTACAGTTTCTAAATGGTTAAATTATCAGCTGTGCTTGAAAATATTAGATAATATCGGGAATCACTAAATAAAATAGGCATCAATATACTTGCAATGGTTCTTTTACAATTGTTTTTCTTTAATGGAGAGCAAATAATTGATGGCGACAACACGTTTTGAACAATAGGTGGCTATTATTATATCCATTTTTCACTCTAGACATTTTAAGGTCCTTCGCGCGGGTATGTAAAATTAACCAGCTTATTATTCAAAGGCTAAAAAAAAAGTTATAATCTTAAGTTAGCAGAGGTAGGAAGATAGATACAAATAGTATAGATTGATTCCAATGTTTGTTGAAGAATTTCATATTCTGATCATAGACAAGTTTTGATAATAATAGCTCTAAATATTTTACTATTGAAAACGATATCATTTTCGATGTGTCTTTTGACAATGCGTTATTTGTAATAGAATAATAAGAGGATTATCTTGATCATATCGCCTTAAGGAGGATGACTACCTGAGGGTGAAACCTATAGATTGGGATCTTTTTCACTATCCCAATTTTTCTCGAATAAGCTTATAGTACCAGTATTTAAATTATTTTTAAACACACTTAATGAAAATGTAAAATTATCATATAATTAAACCATATAGATTGTGATATTCTATTTAAAGGGAAATAAACTTCTTACTGTTTAATGAGATAAAGTATGTATATATGTAAATGTTTTACATGTATATATGAATATAGATTTATTACATATTAATGTATATTAATGTGTATATGCCTATATATATGTTTTACATGTATCATTTGATTCAACTTGCCAAGTATCCAAAGAAATAAGCTACAGCTATATTTAAGTGTTAAGTTTAATTCACAAAAAGAGAGGATGTAGGCCTATATATCCATAGTATTTAGGTACATAGTGAACACTATTTAATTTCGTTTATTGACAATACAGTATTATTAACCATATGATTAAAATCAAATAGCAATTCATATAAAGAGATGAGTAACTCATTATTTTTAAACCAATGGGGTTACAAATTAACAACATCCAAAAATCAAACTATCAGCCCCAAAGCCTTGCCTTTCATAAATACTTAATTTAATAACTTTTTTCATCCAAAAATAATTTATTTAAGAACGTTGGAAAATTAAAAATTTAAAAATCTAGGTACACATCGTCTACCCTGAAATATAGCAATAATATTCTGCTTGTTTCTACTATGGTGCAACTTATATGCTAGGGACATATAAGAGCCGTGCTGTAGTTTCACCATAAACGAGAGTTTAGTAGATCTCTAAATAACTTTAAAAATTGAGTATTTGTAATGTGTTGGTGACATGACGGTCTAGGGGTAAGGTGTCGGATCTATGTGGGTCCGGCGTTCAATCCTCCTCCTGGCACAGATTTATCTGATGCAAAACCTTCCTTCACTCTGACAAGACGTATATTATCACATTGTGAATGTGTGAAATGCAGGCCTCCACCGTGGTTCGATTCCACGCTAAACTGTAGTACTTATTTCATCTCACAATCACCCTACCATTACACATTAGCGAAGTGGTATAACCGAACGGTAGTAAGACGCGTGCAATAATAATTTATGTGCTGGCTTATCATGTGAAAAGTAAATTAATATTCATATAATTAGAATGGATCGTTCAACTAACATACTAAGAAGTGGAAAAATATTCTAGTAAACTTTAATTTTAAATCATTTGACTAAACATTGTTATATCATTAAACTTCGGGACTGGCGCTGTTGCCTTTTCGCATTAGCTATAAATTTTTATAATTTTCTGAAAATTTAAGATATTAGGTCTAATCCCCTCCAAGTATTCCTTAATTAGTTCCTGCTGCGTGTATGATGTCAAAAAAAAATTTTTTTCTGAGATACGGGAGTTTTAACTGGCAGGAATATTTGAATATGCAACGGCACCAGTCGTGCTATCGTAAGTAATTATATCACGTTGCTTTAGTTTTCTGTAATTTTTATTAACGTGCTGTCGCTATTATACATAAAAATACGAATTGAATGAAGAAAGCCAAGGAAGAAAATTCATTTGAAGCTTTGTTTTTGTAACAGTTTTACATTTTTGCCATTTTCTTTTTTTCTAGTAAAACATACAAAAATAAAATAAAATTCAAATATTAATTTAATATTATTGATTCAATAATGATATTTTGTATTGAGTATGTTTTTTTGATTATTATTTAGAGCATTTTAGGATGTTGCAAAAATGCAACGTCGCTAGTTCTCATGCTATTTTATTAGTGCCAGTCCACTAAGGTTAATATTTATTTTTAATTAATGAATGAACCTTCAATAAATACTCTTATATTATAGTCTATTTTTTAAAATATTCCAAATCCCATCTCATATTTAACTATCAACAATCCAAGTAATCTGTTTACAAAAGGCCTATGTTTCCTTAAAAATAATTTATTTAACCTTGCATGTCCCTAATAAGTACTTTTAAGTCTAACTTTAAAGTTTAAACCTATTAGATACTCTGATTTTTTAACTATCAAAGTTATAGTTAATTTAGTTATCCATTAAAGTTAAATAATTTAGTTCATCCTATTATGTTAGCTTAGCAACATGAATCACACCAACATAATATAACCCTAAAGAAAATACCCTATCGTAGCTTATATAAACTAACTACTGAGCATAAGTTAAAATGACTTTACTTGTATGGTATGTCCATGATTTACTTAATATAATATAATACAATTAAATATACGTCCGTCAAAGAATGTCTCATTAAACAAATAAGATTGTTTTCCTCTCATATACACCTGATAAAATTATTTCTAAGATTTTACTGTTTTATGTATTAACTTATTATCAAAATATCTATATATTTATGTTTAAAACTTTTTTAATTATTGTAATTTAAGACTGAAGACCCATCAAATATTGAAGATGGGTTCCAATAAATATTGGGTGACTTGTTAAACATTTTAATGTCAACGTTTATTAAAGAATGTTAGTGTCCTGATAAAATATTGAGTAGGTATATTGATATTTAATAAAATAAGTTGTAGTTTATTTGTGGTTTCTTTTTATTTATTCGTAAGGTTTAGAGCCAACGCTTTCTATCAATGATGTAAATTAAATAGACTAGTGTTGGAATAATGGGTAAGCTAGGTCTTCTGGAGCTCCAAGATTTAGTACATTGAAAGTTATTGGTATCGCACCCGCCTCGGTGGCGTAGTTGGCTAACGCGCCAGTCGTGTTGAGCTCTACCGCCGAGGACGGGGAGATCGAGGTTCGAATCTCGGTCGGGTGAACTGGGGGTGGTTTTTCCTAAATGGTTTTCCACTCTCCTTCCACGCAAATGCGGGTTCACTTCCTCTAAATTCAACCTTCCCAATTCCTAATCCATTAGCGTAATTAGTACCTAGGCGTATAACCCGAACGTATAGTAAGACGCGGTGATAAATATTATTATTATTATTATTATTATTATTATTATTATTGGTATCGCAAAATGGGAATAACTATAAAATGCTTAGAGATTGAAATAATTGTTCGCAAATTTGACAAATAACAGCTGGACATGAGAATTGAACCTGTGACCCATTGTTTGGAAGGCCAGGACTCTACCATTGAGCTATCCAGGAATCTCCCCGTGATAAGGATCATTCTTCATCCTTATTTTAAGGCAGAGTCTTTGATGGACGTGTGAAAAATATCGGCTAACAATGAGCTTTGATTGATACCACAAACAATGGCAACTCGGCTTTATGCTGCCGTTTGAAAACTGAAATTTGTTCTTGAAGGGGAATAGTACAATAAGATTGAAATAATGGTCAGAGTAAAAGTAACTGATCTTAATCTTGCTGTGTTATAACTTATTATTTTGGCTACTTTAAGTTTAAGATGATACATCGTTTACTGATTTTATTTTCGATAAAACAAAAAAATTTACTCAAACATCTGGTATGGTTATACTCTTAATATGTTTGTTTCTTGGTTTTTTTATCTAGCTTTTTTTTGTATCTCTTCTGCAAAGGCGTAAAGTAGTTGTAATGTGTAGGGTAGCATAGTCGAAACTTGAGTTCTAACTGAATAGACGGCTGAGGTATTGTAATGGTGTAGTGAGCCATATGCGCCCACATCAACCGGAACGTAGAGCAGTATGGGCAAGTGGAAAGAAACTAAAATAAGTACAATGAACACCAACAATGTGTAAAAAGAGAAGAGAAGATAAAAAGAATACGTAAACGCAACAAGAGCTGTACGAGTACAAGAAATGCCATCTTGTGTAAGACGCTTCGAGAACCATCTGCACTCTTCAAACTAAAGTAAAAAGATATAATACGTAAATAAAACAAGCTATAAGAAACAGGAACATCTTAGGTGTAGTAACCAAATGTCGTTGTACGAATAGAAATGGTACAAAATCAAACAAATTTTCTGGTCACAAAAATTTGATAGCATCGATACTATCTATTAAACTTAAATGAATATTTAAAAGAAGTTAAACAAAATATAAGCCACAATTGCACAAATATTCTCGTATTGTGTATTGCAGCATGGAAGTAAATTTTCAAGAATAGGCTTTTAGTAATACACCCTTAGGTTGGCTTTCCTAATAGAATAAAATAAAATCATCTTGTTAAACACAATAAATATTCTTTATAATTATATACATTTTAAAACAAATATTTTTAACAAATTTCAAATTTTCAAAGATAAGTTATTTTTAAACTACCCAGTCCCCCGATTCCAAAATTTGGAACAAAATCCTTATGGCTAGTAAAAAAAAATAATCAAAATAATCATCGTCAGTAAATAACCACCATAAAATGATTTTATTTAGAAATACAGATTTATATAATTATTTATAGTGAAAATAGCTTAACAAATATCCATTTTGAACCAAATCGCTTAAGCCGTTTATTAAATAATTAAAATATTTTGAAAACCAGTACATTATCTCACCTTAAGCAAGTTTTTTTTTAAATGTATGCAGTTTTATTTATTGTGTCAAGCCTCTCCCCAAATATACATACAGACAAAATTGTTAAATCATATTCAAAATATTTGGACGTGTAAAAATAACGTATAGGTAAGCTACCCTTTAACAAATGTTTGATCATAAACCAAATATACAGTGTTTTAAGAGAGGTCATCAATCGTTAGATATCCACTTTAAACAAAATTGTTTGAGCAGTTTTTGCAAAATTTGGAATAATAAAAAGTCACACATTAATAAACTACGCTTAATTTGAGGGCTAGGGCCAGAGTAAAAAATTGTCTTAAGGTATTGTCATTGACATCTTAATATCAAGTTTGAATAAAATTAATAAAACCGTCTAAAATCTGTGTTTAGGGACAGACAGGCAGACAGACATGGGGAAAGATATAATAAATTGTAAATTTCACTTTTTTTGGTTCCGGAAACATATAAACATAAAGAATTATTATAATCTTGATATAAAAAAAGTTCATGATTACAATACTAAATTTTTATAAGAAAATAAAAAGGTATAAAAAATATATATTCATACAGTATTGGTGAAATAATTAAATCTTTTATTTTGTATAGTTTGAGATCATATGAAGACTAGACATTAATTAATATGTTTACACATTTTATTTTAAATTTTTAAAGAGATAATACCTACTTTGTCAAAAGGCTCAGAATACATTTTTTAATGGTTTTTAGTATTGAGTTTATTAGTCGTTAGATGACTATTGGTATATTGTCCAAATAAAATGTAACGCCTTTATTTATCCACTGTTATTATATATATATATATTATATATATATTAATTTTTAACATACATTTACCCACTTCAGTGATGGCATGGTCTAAAGCGTAACTGTTGCAATCGATTAGATTGCCTAAGATGTGGGGTTAATGGTTCAATCCCTGTCGGGTGAACTGAGGATGGTATTTCATAAAATGATATCTCACTATCTCTCCATGAAAATGCAGATACACTTACTCTCAAATTAAATCTTACTCATCCCTAACCTCTTAGCATAATTAGTATATATAAAAGAAGATTATAGTTGAAACTCTTTAGTCCGGCATTCTGTAGTCTAGCCCATTTTGAATCCACCGCCAGGATGGTGTTATTAATAAAAATAATGATAATAATAATATTTAGCACCACGTCTTACTAACCGTTTCGGGTTATACGCTTGAGTACTAATTACGCTAGTGGGTTAGGAATCGGAAGGCTGAATTTATAGGAATGGAACCCGCATTTTTGTGGAGGGAGAGTGGAAAAACGCTTAGTAAAAACACCCCCAGTTCACCCGAGGGAGATTCGAACCACGATGTTCCCGTCCTCAGTAGTCTAGCTCAACACGAAACCAGTCGTTAGCTAACCACGCCACCGAGGCGAGTGTGGTGCTGTTAGCAGTACAAAGGCTTCAAAGTTGTTTATATCCACGGCCGAGTGTTTTGATTAAACATTCTTGTTTTGGCTTGTATTATGGCTTGATTTTATCCCTTAATAGTCCTTTCAAGACACCAAGAGTTGTGAAAGTTTGTGTATTATTTCCTGTTTTAAGCTCCTATATTGTATGACAGCAAAAAAAAAATGTAGAAGGTTATGGCAAGCTTAGGGCCTAGGCATAAGGTGTTATATAAAGGTTTCTAGGTGTAGAATTCTGTGGTCCAGCCTTATCTATGAATCGGTACTTGTCAGGTCCCAAGGGTATCGGACTAAGTAACTCGTACATTCAATTGTATTTTAGGACCTACCAGTAATCTTAGATTTAACAAATAACATATAATTTTTCAATCATAACATTTTTAAGAGTTTAAATACTTAAAAAAGTATAAAGTTAATAGAAAGGAATTTAACTAACAGATGGCGTTAAATTTTTTGAACAAACCAAATATAGCATACTAATATAAAAGAATACATCTATATGCTTTACGAGTGCTCTTTAATATTTTATTTATAAACTGGTAGAATTATTTGAACTCTTTCTTTTTCATATCAAGAGAAAGTTTAAAATGTTAAAATGATATATCGCGAGAATATGATTAATATTTATGTTTCATGTGTAACCGAACCTAAAAAAGTAAATTTTATAGTAACTGTGCCTCTCCATGTCTGTATGTATATCTGTCCCTGGTTATGAATCCAAATACGTTTGGTGAATATTTTTCAAAATTCTATTAAAATTTTATAAGGAATCTTATTGGTTTTAACCTGAGCCTCAAATTAAAGGTAGTTTAGTGATGAGTGATTTGTTTAAATCCTAAGCTTTACAAACATTTCTCTTAAGATTTTGTTTAAAATTGGTAATAGGAAGTGTTTGTCATGACAAATACCACTGTATATTTGGTTAAGGGGTAAAAGTCTTTTAAGGGAGTATTTAGTACGCCTATTAAGTGATTTTCGAGGATTACAAATATTTTGAAAATGGCTTTATAAGATTTTGTCTAAACTGTATATTTGAGGTGTGTTTGACATGGAAAAAAAACTTGAATGCTTTCATTTTGAAGAAAATTTCGTTTAAGGGTAGATGATGACTACATTTTTAAAATTAGAACATTTAAAGAATTGTTGAAATGATTCGTTTCAAAATGGATATCGCTTAAGTTTCCTACACTATAAATAATTTTAAATCATTATTTTCATGAACAATTCTTTAAAAAAAAGTTATCAGACGAATGAATTTAGAAAAATTTGATACTTTTGGTAAATGGCTATAGTGTTTTTGTTTAAAATTGGTCTTTGTGACCTATTTTAAATTATAGATAACACTGTATGTTGATTTATATAAAATAAACTAATTTTGGGGTAGCTTATTAATTAAGTACTTTGGAAAATTTTAAATTTATTCAAAATGACTTTTTAAATTTTATTCAAAATTGGTATCTGAAATATATATTTTTGGTAAAGAGAAAAATATCTTTATTTTTAAATATAAAGATAATCTGAGGGTTGTCTACAAGTAATAAAATTTTGAAATCCAAGTTTTTCTGAAATGGTCTATTTAACAGTTTGTGTAAAATGTATGCAAAGTTTATACAAATATGTCTTTTATGAGAAAAGTATTAAATTTCTAGCATAGCTAGTATATACCATAATGTTTATGTATATATGTATAGGAAAGTCAGATTTGACCTATGAGGTCGGTGAAACGGTCACATTCAATATGGACGCCACTTCACCTGGCCTCCTCTTTAAATATGCTTAAACTAGGAAGCAAATAATCTAGAAAGGCATATAAGATATCATTTACAAATAATTTAGGAATGCCCATTCATTAGGTGACATTCTATAGATATCCAGAATTCAAGGAATTGCAGTTAGATCAAGGTAAAAGCTCAATATTGACGTGAATAAACGTAAATAGCCCATCAAGCTATTTATGACAAGGTAAAATATAGGTAATGCAAATATATGTAACATATGTAATGAACAAAATCAACAATCTCCAGAACATATGAATAATGCAGGGCACTTGTGTGACACTTGGGCACACCTGCAGCGTCCAGTGGATCAATTCATGGCAAATTTGATGCTTCAGGTAGAGTGGTCCATATTGACTACAGAAACAACCACGCTATTGCCTCCTTTGTTCCAGCCCTATTGAGAGAGCTCTGGCATATCTGAATCCATGTCCAATGCCTGGTTCGGACAGTTGGCCTGGTAACAAGTGTATTTGATTGCTGCTTTAGTGCTGCATGGGTTGGAGGGATGTTTTCTATTGCTGTAGACTAATGTATGAAGAGATGCCTCCTGGCACAATTAACATCCATGATCTCACTAGTTCGATCGTATATCAGCTTAACAAATATCTCAAGAAATAACAGTGACTCTTGACTGATCCAATTGGCATGGACAGAAGTTGATGGAAAGCATCATTCACCTTTGGTAAAGACGTCCAAATATCCCAGGCAAACTTCCTTTCCTCTACCAGTGAATGTGGAAACAGTATAACACCTGGTGAAAGCGGGAAAGACTGGCGGAGTACGACACATCGTTGGATTCATTGTCACAAATATTAAGAGAGTATCTATATACCGAAAGATTGACCCTACACCAAAGACAATCCATAGCTCATCAGGAGCTAATTTTCTAATTGAATTTACAACAAGTATTATATCAATGTCAACGGTATATATGGTAGCCGTCTTAAACTCCTTTTGAACTGCATCTGACAAATGGAATACGATACGACTATTGGCCTCCTCTTGTGAACATGTGAATAAGAGGGTCTATTATTACTCAGCAGGTGAGCATAGTACACGAGTGTTGGCCTCCTCTTGTGAACATGGAGTTAGGTAGGCCAAGTATGACTCAGCAGGAGAGCATAGGACTCCGCTACCATAAGTTGGATAAAGTTCCTGGACCTCTGTTATCGGAGGATGAACCACTTTACGTGACAGGAAAACAAACAATTCGATTTTGTTATCATTGATTCGAAGGAAGTCCTTCAAGTTATTTAAAATAACATTAGAAGGAGCCACCCTTTTCCTTGAGCCCTTTCCCCTATTCTCTCATTATGACTTTACGGCTGAGAGGTAGGTATATATCCCAAACAAGGTCATACGGCTTTCTTCTTGTGGTGACTAGATATGTATGGTGTGAAACTATTTGTATGCTCTTCAAATGTCTTAGCTATTTCATGATTTAGCATTTAAACCCCAGTTACACCTTCGAAAAATTGTATACATTTTAGGCGCAATATTGTTTTCAAGCAAATCTCTTCCAGGCAATTTATAATATCTACTTGGGATCAATTCCGCATTTCTCCTCCCTTGATAGAGCTGATGGGGCTGCATGGTTATCGTGGGCGAAGAAATGATCAAAGTTTTCATCCCAGACTTGACATGAGATGTAAAGCCTCAAAATGAGGCCATAACCACTCTTCATCGCTGCTAGCTGTTCTTTCTATTTCGACTTAATTTTGTCAATAGATCTACTGAACATTGTTAACTGGTTCTTTGGAAGTGTTACTGAACAGGTACTACACACTGGTCTGGACTTTTCGGGACAAACTCATAGTACTGCTACTCACTGATGGTCTCAATCCTTCTCACAGTATCAGTCACTTAGGTGTACATGATGTCCTTTGTGTCAATGACTAGTAGGTCTTGGCTATGTTCTATAAATAGATTACCATCTCTCCCAATACTGTTACAAGTGCCTTAAAATACCTTTCAGAAAGTTTTCTTTAACTCTAGGTTTCTGGTAATGGTGAGGGTATCCAGTGTTAACAACATAATTACTTTCCTTCTGATTTATGGACTACTCTTCATACTCTGCAATGATCCTAGAAGATTGAACCTGCTACCATCGAGCATCTGAGTGATCCTTGATGCCTGTCAGGCCAATAGCCCCACCAGAACCTTTCACCGATGCATTGTTCTGCTCTGTTGCTGGTTTTGTGGACCATTACATTCCAATACTTGAGTTCTACTAGAACATCTCGGTATATCTCAGCAATGACATGGATGTGTACGGCAAGTCATCTTGAGTAGTTTGTGTGATATAGGGCAAACAACCAGGTCATGATCTTTATTAATGATTTCAGGTACAGATTGATGTTAACTTCAGGTAAATACTTTCACATAGTTACCTGATGTACATAAGCAAGAGGAGCTCCCATATTAGAGTATTTTGTCAGTAGTCAAAGTGAACATTGGTCTTTGCTCATTTTTGACCCCATTCTTCCTAAGGCGGCTTCCCTGTTAGCATGGCATCAATATCAACTGGTGAAGATTTCTCACTGTAAGCTTGTTTGAGGATTATATGAAAGCTTGCAGCTGTTACTTAGAGTGCATGGTGGGTCTTGGTGACATGAATGGTATTTATGAAAGAATCTGCTTTGCTGGAACTTGCAATCTCAGCTTTTACTAATGCGTTCATCCAGACACTTTCTTCCATTCAATCTCCCAATAAGCTAACTATAATATCTCCATGTGTAAGCTACCAAACATAATGGCAAAGTGATCTTCTTCGTGAGTGGCAGGCCAGGTCCACTGGATTCCCTACGCAAGAGTATAAAGGAGTTGATCTACAGTCAGGACGGGAATTTGACCAGGGTTCAAATGCTAAACAGCTGAACAGTCCATGGAGTACAATATCATCGCTACTAAGTGGACGTAGGTACTGGAGGTGGAATAACAGTATAGTCTATGCTAGCGAGATAGGCAGACAACGATATCTAACAATCCATGGTTGACGTTCCAACAGCTGTATTGACTATGCTGAGCCATGTAAACTCATCTTATATTAAATCTTCAGCAAAAAGGAGTTCGAAAGGTCTCACGGGCCCTTCCATAGCCAGTGCTCTGAAGTACTTCTTCTTGAGGGTAGCTAGTCGCACAATTGTACAGCCAGAAGGCAGAGGTGTGATTGGCTTGGTGAAAAAAGCACCGTGACTAATCACTGGTACACCACGGCTAATTCCTAAGTGTGTTTGTGTGTTGCTTTATTGAGGTTCCCATACCATGGAAGGATTCTTTTTCTGTTGTATAACAAGGGCTGTGGTCAAAGTTTCAACAGCTGCTGTTGTGAACAGTTCATGCCAAAACTTCAGTGGGTTCATTACATATTCCCCATTAAACTGCTAGCACACACAATGGCAGTGTCTGATAATTCGCGAAAGTGTATACATTCATAAATAATTTATGTAAAGATCTCTAAATTGTCACCAAATGAATGGGCAAGCCTAGTTTATTTGTAAATGACACCTTAAATGCTTTTATACACTATCTGTTTCCTAAATAATATATATTCAAGCACTAGGTATGATGAAGTGGCAGACATGTTGGATTTGATCCCTCAACGACCTCGCGTGTCAAATCTGAATTCTCCCCATATCTTCTTTAGTTATTTATTTATTTATCACCGATTCTTGCTACCCGTTCAAGTTATACGCTTATGTACTAATAAATATAGCTTTTTTCTAATAAAGCATAAAGAATATTAGCAAATCATTTGACTAGTACTATAAACACAAAAAAATATAGTAGTTTATTTTGTCACAATACCCTTTTGACATGAAAAGGTCATTTTTTTCTAGAATGGCCCAGCTATTAACTAGGATAATATTCTATGGATTAGCAAGGTGGTATTTTAAAGGAAATGTATTCTCACTAGGGCTTATAAAAATGTGTGGGAATTATTTTAAATGAACCATCCTCAAAACAACTGCCCTTGGGTTTGAGTCATACCTCTCTATCATCGTTTGTAGCAATTGTCTGCAACCTATAACCCTCGGGCTGGATCCGGCACACCAATTTTTTTATCTTGCCCGAAAAATTAAGTAAATAAAAATGTAATTATAAAAATAGACCATATTTAATGAATATGTAGGAAATATAAAATTGAAATGTTTTAGTCAATATTTTTTCCAAACTTGCCTACAACATTTATTTTTAACCTATACAGCTCACGATATCAGAAAGGTTAACGAACCTTGGTGTATAGCGTAGGTGACACTTTTTATCATTCACCACTGATTCGGGAAAGATGTTTATTAAAATTACATTTTGATTTCTCGTTATTTTATATTTTCTGGTGTGTTAGCAATAGTAATTGGAAGAGAGATATTAAAGTAAATATTTAAACATTATATTTATAATGGTTTGGAAAAGAAAATTATTATATGTACTGTACATTATAATTTTATATCATTTTATTGGAATCTAAAATCTATCTTTATAAGCCTTTTTTTATTACCAAAGGTAAACCAAAATCCATCTTAACTGTGGAAATAAAAAATGTATTACCTCACGACGTTTGGCAAGAAGTATATACACCATATTCCTTTAGTCTATTTTGTAGTAAATGGAAAATTCGGGATTGAAATCCTAGTAGGTTATATTAAGAATTTTTTTTCTAATGTTAAGTATATATGAATATAAATGTATCCATATGAATAAATGTATAAGTATATAATATATGTGTATATAAATTTATCCATATATATATAAATGTTACATAATACTATATGTATATGTATATAAATGTACTCATATATATAAATGTATCCATATAAATAAATATATATGTATATATACATATATGTATCTATATGTATAAATGTATATATGTATATACATATAAATACATATAGATCTATTAATATATACATATGTATATATTTCCTACGCAAATCACAACCCTTTCAAGCTACAGCCATGCAATTATATATTATATATATATATATATAATTTTTCCTTTGTGTATATACATTTTCATATTTATTTTCATATCAATGCGCATTATTTAATTAGCAAGTATATATATATATATATGTACAAGCACGCGTATACATATATATGTATATGCACATATATGAGCATATTTGCATATTTTGTATGTACATTATGTATGTATGTACGTATGTGCATTTATATTGATTAATGTGCCTATTTGCGTATATATGCGTATATACATTCGTATGTGTATATACGCATATATACACTCGCATAGAGGCAAAATATATGCACATTAATTTTTATGTATATTCATAAATGTATATGTATTGTTACATATGTGTATACATAACATTCAATATATATACATATGTAAATATAAATACATATATAAATACATATACAAATATATATATGTAAATGCATATACAAATGTAAATATATGTATAGATTTAAGCATGTTTGTAATATTTATTATTGAGTACATCATACAAAGAAAAAAAGAGAGTAATTCTATTTTATAATTTTTATTTTAGCACCGCTCTCACTTCTGCCTTACAAGCTTCGGACAGGTTTTTTTAAATTTATTTTCAAAGCTAATTTGAATACAAATATTTTATAAATATAGTTCATTAATTATTACCTTCAAACAGGCTTATTTTATTTATTTTAAAGGATTATTTAAACACACGTGCTTCCTATAAATAGTTCACCTGCTATATAATATAATATGTTAGAGATGAGTAAGGTTTATTTTAGATGAAATATACCAGCATTTGATCGTAGGGAAATAGAAAACCACCGTCAGTAGACACAAATGGTATTTGAGCCCCATTCTCCCCATCATCGACAATATAGTATATTTATTGCCTTTTGATAGCTGAGGTAGATTTAGTTTAGTTTATACACTTAGAAAATAGTATTTATTTCACTAGACTAGACAGACCTTCACCAGGGGTCAAACCTTCCAATACGTCACACTATCAATGGGAACGTGAGGGTTTGAATCCCAGTAAGGTTTTATCAGGGTCGTTTTATCTATATGAATTCTTACCTTCTTCCCCAACATAAATATGGGTCCATTTCTTCTAAATAATGCATTACCCATCTGTACCACATTATGTTAAATAAGTGAAAGACCTGGATTGGTAGTACGACTAGAGATGAAAATATTTTGGGAAATTTTAATCGGAAAATTTTCCACATTAGTGGCTTGCGGTGGAGGGTTATTGTGGAGGTGGCACCTAGAGCCTATTTTACTTCAAAATATACCGTGTTAAGAGACGAGTGGGTAATAGGGGGGGGTGAGGGGGAGCGCGAGTGGGGCAGGGGTAGATAAGAAGCACGGAGGATAGGGGGAGAGACAAATATTGGGCCAAACTTAAAATTATTTTAGTTAACTTATTGATGATAAAAAATTGAAGGATGATTTATGAACATAACGGGTCTACAAAGGCCCGCATTCATTGTTTCTTTACTACTATTCATAGCACCACGTCTTACTACCCATGTGGTTATACGCCTATGTACTAATTACACCTGGTTAAGGAAAGTTGAATTTATAGGAATTGCACCCGCATTTGTGTGGAGAGTGAGTGGAAAACCATTTAGGGAAAACCTCCCTCAGTGCATCCGAATTGAATCCCGAGCTCCCTGTCATGCAGTCTAGTCTATTGCGAGGGTAGTGCGTTGGACCGTCTAACCTACAGGTGTTCTTACTACTACTACTATTACCACTACTATCACTATCACTAATTATTATTAATACTGTTATTATTATCCATTTAATCAGTTGAAATTAATCTACAGAAATAATAATTGAAAACGTTTCGTTTTGGAAAATCTTCCGGAAAAAATTAAGGGAAAATTTTCCGTCTTACATCTCAATGTACGACACGTGGCAAAAAAAAATAGCTAATGTAAAACTGGCTAAGGTAAAGTCACCTTTAGTTAATTCAGGTCATTAAGCTCTAATTATTGTCTTAATCTAAACTGGATTATATCAAGCTATATTGTGGTGCCTCGTGTTTATTTAAGTTTTACAGATATTTTTTGTAAAGTTGGTTTGGTCATGTAACCATTAAATTTGATTAAACGTAATATTTTACAAATATTAGGGGCTTTGTGTAACTTGTAGTTTTTAAGGATTATCCCCTGGTACACTCAAAGAGTGTTCCTTTGAAGAGCATATAATCCCTTGTCAGTGACCAAATGGGCTAGATAAAATGGTATACAATTCGATAAAACTTGAACAAGTTTTGATGAACAAGAAAGCTTGTAATATGGGATGTCCATTCCTTGATTCAATATGACAAACTGTGAATAAGGGTACTTTCTTATCACATAGAATTCAAACCTTTTGAGTTTCAATAGAGTGGTTTTCCAACCTGGGGGTCTTGATCCTCTTCAGGGTAGCGGAAAATTTCGTGTGGGTTGCAATACATGTATAGGTTATAGCTTCATGTATACTTTTTAAAATTTATTATTGTGATTAAAGGAAGATGCAAAATTCAAACATAAACGTAGGTGTTCAAAATGATTTAAAAAAATGCTAAGCTACTGTTTAGGTTTGTCTTTTCTATCCAAATCTGACAGTTGCTTGCTGAATCTGTTTTCTGTAGCAGTCTCGTGTTTGGTAAAGTGGTACTGGTAGAATAACTTCCAGAATACCAACTGGGCTCGTTGATTCCCTTTCGATACATCTTATTCGCATTCGTATAGTCATTATATAAACAATTTATTAGAACGTGGAATAAACATCAAGATAAGTTCAGGACTCGATTTTTTCTTGGATGGTTTACCACCACTCGATCCATGAAAATGAAGTTACCTTTCCTCTAAATTTGACCTACCTTTCAAGTGTAGTTAAATATTATCTCATGACATGCCAATGTTTGGAAATCACTGTTTTCGTTTGTCTCAAGAGACAGCAGCTCTTAAATAATAACATTAATCATTGCATTGTTGTTCATTATTAGTTGTTTTATATATTTTATACACTATTTAGATTTAATATCATGTATGTGCTATTTATAGCAAAAAGAAAGTAACTATCCTACTCTACTCCACATCATCCCCACAGTTCATGATCTTGATATTAATATCCTCGGATATATTGTAAATTTGGGTTTGTCCTCCCTTAGTAAAATTAGACTAAAAACTTTGTAGTTCTTCTACTATTTGAGAAAAATCTTCAATAGTCAAACACTATACACTATTGTACCATAGTTATTTAGTGCTTTTCAAACCGAAAACAATTATCCTCAAATGGGTTAATGTTGTTATTTACTTAGTGATAACTTATAAATGTTATTCTTATAGAAAAAGGTTTTTAATTAAAATTTACCTTCATTAAAGTTCTCTTTCGCTAGATCAAAATGTTATAATTTTATTACAATCGGAGAAACTATCATCCAAATCGTAGAACTGTTTTATATCCAGATAAGATCCTCAATACCAAGTTTAAATTAAAAGTTAATCATTATAATGATTTATGTTTAGCCAGAGCTTCCCAATGCAATTTTTAAGATAATAAATCCCATTCGATCGAGTAGAATTCTTTTCAACTTACAAAGAGCTGGATTTTTGAAAGTAAAAATTTTAGCCTTTAACAAGTAAAAAAATTAACTTTATACTAAATCGAAGCTGGTCAATGCAGTTTTATCTATATATAAAGGAAAAATTGCACCAACATTAAGTACAATTATTATCAACATAGTAAGAGCTAACCAATGCAATCCTTTAAGTAAAAAATTACACTCCACCAAGTAAAATTATTCTGTAGTCAGCCATATCTCTTAATTGCAGTTGTTAAATTAAAAATTCACGCTCTGCCAAGTAAACACCATATTTCAATTGACTTGAACTCCCCATACAGTAATTTTGGAACAACTACCATGTTTCGAGTCAAGTTATCATTAAATTGATCAGAACTTTTTAAGACTAATAATTACTTGTTAAATTTAAGTCATTTGTCTCAAAATACCGAATTTATTCCAGTGCTCTTCATTTGGGGATAGTTAACATTTACTCGTTCAGAACACATATTTGTATAATTAAATACTTTATATAACTAATACTACGTAAGAGCGACTGAAAGCTATGTAATCATCAGTGATGGGAAAATTTTCTCCACGAGGGCCACATGGGCATCTGTAAGATCTCTAGCAAACCACATGTAACAAAATTATAAATTTAATAAATAATTAACTTTAACTTCCCACAAAAATATATTTACTAGTCATATAACTACCGGAATTACCATAAATACAAGCTTATGCTTGTACACATGCAGCATTGTACACGAGCTTGCTCATTAGTTCACATGTTCAAACACACGCCTAGATTATGTATTTAATTATTGTAATCATTATTTTAATAAAATCATGAAGGTTTTAAATTTGTGTGTGGGCCGCACAGATTAACGTCTTGGGCTGCAGTTTGCTCACGGTTGATATAAACCAGTGGTTCCCAAACTTTCTAGACTCTCGAACAACTTTCACAAACATATGAGTTGCGCGAACCTCCTGATAAATATCCATAGTCACGCACTTAATTTTATACCTAGTTTTTATAAAATGTATATATTAATTGCAATTAAAAGGTTTAAGACCGTTAAATTAAACTACTATGGAACTGTGGGATACACCACCAAAAATAATGCAAGAATTTTGAGACTACGTAAGTACATATTCAAATAACTGTACATTTATTTCAGAAGTTAAAACTGAAATTAAATAAGAAAATAAAAACATTTCCTTATCTCTATTGTCCCAATATGATCACATTTCACATGTTTTTTTTAAAGTGGTACTGGAAATTGCTGCTTTGACATAACTGATATCCTTCCTGTAGTCACAAAATTACATACTGATTTAAGTTTCAAAAATTGTTTTGAGTTTTAACAGCTACTCACATCTTCGCGGGACTTATTGATAAGAATGCGCTTGCTTTGGATGACAGAAAGCTTTAAAGTCAGGAATCACAGACGATACATAAAGTTTCAAGTCACTTTAAACACTGAGCCTGTTTCTGTTGTGGAAAGTGAAACAAATTATTGGTGGGGGTGTAGAAAAATATGCGTAGTTTTCTGAAGAGAAAAGAAACAGAAAACTCATTGAGTTTATATAATATAATCTTGTAAATACGTCTCACAAAATTTCGCAAACTGTTAGTTAAAATCCGCCAAAATGGACATATTTTGGTGGACCCCTTGGGGGTTTACGAACCATAGTTTGGGAACTAATGATATAGACTATACAATGAAGGAGGTAAAATGCACTTTATGGATTTTACGAGCATATATATATATATATAATATATATAAGATTTACAAATTTGTGTTTTTAATATATTTTGATTATAAATATAATTTTCAAAATAAATGTTCCCTGTCCCTATTATAAAAGATTCATCGTTTAAGGTAGGATTAATTCAATTTTGAAATTTAACCGTTCATCAATCCATCTCTAGGAGAATTATTTCAAAACTAGTCCAAAATATTGAGAAAGCATTTAATGTGTGAACAATATATAGGCCTATATATATATAAAATTTTGATCCAAGGCTATAATTTCATATCTTTTATAAAATTATCTTTAAATTACGTAGAGTAAAATATAGTAACATACGTGTTACAAATATAAGTACTTCCCTGCATAGCATTTTATGAGATCACATAAATAAATAAGGTAGTAGAACCCCTGTAAGGCCACGTCAGTTTTTATAGATGACCGTTGAAAGGTTAAAAAAAAGGATTATTCAGGGCGAGCATCATTAGGACCTTCCTAAAAATGTAGCTACTGAAAATTATAGAGAGGAACATCTAAAGTTGTTAATTGAAGGGTTGAAAAAGATAGTTACAGCTTTTTGTAACAAGAAACACCAAATACTCTATGATTTAAGGTTACCCTTAGGGCACTTTGTTTATAAAATACTATGATCTCAAAATAGGGTGAAACAAAAGTTTTAAGAAGACTGGACTTTTTGTAACAATCAAGTTGTTAGTTTAGATACTGACACACACATATATATATATATATGATATAGATACATAAATATATGTATTCATAATATATAAATATATAAAATGTATCTATAATATATATAATATTTATGTATTTATAATATACATGCATATCTAATAAATACATAAATATATAATATGTATGTATAATATATATAAAATATATTATATATAATATTGTATGTATAATATATATGAAATATATTTATATATAATATGTATGTATAATATATATGCATATATAATACATATATAAATGCATATATATGCATCTACAAAGTATATATACATTTATATATAAATTGCCTATGATTTTAATAATTTTAAAATTGTATGATTATTTTATAGCAAATAATAATTTTTGATCTTGTTTTAAATATTATTTCATATTTGAGTTTCGTTACATACGTTCCGATAATGCGTCTATTTCATATCGTATGGATACATATATATATATATATTTAATAGACACCTTGTTACTTTTTTTTATATTCATACGTCGAGTCATGGTATCCTTTTTTAGCACCGCGTCTTACTAAACGTTTGGGTTATACGTCTATATACTAGTTACATTAATGGTTTAGGGATTAGGAAGTTTTAATTGATATGAAATGCATACGCATTTGCGTGGAGGAAGAGTGGAAAACCATTTTGTAAAACAAAAGTGCACCCCGTCCTCGGCAGCCTAGTCTACCACGAGAGTAGCACGTTAGACTACGTAACCACCAAAGTGGATTCATTTTATCTGCTGCTGTTAATTTTGATATACAACGTGTATCTAAAACATTGCATCAAACTTGGCAGGCTATTCCTTGGGTGAAAATAGAATAATTCACATCAGCAACCTAAAGTCCATCTTGAATAATAAGGGCGGTATACACCCCTAAAGATAGAACTAAAAACGACTGTTGTGTGAAATATTATGAAAACTGATTAGGGTATTACAACGAATATTTGTTTACTACTTATTGAAACCTTGATCGTTAATAAACTAAATGTGCTGTTACCGTTAAGCACCCCCATTATGTAATAAAGGGGGGTTGTAAGACCTTTTTCTGCAATAAAATATGTCAGAGTAAGTATTACCGATTAAGACTTAAAATTACAATACATGGAGTAAAAATTAACAAAAAAATGTGTCTTGAAGAAACTGTCTAGCTCTCCCCGTTTCCGAGATAATCATGCATGTTTGATTCCAAAGACAAGTGTTAATTCCTTCCAGGTAGGGAGCCAGTATAGCTGTGTTGCTAGCTGTGTTAGATACATTTGTCTCTGAGCTCAAACTTGTGTGATTATCTCGGAAACGGGGAAAGCTAGACAATTTCTCTAAGACACCTTTATTGATAATTTTTACTCCATCTTTTGTAATCTTAAGTCAAAATTAGCAATACTTACTCTTAAATATTTTATTGCCGAAAAAAGTCTTACAACCCCCCATTTTTACATAATGGGAGTGGTTAACGGTAACCGCACATTTAGTTTATTAACGATCAAGGTTTCAATAAGTAGTAAACAAATATTCGTTGTAATACCCTAAGCAGTTTTCATAATATTTCACACAACAGTCGTTTTTAGCTCTATCTTTAGGGGTGTATACCGCCCTTATTATTCAAGATGAACCCCAGGTTGCTGATGTGAATTATTCTATTTTCACCCAAGGAATAGCCTGCCAAAGTTTGATGAAATGTTTTAGATACACGTTGTATATCATCAATACCTATAAGATAACACTGATAATTTAGTAAAATATTGGCGTTTAGTCCGAATGGATAGTAAGAAGCGGTGCTAAAAATTAAAATATTAAATCATAATAGTAAAATATCATCAACGTTGGACGCAAAGAAATGTGTTTGAAAATTCAAAACTGGTTCTCCAAAAACCTAAAATATAGGGCTGTACGTATGTGTGCTAATTACGCTACTGTGTCTTTAACTGCGTGCAAATAGTCAGTGCACCCGACCAGAACCCGAACCCAGCTCTCTCCGTAATCGGCAAGCCCGACTATTTCGACAGCGATGGCTTAGAATTTAGATTATTGGACACCTTGAGCGAATCCAATGGGCACTTCAGGTTTTCAAGACTTAGCAATTCATATGAATGAGCATGTGAGTGAACATTCACATATTAACGACAATGTTCTCTGGTGTTCTCTTGAGCTCAGTCACGTTCAGGCGCTCGTATGTGCTCGTGAATGTTTGTTGACTCGCACCTGTTGCGTTTATGCTGAGTCTAAAATAGACTGGCGTCACTGTAGTGGTATTTCTCCAGACTAAAACTGCTTTCCAAAGTGAGTTTTACAGTCATACTCCTCCTACATGGCTTGTTAAGTAAGAATAATGAGGGGATAAAAATGAGAAAACCTAAGTGATGGATAATGTATTATTTCATACAGATTAATAAATAGTGATTTACCTACGTCAGGAGACTGAAATGCCTGAAACATTTTGTGTGTGTTGTTTAGTATTATATAGTATTATATTTAATTTTGATCAGCATTTTTAAATAAACAATAATCCAAAAAATAAAGTATAGCTATTTTATGACACTTTTTTAGGTCCTAATTGGCTTGAATTTTTAAATATTGCTTTGATTTATAACCCGAAGGTAGTAAGACGTGGTGTTAATAGAAAAAGACTAATATTAATTTTGTTTGGATTTATTTTAATAAATTGAAACAATATATTTAAACATGTGGTTGAATATTTATTTTAATATTTTTAATACCAATATTTCCAAAAAAGGTTTTCTCCTATATAGGATATTAGTCTTGAATAGACCATGCCTGACAATATTTTTACAACAGTAGAAACACTCAATGTTTCTAGATAGCAAACATTTATAAAACCATTTTGTGTAAATTATTCGTCAGACATTGATTCTTTAAAAGAAGAGCTTTATTTAAGAAGCACACAATATAAATTTCAGAAAAATAGATTGTTAATCATATAAAACTATTTAAAAAATATATATATGTTTAGAACCACGTCTTATGCCGTTTGGGCTTTACACCTATTTACTAACTACACTACTGGTTTCGAGATTAGGAAGTTTCATTTGAGAGGAAGTGCACCCGAAATTTGTGTGCAAGGGGAGTGGAAAACAATTTAGGGAAAACTACCCTCAGTTTACATTACCGATATCCAACCCGATCTCCCCGTTTTGGGCAGCCTAGTCTATCTCGAGAGTAGCGCGTTAAACACGCAGCCAACGCAGAGGGTTTTAAATAAAAGTCATTTAATTTATATATCTAGGTAAGTGGCATTTTAAATGTATAGTGACAGTTAAATAATTCTATAAATTGTATAGTTTTGTGTCTTCAAATGATTGATACCATTAAGAATAAAAAACAATTTTTATCAGCCCAGAGGTCTTTGATAAATTCTAATATGTTTCATGGCACTCCTGATATGAAATGTCCTTATGTCTAGTCGTTAGGTTTAACAAAAACCTTAGTACTGGACGTACTTTAAATTAAAATATATTTTACCATAAAATAATTAATGTTGAACACTCAACATAAAATTAGCTAAAACAAGAGTACATTTGGATACAATTCTTTTGGATTTAATAAATATATATATATATATTTACTAATACCTTTGAGACAACCCTAGGTACCATTGTGGTTCTACAACCTTTCTGATAAATCTGAATTCTTAAGCATTGATAGATTCATACAAATTATTCTAATTGAAATACTTATTCAATTTCACTTTTGTTAATAGTATAAGTTATTCGTCCAAGATAATCATGGCAATATTATCAGAATATAAATGAAATTAATGTAACAGTTAGAGAAGAAAAAGTTTTTATCCCTTGTATAATGAGATGTCTAAGAGATGAACTTAAACAAATCACACCTTCACAATACTTAAGAGAAGATTCTTACTTTGATAAATTAGGTCTTAATATGTACGATGAAAATGCATAGTGCGTTGATTTTTCTAGACCTACCTGTCTTGACAGAAACTTTAAGTGAAAAAAGAGAATGAATTCATTGCGATAATATATAAAAGTCTTGAAGTTAGTGTCGGTGTATTTTGAAATAAGTAGTTTAACCTTGAAAATGCTATAAGTATTTTGTTTGCATATAATTTGCTTGGATACTAATTTACTAATGCATTTTAGATATATTAATAATTATTTTAAATAATAATTAAGAACGACTCAATAGCCCCAATAGCTTCACATTTTTAGTATTATTATTTAGCACCGCGTCTTACTACCCTTTCGGGTTACACGCTTAAGTACTAATTACGCTAATTGGTTATGAATTAGGAAGGTTGATGTAGATGATGTGAGCCCAACTTTGCGTATAGGGAGAGGGGAAAACCATTTAGGTTAAACCACCCCCAGTTCACCCGGGTGAGATTCGAACATCAATCTCTCGTCCTTGGCAGTCTATTCAACAGAAACTAGCACATTAGCTAACCATGCCACAAGGTGGGTACATTTTTAGTAAAACGTCAACTATACCTCAAAGTATTTTCTATAAATATTTATATCTAAAAAATAATAAATGTATTTTTGTGATTATAATTCAAATTATATTATGACTAAGCGTTTAATACTTGTTTTCACTTTTCCTTGTATCATTATTAAGGGCTTAAAATCAAATTTTATTTGAAAATGACCCAAATAGCTCCACCCTATTATACAAAGTAAATAAGGACTAGATTGTTTTCAATTTCAAACTTAAAATACAAACTCTAATTTTGAATAAATTTCACTTCTCGATAAATCTGGTCAAGTATGTGATAAGTGATAACGTTTAATTTATTATATATTCATTGTTGATTGCTAAGACCAGAGAACTTAAGCAAACATTAATGAATTTATTGTTCACTGTCCTACCTAGATTACTGTTCACTTACTTTGGTGAGAAGGGTCGTGTGTTAAAACTCTTTGACCATGGGTGTTGGGTGCTAATTGTGTATGTATTTGTGTACGTCTGTGTTAGGAGGAGTGGGGATTGATATATCATTTTAGATACATTTACTTAATTATATAATTAAATATTATAAGTAGCAATATTGATAAAAGTTCGATATTCTTGATATGTCTTGTTATAAGTATAAAATATTCGTTATGTTACCTTAACACTTATTATATTAGCAGTAGGTATCTAATAGGTAGACATTGATTTTATGTCTCTAAAACAAACACACACCAAACAAGTATGGAACAAACGTTTACACCATTACAATAATAGGTCATGATTTTTAACTATTCCAAATTTACCAATTTCTTATTGGTAGATGTGTTGCATTTGCGTAAATGAAGAGTGGAAACACCATTTTTTAAAAACAACCCTCAGAACATGTTATGTTTATATTTCACTTTTTATTTAACTATAAATATACAGTACATAATTTGATATATAGGATGTGGTCTGCCCTATTGTTCTCTGGACTCATTTATATATACACAACATTTAGCAACTACTCTACTCATGTGACTTAACTACTCAAGTTATGTATTAACTTTCTTTAGACTAGTTTTTTATTTTTACAGTAACATTTTATAATATACAACAGTACACCTGACCGGGATTTGAAAACCTATCTCCCTGTAACTGGGATTCTTAGTCTAACACGGGACAGACGCCTTAGACCATGTGGATACCAAAGCCGGTGAGGTAGGTACTGTTACTCACACAACGTTGTAATAAAAGTTACATAATTTAGCAATTTTAATCAAAAGTCTACACCTATTTTGAAAGGTATGGTTTTTTTATCTTCCATAATATTTTTATATTTACTATCCAGTATGTTTTTTATTAATTGGTTCAAAAGGTATCTACATTGTATTTCTGCTAGTGTATAAACATTCTGATTTGTTTCAATCTTTTCTTCCTTAACAGAAATATAAATAAAATGTAATGGCAAAATATACGTTCCTCAAAAACCTAAAGTACATTTAGTTTCTTATTTTATAAATATATTTTAGAAGATACGTTGGTAAAAACCAATTTTAAAAAACTACAGAAAATTAGTTTTCTTTATTTATTTATTTTCCTCAACAGCTTAGCTTGTTAAATATCGTAAACCTACTGTTGTTTAACCTTGTTGTTTAATTAAATACGTGTTTATAGCTACATCTTTCCATGCGTTCTCGTGATATTTTTCTAAACTTTTTATTACGATCTTTCTTCGTCATAAATATAGCAATAAAATGTGTAATCTTTTGATTTCATTCTAGGTAACGTAAAATGATAGCCTTTTTTTAATGTAATAATAAGATATATTTTTAGGGCCATAAAATTTTATTTATTAGTAGGCCTACATTTTCTAAGAATAGGTGTATATAACTCATAGATATTAAATTGTTTAAACTAAATATTAGCTAATTTGTATACAACAATTAATTTAACTTGTAGCTTAGGATAAATAGTATAATATATCTCATATTTTACCCTCTCCACTTAGCCAAAGAGAAAATTGTAAAAGGAGGGGAAAATCTTTAAATTTTCATGGTTCAATTTTTTGAAAGACTTCAATATAGCTTATAGCTTGATAATTTAAAAATAACATCAAAATAATATTTATTTATCTAGTTGCTGTGTCATTACTGTGCCAAGTTTAATTAAAAGTTACTTATAGTTGATTTATCTTATTTTTACAAATACTTTCCACGATATTGGGGTTATATCTTTCATAAAATAACGTTTTTATATGTATACATCCAATTATATATACATATAGCATAACTAACTAATAGTATTAAAATAACATTTCAAATTACATCCTCTAATTATTGAATGAAATCATATAGTAAATTTCAAAGTATAAATTAAAGATCTAAAGGATTTTTCTTAATTAGTTTAAACATTAAAAAAAAGCTCCCAATAAGGAATAAAAAAGTCATGACATTCAACATAAGCTATTCATTTATAAGAATAATTTATTTTAAGCATTAGTGTTTATAATAAAAGTGATGAGATGAATATCTTGGAAATGATAAAACACGTTTCTGAACGTTTCATCACAATTTCTAAAATTAATTTTTTTTCATTTTTATATTTAATATGAAATAAAATTTACTACTGATCTTAGACAATTTCTCCTAAAATCCTAGTAAAATTTTTTTAATTTATTTATAATTAATCAATTAATTTCTAGAGAATAAAGAGTGTCATTAGAATTTTGAACAAATTTATTGCTTCGGTGATTTTACATTATTTTAATATTTTAATGCATTCGATGGGTGCATACTTGAAATCTATTCTATCTTAAATTTTAAACCAAGTCTTAAATCGAATTATAAAACATTATTTACCATTTATCTAAAATAAGATAAATTTCCCAGAAACCAAACTTTGGCCCATTCCAGGAAGATAAACAAACACCCTTAAGTCAATAGCTATACATACTCATTGCTATTGAGATAAGAGGTCTGAAGGAACAGTACATAAATAAAAAATCTGTTTTCATGTTTATCGCATTATTTATTTATTAGTATACTTTGTCAGTCAGATTTATTCTAAATAAGCATAATTGAATTATGCACATATGGGTGTATGTAATACTAAAATAAAATATACAATAAAAAAATAACTTTTATAAAATCTGATTCTAAGGAATCACCTCTCTGAATTTGATTATGACTTTTTTTCAGATATTTGTTTGTCGCGATTCTCCTTCCCCGCGAACCTCCTGATGATGTTGTTAATTAAATAATGTATATATTAATACATATTACAAGTTTTATTTGCACATATTAAGATGCTACATTCAAGAAATTGCCCCAATAACACTCGCGTTTCTTCATCGTGTCTTTCTCTCAGAACACCTCGTTAACAAGTGCTGCAAATTATTCATACCCCCCACCAGTTTCATGGCTATAACATTAATTTTGATACTGAGAGCTGCTGAACTCTTGCGAGCACAAGCAAAACTACCTTTTAAAAAGAAATCAAAACAAATACAGTTTGCAAATGAAAAATATTGCTCTCTTTCTCGCACTCACACTGCGAGGTTTTTTTTCTTTAATAATTACTAGAGCTAGAAACAAGCAAACCAAATGTTCCTAACCCGTAGCCTGCTCGCACGTGTACGGAAATGAATACACAACAGTACAGTGCGACTAATAGATTTGACACAAACTTAATTTAATTACACCAAAAGCTATGCAACAAAGCAGGATCATTACAGTACTCCCCTACTTTCTGAGTTATTTTTAGAAGAAAAATGAGTCAGGAAGTAATTCGGTCAGCTTGTTTTTACATTGAGCCCTTTGCACATATTATGACACCACTAAAGCTTATATATTTAACAAAAACTAGAAAACCAATGTATTGATTACATAGAGTAGCGGCAGGCATCAATCATCTGATATAATTTAAAATGTTTATCATTTACTTCAAAATCTCTCACTTAACAGTTCTAATAATGTTCATTTTGCTTTGCCATTTCCTTTTCTGATTTTAATGTTCTATGGCAGAAAGGTTTTAGTGTCTCACTTTAATTGATAAAACACAATAGACTAGTGATATTAAAGAGAGTTATTATTTAGAGTTTAGCTAGCCTTCTTACATGTACACTATTTTCACATGATAATATAATATAATAAACAACATAAAAAAAAACATACACATTGCACTGCACATAATTAGCATGAAACTCTTGACAAAACACAAAATATAATATCTTTGACATTTCAGACTAAATTGGTAGTTCTCTTGAATAGCATTCAAAATATACACTATCCATATTTCGGTAGAATTATACCCTAAGTTAAATTCACATTACAAGAAGATCTTAAAAGATTTTTCTTATACACACTAAGTTTAAAACACAATTTACTAAGCTCATAGTAAAATCCTAATAAAAGCTTTATCATTATGAGGACACAAAGCCTATTCCTGCTCCAGCCATACTTCCCTACTTTCCCTCTATCTTTGTCACTTTCTCAAAATAAGGTTTAATTTCATCCAAATGTTTAGGCTGATACACCTCTGCCATTACAGTTCTCGCTCGACCTCGTCCATCCTCTTGCCTTTGTCCCTGATTAGTATTTTGGGTTCCCATGTATCTTTGTTCTCTGTACCTTGGTGGGTGATAATACTGATTATATCCCTTTGGTCCCTGATTGTGATCATATTGCCTATCCTGTCCCTGGTTGAATCGTGGACCACTATCTTGGTTTCCCCTGCTCCTATTTCCTTGCTCTCTCTCCCAATGTTGTGATGGAGGAGGTGTCCTGCCTTCCCTCTGAAAATGATAATTAGTTCTACCTTGTCCTTGTGGATGGTATTGACCCTTAAATTTCTGGAAACCTGACCAATTTGGATTACTTTCTCTCCCTTCACTTCTTTCTAAATTTGAAGGTACGTGCCCATTTTGTGTTGAATCATGTTCCTGCACATCCCCTAAATATTCCCACTCTCTAGTTCTTTGATATCTATCATCAAATGCATTTAACACCCGTTCCATGTCTTGAAGGTCCTGTAAATTCGCGCCAATAAGAGCATCCTGTACATTTTGAGGAAAGTGATATATTAAATGCCCCATGAGCCTATCTTCCTCTATCGGGTATTTCAAATACTTTGCTTGTACCTTATATTTGTGAAGATATTCACACATAGTTCCTGCTCGAACACTGTATTTACCATTGAAAATCTGCTGCAAAAAACTATCTTGTTTTACCTGTGACCAAAATTTTCCCAACAAAGCATTCTTTGCTTCCAAAAATGTATCCCATTCTCCTTCTACAGAATTTGCCCAGGACCTAGCTTCCTCTCTTAATCCTGATAACAAAATAGCAATCTTATTAGCTTCACTAAATCGTTCTCCTTCCAAAGTACGCTCCACTTTTCGAATATATTGGATTGCCGAAATATTTCCTTTCTGCCCCTTGAATTTGGGAATTGAAGATAACATCTCCTCATTCATTCCTCTAAACAAGACACTATTATGACAAACATGACTATCAACTTTCTCTTTATTTTTGACTTCGTTAAATTTACATTCTAAATCCTCCACTTTGTTTTGTAATTTCTCAAGATTTTTCATATAGCTATCTTTTAACTTTTTGACCTTTTCCTCTATGCTTTCGCCTTTTTGAGTTAGTACATCTTCTACTTGAGACGTAATATAATCCCTGTTCACATCCAGTTGACCCTCCAGTTCTAACCTAACCTTACTGACTTCTCTTTCCAAGTTAGACTGAACTATTTTGACACTCTTTTTTATTTGAACAATTTTGAACTCAATACCTTCTACCTTATTTTCTGTGCTTTTGACTGTCTCTATTAATTTCTTTTCTAGCCCTTCTATTTTTTCATTCACTTTGTCAACTCCCCCAATTAAATCAAAATGAATTTTTCTTAAATTATCTTGTTTTTGTTCCAACTCGTTTTGATTTTGTTTTACAGTGATCAAACTCTTATCTAGATCCATTACCTTAACATTAAGTGCCTGGTGCGATATTTCCAGGTTATCTAGTTTACACTCTAATTTTATTCCTAATTCTTTAATATTGTTTTTTATTTGTGTTCCCAATTTTTTATTATTATCTTCCATCTGACTCATTATAGTCATGATAAGTTGTTCAATTTTTTTGTTCCCTTCCCCTATTAAATTCTTTTCTACCTGAGCTGGTTCAGAATCTCTTTTACTATCCTCTATGTCTACAGTAGTTTTTTTTAATATCGAAATTTCATCACCCCCATCCTTTAATTTTGAATGTCCCTTTGAGCTATTTTCATCTAATATCTGATTCTCACTATTATTTCCTGACTCCCCTTCTTCTACCTGTTCTATTACAGAAATGCACCCTTCATGTAAGTTTCTACTGTTTGCATTTCCCACCTTTAGTTTGTTTAATCTACTCTCATACATTTCATTTTCCCAATCCTCGTCACTCTCCTCTAATCCTTCTTGGTTATATGGTCTGTTCATGATGTCTTTATCTTCCGAACAAAATGGAAACTGACCTATCCCACTACTACACTCTTCCCCAATTAAATCCTCTTCTGATTCTAACATCATCAACTAAAAGAGTTGTTGAATTTCTTAAATATATTAATTTCTAAGTTTAAACACCTTTTAAGTTCTACTTACTTCATTAAATGTTATAAAGAATTCCCTTACTACAATGAACCCATCAATCAATTAATTAAAATAATTAAATGTAACAAACAAAAACATGTAACTCTTCTGTTGATCTGTCCCTCGGTGATGGTCCAGCATCCGTTGATGAAATACTTCGCTGCTATCCACAATGACATTAATTAATTAAATACTGAAATGTGACACAAACATTTTATTCATCCCCTTCTATTCTGTTGATCTGTTCCACGGCGATGGTCCAGCATCCGCTGCTCTGTTGCCTCACTGCTGTTATCAATAACATTAATTGATTAAATAATGAAATAATACCATGTAGCAAAACATATCTACGCTATTCAGTCGACCTGTCCCTCGGTGATTCGCCAACATCCGTTGATCGGTTACTTCGATGCTCTGTTGCTATTCTGCATTGTTGATGAAGTACCTACAGGAACGCCTTTGTGTGTCACAGCTGCTCCATTGCTGCATCTGCCCCGCTGCTGCATCTGCCCTTGAATTGGTTGGTAGCACCTATTAATTCCCGTGTTCTCCGCGAGTATTTTATCAAGCCGTCGGTGAGCACCTTTTAAATTCCCGAGTTTACCGTGAGTGTTTTTTATCAAGCCGTCGGTGAGCACCTCTTAAATTCCCGAGTTTACCGTGAGTGTTTTATCAAGCCGTCGGTGAGCACCTCTTAAATTCCCGAGTTTACCGTGAGTGTTTTTTATCGTGCCCCGCGATTGGGAAAGCCATTTGTCGCGATTCTCCTTCCCCGCGAACCTCCTGATGATGTTGTTAATTAAATAATGTATATATTAATACATATTACAAGTTTTATTTGCACATATTAAGATGCTACATTCAAGAAATTGCCCCAATAACACTCGCGTTTCTTCATCGTGTCTTTCTCTCAGAACACCTCGTTAACAAGTGCTGCAAATTATTCATACCCCCCACCAGTTTCATGGCTATAACATTAATTTTGATACTGAGAGCTGCTGAACTCTTGCGAGCACAAGCAAAACTACCTTTTAAAAAGAAATCAAAACAAATACAGTTTGCAAATGAAAAATATTGCTCTCTTTCTCGCACTCACACTGCGAGGTTTTTTTTCTTTAATAATTACTAGAGCTAGAAACAAGCAAACCAAATGTTCCTAACCCGTAGCCTGCTCGCACGTGTACGGAAATGAATACACAACAGTACAGTGCGACTAATAGATTTGACACAAACTTAATTTAATTACACCAAAAGCTATGCAACAAAGCAGGATCATTACATGTTTATGCTTGTACGATACTAATCAGTAATTAGATTAAATTTTCCAAAAACATTAACAAATTTACAAATATCATTATCAAATATATCTTAAATAATAAAATACAAAATACAAAAGTATTGATTCATAAATTACAAATTATTGATCTAGAATAATATATTATGCATGGCAACTAATATTGTGATCTAAATATTACTATCAAAAATATCTAAAGAATAAAGTATGTAATACAATATTTAATCACAGAATATAAAAGATTAATTTATAATTATATATTACACATGGAAATTAACATTGAGATCATGGTAGATTAATTAGGTTGGTCAGCAAGAGATTTTGGTGAAAATTAATTAAATTAACCTCTTACACATAAAAAATAGGAGATAGAAATTGCGGTCCAAGTAAAGGTTTTCGATATTTTTCCTTAGCCGTATAACTAGATAGAAGTATATAGAAAAAGTTATTTCGATCATATCGCCTCCACGTTGCCTTCGTTTAACCTTAAAGATAGCAAACATAACTTGCACGTTTTCACCATGGCGCAGTTTATATGATAGGGTCATAGTGTAGTCCGACAAGGTAAGACTACTACAAAAATCAAAAATACATTACATTTGTTTCGTACTTACGCTTGAAATAGTTTCATTTTTAATCTGTTGATTGTATTACTATCTAGAATTTTTCTATGGTTTATAAGGTGAGGCAACATGACTTATACAGTAATTTTTACTTGTTTTAATTATATAATTTGTTTTTAGAAAGCATATGCTAAATATATCCAATAACTACAGTTCATTATCTTATATTTTAATCTATTTAGTCCAATATACAATTACATACATATATTAGTATTATGTATAGATACATACAAATATAACCATTATAGTATTCAAATATTATATATATATATATAATACACACATATATAGAATTATATACTTGTGTACGTAAAATAATTTGTATATTGTTTTAGTACAGACTATACAGAATATTAATTTCAATATTTAATAAATACAAACTATTAAATTGTATTTTTAAATGTACACATAATAAATTATCTGTATATATACGAATATATTTCTTGTTTCTTGTTATAATTTCCCCCTTTCTGTCAAGCTTCTAAGTAAATGACCCATATGGTCACTGTGTAAACAGCTACTACCTTCACCCTTTTCCTTTTTTCTCTTCCTTTTTTTATATTCTTGTGGTACATATTGGGTTATTTAGTGGAAGGTCGGCTGAGGTTAGGGTGGCGCGCACATAGACAAACGAGCCGACAGCTTCCACAGGAAGAGCAAAAAAAGAGAAGAAATTATGATTTACCATTTCGTTTTTTCTACACATATGGATCGCGTTAGTTTAGTACGAGCAGAGGGAAATTTCCAGTTCGTTATTTTAAAGAGTCAGATGTTTAATTCGGCCGCTCTTAGGATGACATAATTTCTCTAGTGTTTTTATAAGGTAGTGTTCATTATTTAAAAAGCTACAAATAAAATTAGTTTTAGTATTTAAATATATTTTCAAAATCTTAGAGATCATATAGTTTTTTTAAATATTTACTGAGCAAATATGTATATATAGACACACAAATAAATATATGAATATATATATTTATACTTAAATATATGTATACGTAAAAATAATATATATATATATGTATATATATAGTTGAGATACTTAAACTTAACTAACTGTTCTGAAATTGAAAAATGACACCTGGACACGGGGATCGAACCGGGACTTCGATTCCGTGTCCAGGTGTCATTTTTCTATTTTCAGAATATGATATCTAGGTGGAGTAATCCCCACTAATAAGCATAAATAATAGCTTTGGCTATTAATTCTTAACTAACTGTGTTAGTACAATTTGAATAATGTTTTCTTTTGGTACTATAATAATCAGATGTGTTTTGAGAAAGTCATATTTTCAATCGTTCAGACAAATATTTAAAAATAGCAAAAAAAGTGCAAACGTGAATTACTGGGCTATTTTTAGGCCCATAGAATATATTTAAAAATATAGTTATAATAGAATTACTTTTATAATTTATATAACAGATCTAGAAATGGTCTTAGTCAAATTTCAATAATTAGATATTTGGCTACAAATATTTTAATGTGTGAAAACTAAAATACATTTAGTGAAAGCAAGTTTAAGTAAATTGATTGTTAATAATTTGATTTATATATAAATGGTAAATAAACACAACATTTATGATAATTCAGACTAAACATAGAAAAAGCTATTTTTTTAAAAACATAACAAAACAATTATATTTTTTTTTAACAAAATGGAGAAATATTTAACTATCTTTATTCTATTTGAATCGCGGAGCTAGTGCCATCTCTTAAATTTCTTTACAGATTCTTAAGTTGCCGTCTTACATTGATTTTTCAACACCGTCTAAGACGTTTTTTCTTAGGCTAAAAACGGTACATGTCTTCTTTCAAACATCTTGTGAGTGTAGCAAAAACTAAATAGCCAGGCCAAACTAATATTTATTAATTAAAAAAAGTTTAATCACCATAGATAAAAGGTTGTATTTATTCATCTCATCTTGATTCAAATAATAATAATCCATTGACTAAAATATATTTACATAAAATGTATCAAATAATAAATTACTCAAACCAATAAATAATTATATAATTCATGTATTTAATACTTATATAAAATAGGGATGCTTTCTTTAAAATTTGATAATTAGAAATCTGATGTTGATTGTTTATCAAGACTCTAATTAAATTAGTTTATAAATATTATTTTATATAAAAACATCTTAAAATAATTAAAAAACCTTTCTCATGCAAAGTTTAACCGTAATATATTATTTGTACAAACCTAAACTTAAATAAATATATATATATGATTGATTGTTTATGTATATATCATCTTATATTCCTAAGCTTTTGTATATTAACCATTAAAAAGGAGATTTATCTACATTTTAATCTCAGTTGTTGATGCCAGTATTCTCAATCTATATCGAGAGAGTTTAGTTTGGTATAGCGCTGCCAGATGGAAGCACTGAGCAGACTCAATGACTACGTAGTGCTTAGAATGATCGGTCAGTTTGGATAGACGATAGAAGGATTTGGTTGTAGTTATCATAACAGATTTTGTTATTTTTTAAAGTTAAATGTAATTCTATCTAAGTATTTATAATGTATCTATACTTAAGAAAAACGTGTTGGAAAGTTGCATCCAATACCCCCACATCGGTGTGTACGCAGACTTTAAGCTGTCTAGTTAGGTTTTCCAGTGACAAAGAGGTCGTGATTAAAATACAGGACCGTAGTAGTGAAGGGGGATCATCTTTAATACTTTCCACTCTTTTCCACGCAAATACGGGTACATTTTATATAAATAATGCCTTCTTCATCCTTACCTCAAGGAATTTAAATGCAAATTTACTTGTGGGTTAGTCAGATACAGTTCAAAAAATATACATATTTATATTAACAAAAATTAATATTTCACAATCAAGCATTTATCAACCAAAATTATAAATAAAACTGAAACAAATTATATTGTATATACAATCCTTTAGTTTTATACTATTTTACTATCTTATGCCATATTAAACTGTAAGAAATAAAATATATACCGTATGTTCTTAAATGTTTGAAACAAGGCCAGAGTTAGAGATAGTTATGTTTTCTACTGTGAAAAAATGCATTAACAAATGTCTGTACATTAAATATAGACAAAAATACAATAAATGAAAGTAGTTTAAGTTTAAACTCAACATAGTTTTTTCTCTTCCAATCTTTGTATTTCTATGTTAGTGTAGTTAAATATAATATCACCCATTTAGGTTTAATTATAATATTTAAAGCATTTGGTCAGCACTTGGCTTAGTTCTTTGGACACCATGTAAGTCAGTATTATAAAACAAATCAGTAAATAGTAAAAATAAGAAGGATCAAGTGTCTACGAAGTAAAGGTGAACTATTGAATAAATTCCATTTAGAGAAGGATTATTTTGATAATAAAAGTATATAAAACTATAACATATATTTTGAAGGTCAGCGTTGATAATATTTTGCTATATTCTTTGATTTACTTTGTATGTATTGGTGTTATCCATCAGAAGGGATTGCTGCAGATCTCTTGACTTGGTGTATGAAGATATTAAAGTCGTTTTAGTAATTTTTATAACTGTCATACTGTATAATGTGTCTCCTAAAGGATCCAACTATAGATTTATCGAGCATAGTGATCGAGACTGGAAGTTTTTAAAATAACATGTTTAGTATGTTAGTATATATCATGGGCCCACCAATGTTTCAAATTATAATTTTAATATTAACTTAATTATAATAATATAAGTGTGTGCAATTTTCATATCATTCACTGAAAGACGACAAAGCCTAGACATATATATTTAGTACAGTACACTCCATGGTGGTAAATGAGTTGCGAAAAGAAAAAATCTCTAATAGAAACTTTGAGCATTCAGAACTTTTAGGAAGCCAAGATCAGATCTTTTTATATTTTTTTCTATCTTTTATTTTTAATACTTATTCAGGTGATACGCATATATGATAATTAATCGAATGGGGTAGAGATGAGGAAGGTAGAATTCTGGAGGTAGTATATCCGCTATTTGCGTGGAGGAAGAGATGTAAAATGAAAAACTGCCCTCAGTAGATCCAACCGGGATTTGAGCCCTGATTTCCCCGTCTTCTGAGAACAGTCTAGCATGAGAGTGACACCTTAGACTATACGCACACTGAATGGGTCACTTTATTTATTATTTTATAATGAGTTTATATATACTGAGCATATAACTCGAATGGGTAGTAAGATGCGATGCTAAGTATTACTATACATACTGTCACGATAAAAATCAACATTGCATTAAATACAAGTAATACATAAATTCTAAGCTGTTACAAATATTGTTTGAAAATAAATATATAAATGTAAGCCAAGATTGGCCTTTTATTTTTTACTAATATCCCAAATTATTTTTTTTAGCAAAGCGTTTTACTGCCCATTCACGTTATACGCCTTTGTATAATTAATTATTGTGTTAGGGATTAGGAGGTTTTATTGAGATGAAGTCACATTGGCGTGGAGATAGAGTGGAAAGTCATTTTTAGGTAAAACCACCTTCAGAAACAACCGATCGGGATCGAACTTTGATCCCCCCATCCTCGGCAGTCTAGTATAATGCGAGAGTGGTGCCTTAGATCATGTGCCCACCGATGCGGGTCCCCAATTAACTGACAAACCTGACAAATTTAATTGGCTATATAAAATATAAGCTCACAGCCTTAAGAAATATTTAATTTCTGGTAATGGGTAGCAATATAAACATAGATAGCTTGGTGGAGAGACCTTTGGAATATTTTAGCTAAATATATTTAATGGAAAGAATTTTGCATTCTTACGGATGACATCCAATCACATAGTGAGTCTAAAGAATGTTAAATAATATATCTAATATATTCTTTACCTTAGAATTTAAAGATTTATTTTAGATTTTACGTCATCTTGGCAATTAAGCATGAAACTTACAAAATGTATTTTAGTCCAAGGTTTATTTTTATCTGTTATACATTCAATTAATTTATATTAAGTGAAATGTGTGGTGAGAAAAGATAATATATATATTATATATATTATATTAATTGGAAAATGACACCTGCACTCAGAATTGAAATCTAAAGCCTTGGCTTAGTACGCCAATACCCTGGCCACTGAGCTATCTAGGAGTCGTCCTCTGCCCAAGGTTATTTTTCCCAAATAGTTTAAGGCTGAGTCTGTAGTTGACGTGCGGATATCGTCAGCTAGATATGAGCGAATGATTATTAATATCCCGATTTAGCAGATATATGATAGCTCGTGATAATAATTGATCGCTCATATGGAGCTGACGATTGATAGCACACGATATTAACGGATATCTTCATATTTAAGCTGACCATTGATTAGCTCTTGACATTAACTGATCGCTCATATCTAGCTGACGATTGATAGATCACGATGATATCTGATTGATCATATGAAGCTGATGATTGATAGCTCATGACATTAACTGATCACTCATATGTAGCTGACGATTGATAGATCACGATATTAAATGATATCTCATATGTAGCTGACGATTGATAGATCACGATATTAGCTGATCACTCATAGACCTATATAGCCAACGATTTTCAAACGTCCATCCCTGACTCATACTTAACTATGAATAAAGAATGACCCTAAGCGAGTGACGAACCAGGTACAGCTCAATGGAAGAGTATTGAAACGTACCCATATTCAGGTTAATTTTTGACTAACTTAAATTAATTGAAGAGTGGTTTCATTCATACGGAACTTCCCGTAATTACTACGATTTGGGTGACTGGTGGTTAGGGTAAGGTGTCAGATTCTGTGCTGAGGGTCTGGGGTTCAATCCTCGGTCCCGGCACAGATTTATTGATTGCCAAAACCTTCCTTCACTCTGACAACAGTGTTTAATCACAACTTGTGAATTTTGAGGAATTGCCAGGCTCACCGTGGTTCGGATTCCACGTTAAACTGTAGGTCCTCCATTTCATCTCACAATCACCCTACCATCAAACATTAGCGTAAGTGCGTATAACCCGAACGGGTAGTAAGACGCGGTGCTAATAATAATATTAATAATAATATAAAATAATATCGATTTGCAGCTTGTGTGTTTGTATTCTTTACTATACTTTAGATAATCAGACCAATTATTATTCCCAAATATTACTACATAATACCATCGTAAATGAATAGACTATATTGTGAGATTGCATTCGTGTGTATTTATCTTTGCGTTACTCCTATTGCATGAGCAAACTTAACCTTAATATTACCTGAAAAAAATCAACCTAACCTAACTTTATCTCACATAAACAATGTTAATATAGATTAAATTTAAAATATGTATATATGTTTATTCCATTTCAGTGACCGCATAGTCTAAAGCGTCACTCTCGTGTTAGACTGATTATGGGGTGATTGGAGTTCAAATCACAGTCGGGTCTAGCATGGGTGGTTTTTTCCTAAAGGATTTTCTACTCTCCTTCCATGCAAATCCTGGTAGATTAACTCTAAAATGCTTCCTTCCTCATCATTACCACATTAGAGTAGCTATCATCTTTGCGTATAACTAGAATAAGTAGTAAAACTCAGTGATAAACAAAAGTTATGTTTAACACAACTTAAGATAAACAAATCTGCTATTGGTCTTAATATTAAGAGCAATGGTAAACCGACTAGATGTAAATGTAGTGTCAATTTGGACTAACAGCTAGCTCATGTGTTATTTTTAATGAGGTTTACGCTAGACGAACAATTTGTTTACCCTAAAATGTAGCAGCAGTCTTTCCTTGACGTACTACACTATGTTCCTATTTTATAAGCTAGCCAGTGTGGAACAATGCAAGGAAAGCTTTATCATACCTTAAAGGGTAAACGGAGTGTACAATTCCTTTAAAACATTTTATGAGTAAATATGTAGCTTCAATTATTTTTGCATACCTTTTTATGAATACCAAATTTTAAATAAATAACTAACTTACACACTACAAGAAAGTATTTACAATTTTAAGACTCATTATGATGTGGTTTTTAAGAATTATTTTAGAATTTGTGTACCAGTCTTTTTTTTTAAGTTAGTGCATGTTCAAAAATCTGTATTAATACACGGATCATATTAACACAAATTTACAAACTGCCTTACCTAGAACAAAACGCTTAATAGTACAACAATGCAAATTGACCTAGCAACTAGACATAATAATCAAATGTGATAATGATATATGTGATATTTTTAAACATCAACGTTCCTTATACATGTGCTCGAAAACTGTATACCACTTAGCTATATGGATGATCACAAAGAATGTTGGGCTTCTGGAACGTAATCCTGACAAGATTCTAGAAGAGGATTTTTCTAACATTGTATTTTCCCATCTCTTTTCAGGAAAATACTGGTATATAACAACTATAATCTTATTTTTAATTCCATTTATTTGAGATAGGCCTATTTAATGTGCACTCTCTGAACCGACTGTTTATATCAGAACACGACTTATAAACTAACTTAATTCTAGAACAGACACAACATCCAGAAACAGGCCATTAATTCACCAGTATGACAGTGGAAAACCATATTCACCCACTGATACTATCGGCCAAACCAGGAATCGAACCCGGGACGCTTATTTCAATAGACAGACACGCTACCAGCTGAGATAGGGCGTTAAACCTTATTATTATTCCACTTTATATATTCACTTAAGATATATATGAATAATATATCACCAAAATCAATTCCTTGCATTAAATAAAAATCCTTCTCATTCGTCTACCTTATCCTCTTTATTCGATTTTTTTTTTTTTATTGTTTGCTAAGATTTTATTTTACTCGTTGCTTCTCAAGGGCCCCCCTCTCCTTCCCCAGCCTACACCCATTTTCATAAGGAGATATCGTGGGGAAGAGGATAGTATGATTTCGGGAGTTTTTTGGTCAACGCATCAATGGTTTGGAAGTATATAGTTAATTATTTATTTAGCACCGCGTCGTACTACCCTTTCGGGCTATACGATTAATTACAAATTACGCTAGTAGACTAGGAACTGGGAAGGTTAAATTTATAGGAAGTGAGCCCACATTTGCGTGGAGGAAGAGTGGAAAACCAAGGAAGAATATAAACTACACCAATGTGTTATGGGTGATGAAGGCTAAATTATGAGGAATTGTACCTCTGTACCTGCATTTGCTTGGAAGGAGAGTGTACAAATATTTAGGAAAAACCACCTTTAGTTCCACCAACTGGGACTAGAACCCTGATCACCTTGTCATCGTCAATCCAGTATATAGAAATAGTGACTTCTTAGTTCACCAGACCATAGAAGTGGGTTGTATCGGGGAGATGCACTTTTATTCGTGTGGAGAGGGTATGGGGAAACTCAAGTTAGGAATTTCTTCCCATTCGAATGCACCCGGCTGAGGTTCGAGCCACGAGCCCCCTCCCCCGTTTTTGAAAATCCATTTGACTTGATAGTTATATGCAATATACCACGTCCCCACCAGTGTGTGTAGAATAATAATAGCGCACATTACAATTTAATTTAAACAGTACCAGCTTCAGTGGCCAAACGGTCTAAGGCAAAGGTTTTCAATCTAGGGCACGAGTGCCAAGGGTGGCTCGCGGAACGATTATCAATGGCACGCTGAGCAATCTGAATAAAAATAAAATAAAACCTTAGTTTTTAATTAAAACCTTTGATATGATTAATAGTTTTAATAACAACGTGTTTTATGATTCAATGATTACATTTTTTGTTACAAAATTTCAAAATATTGTCTTCAGAGCTTTAATTTTACAATACACATTAATAACTTTCGTATTTATTTGGATTTATCTGATTAATATTTATATATTAAATATTCAATAAACAATAGTAATTTTATGTGTTTGATATAGAAACATGATGTTATATTTACATTTTACAAGATCAGCTTAATTTGTTTTAATAGTTGAGGTTACATTTTTCTAAATAGTTTACCATTCTCTGACCACGCAAATGCAGATTGATTTCATCTAAAATGTTTCCTTTCTCTTCCCTATCCTATTAGAATAACTACCATATGTGTAAATAGCATGAACCGGTAGTAAGACGCGGGGATAAAAATATTTAAACATTACTACTATTAAAATAATTATGACCTACTCTTAGCGTGTCTACTTACAGAGATAAAGAGTTACGCTATTAAACTGATGAGTTTATGAACAATTCCGTGTTGTGTCCGTTATAAAATTAGTTTGGTTGAATATAATCAGTCAGCTTAAGAAATCGCACCTTAAATATTCAATTTATTAAAATATATATTCAAATTCTGAAAGTAAAGAACGTATTCTATTGTCCCTATACGAACACCAGGGTTTGGGAAGGAAGAGTGGGCTGTAACCACCCCCTGGCCTATTACTCCCCTTTCTCCTTCGCCCCTTACCCCCCCCCCCCCACGATTCCACTCTTTGTTCAATGACCCTCCCCTCATTAAGGTGGATGTTTGGGGGAAGGGGGGGGGCGTGGAGACAGAGAGACCGATACATTGTTAGCTATTCCCTTCACTTCCAAACATGTCTGCGTGAAATATAAAACCTTATTTTTTTTCTTTCAATAGAAAAAGAAAGATGTTCTGGTTTTTGAAAACTTTGAAACCTATGGATTAATATTGTATTCAAAATGAAATTATGAGTCGTGTTTTGATGTATTATTTCTCAAAATGTAATTAATTCGTTTATAATTGTATGTTTATGTTTTAATAATTTATTTTAGTATTTTACAATCATATATTAGGGCTAAGCGAAGGGACATTAACTTAGAAAAACATTTTTTAGAAATAATATTTGCACATGACGTCTTAGATAGAACCCCCGCTCTACCATATCAGAGTCACAAGTGCGCTTCGCTCGCTTAATCTTGCGTTTTCATGGCCTTGCTACAACCAAAAATATTAAGGCTTCAATTATAATCGTATGACTGTGAGGTCCTGTGTTGGTTTATTATTAGTCTCGCATTATTTAAAGTGAAGATTTCAACAAGTATGTTACAGGTGTGTCAAAATTCACTCTATATAGCCTACTTCAATGTCTGAATGGTCTGAGGCATCACTATCGGGTTAGACTCGCTGCTGAAGACGGGTAAGTTGGGGTTCCAATCTAGGTTGGCTCTACTAAGGGTGGTTTAAACTAAATGGTTTCCCACTCTCCTTCCATGCAAATAGAGGTGGACTACCTCTCAAATAATCAGCCCTGTGCTGTAGTGGTCAGTGCACCTTGTAACGAGTCTAGAGGTCAGAGGTTCAATTCCCAGCTGGTACGTTGATTACTTTCCCCGAAAGGGGAATTACCCCAGGGTTTTGTTAGTTAAGCTTAAGTTCGGTTTAAGAGTTTCCATTGGTTCCACACCCTCAAACTCACTATCACTATCACCTCATATCATCGGGACATGGAAAGAACCTCCACAGAAAGGATGTACGTTTAGTACATTCGGGCGTCCCCTGGGCAACGGTACTTTAGTACGGGCTAATAATTTATCAAACTGAGCTACGAGTAATGTAGCCCAGACAGGCTATATATAAACATATACATATATATAGACTGTCTGGGCTACATCACTGGTATATGAATACCATTTATATATATATATATTATTTATATATAAAATATACATATTATTTATATTTTATGTATATTATTTATATAATATATATTATATATTTATTATACATATAATATATCTAAATATTGCTTCCTCATCCTTACCCCATTAGAGGAATTATCATTAATGCGTATGGACTGAATAGGTAGTAAAACGAGGTGATATATATATATATATATATATATATATATATATATATATATATATATACATATATATACAGTGGTTGATTTCTAAAATTTTAGGTACTGGAACGTCCTACCAGGGAACATGGCCCCCCACCCCCAGAACTATTTAAAAAAATGTAAGTTTCAAAAATTTGAATGAATTTCGTGTTTGCCTTAATAAAGGTACCGGAACGCTGTTCCACCCCGTTTCGTCAGAAGTTCAGCACTGTATATATATATATATATATATTACCATACAGATTACCTTTAGGGAATGAATGTTATTGTTAATTATAATTGTTCAATCAATGAAAGTAAAGTTCACCGTTCCAGCTAAGTGGTTAAACTATTTGATCAATGATCTAAAGCCGAGGTTTCTAACCTAGGATCCGCGAATAGTCCTGTGGAGGTCAGTGAAGTAAATCTAAATTTTCTAAGTTATTCCTTATTTGTATTTTCACAGCCTATCAAAATATTCGCAATACACAATTAGAATAAACATGATAATTTTCCCCATTATGGTACATTTAAACATCATTTTTCTTTTATAAATATGGAATAGGTTTCGTCATCATCAATAGGTCATCAATCCTGCCATTGATTTGCTGCAGCTCTCCATCTTTTGTCCATCCTGGGTGGTTTTTACATCTTCGTACCTTCGTCTGCCAACATCGTCCGCTAGGTGAATCATGTACTCCAGTCTTGGTCTCCCTCTTGAATTCTCCTGTCTACATCTCACGTGTTAAGTAGAATACTATAAATGTGTGCGTAGGTTCTTAATCTCACCTCATATGAAGGGAGAAATTAGGGAGGCGGCAACAAATTATCATTGGTTCAGGGGGTCCACGATTGGAAAAGTTTGGGAACCACTGGTCTGTCTAGAAGACTCTGGGGTCCGGGGTTCAATCCTCGGTCCCGGCACAGATTTATCTGATTGCCAAACCCTTCCTTTACCTCTGACAAGATGTGTATTAATAACAACCTGGGAATGTTAGGAATGCCAGGCCTCCAACGTGGTTCGGATTCCACGTTAAACTGTAGGTCCTCCATTTCATCTAACAATCACCCTACCATTACACATTAGCGTAAGTGCGTATAACCCAAACGGGTAGTAAGACGTGGTGATTATAATAATAATAATAATAATAATAATAATAATAATAATAATAATAATAATATAATAATAATAATAATAATAATAGAATACTCGGGTTTGATTTAGGTTGAAACTGGAGACTATTTTTATTTTCCTATTGGTTCATCCATCACTCAAATGAGTAAATATTTAAGATAGGTTGAATAGTACTAGATTTACTGTCCCCGGTAAGTGTAATTGTTAAGTCGAGTACTTATGCCAAAATTGTATTTAGATAGTGAACATAATTACACTTAATAAACCATATATAGCTTAGTAAATATGTGAGTGATAAACTAGTGAATAAAACCAATCATTCATATTATTTGTAACATTTTAATTAATCAATAAATCAATTATAAGAATCGTGAATATATTTTTAAAATTATAAAATCATAAACCCAATTGTATCACATTTAGTTTTTATTTATCACCACGTCTTACGACCTGTTTATTTTATACGCATACATTATAATCAGTCTAATGGGGCAGGGATGAGGAGGTAATCATCTTAGAGGTAATCTAATGGCATTTTCATGGAAGGAGAGTGCTAATATATTTAGTAAAAACCACCCTCAGTAGACCAGACCAGGATTTGAACCCTTATATCCCTATCATCAGTAGGCCAGTCTAACACAAGAGTGACGCTTTAGTCAATTCGGCCACTGAAGTTGTTTACATTAATTAGTGTGTCTTTAGTTTTAGTCTAGGACATTATTATTTAATATCCATTATCTATCTGTGGTTGTAAGACTAGTTACATTGTAACCACTGGGTGGGGGGGAGGGGGAAGGTGAATACTAGTCTAGTCTGGTTTGCCAGTGGATTGCAGGACAGAATTTTAAATCTAACCAGGAGTGCTCAGTAATGTTCTACTTCTTTGATTGTGTCTAAATCCTCCTACAAGCAAGTGGGGGTACATTTTACCCTCAGCTCTACCGTATTATTATTATTATTAGCACTGCGCCTTACTACCCGTTCGGTTTATACGCTCTTATGCTAATGTGTAATGGTAGGGGGATTGTAAGATTAAATGGAGGACCTACAGTTTAACGTGGAATCCGAACCACGGTGGAGGCCTGGCATTCCTCACATTCACAAGTTGTGATTAATACACGTCTTTTCAGAGGGTGAAGGAAGGGTTTGGCAATCAGATAAATCTGTGCCGGGACCGAGGATTGAACCCCGGACCCCCAGCACATAAGTCCGACACCTTACTCCTAGACCGCCAGGTCACCTCTACCTTATTGATTCCTACCTTTTCAGTGTGAGCGGATAACACTTTTTTTTTCTAATAGTAAGTTTTGTTTAAGTTCCGCTATCACCATTCCAAAGAAAGAGTGATTACACTGTTTAAATTATAAATGGTTTTGTTCAATATAAATTTATGTCTAGAATAGTTAAGATTACCGTCTGATAAAAAACAAAATAAATACTATATTTATTTTATCAATGCGCCCGTGGTGGTCATTCGCTTAGACTCACCACACTAAAGAGATGGGTTAAAGAAGGTAGGCTTTTTAGGAAAGGTATTGCATTTAACTCAAAGGAAGGTGGTAAATCATTTGATAAATTACCCATTTAGTAAATCCTACCGGAATTCAAACCCTGATCTTCCCGTATCACGCTATCCATTCTACTAGAGTGACGTGTTAGGCCATGTGACCACTTATGCGAGTAGTAAATATAGTATAATCTTTCTCTCCATCGATCGTCTGGCATGAAAACTAATTATAAAGCTTTTATAGTTTTGCTGAAGATAGGGAGGTACGGGTTCTACTCCCAGTGTGATTCTACTTGAATTGTTTTCCACTCTTTTCCACTTAGTTGTGGGCACATCTGATATTAATTCATCCCTCCTCTTCCCACATCTAGTAGCGTTATAATAATGCTAATTGTAGTAAGACGCGGTGGAATAAATAAGGGGTTGAGGCAATGTTAAGGTTGTACTTATCGTTTTTTCATGATAATTTTATTTTGTTATGAAAAGTGACCAAAAAAGAAATTTGAGAATTTTTTTTAATATTACTTTTTAGAAAAAATATTTAAGTTCAAGATATGATTTTTAAGTAAATATAAAGTAAAAGTAATTGAGAAATAGGTTAATTACTTTTACACTATTTTGATAATCTACTTTTCAAGGATCGATGCTGATGTATTTTAATCTCTTTCAACTTATTAATGAAACTCTTTTTTACATAAAATGTTTTACAAGTCTCCAAGCACATGATGTTTAGAACTCATTTGGACTGAGAAACTTGTACCCACCATGACATTAAAAGAAACCGTCAGATTAGGCTTTAAAAAACGTGTCTATAAAATATCTTTTAAAGAGCATGTATGATAAGTTGACTTTTATTTAATTTGCTTTTACAAAGGAATATCTAACGACTCCTTGATAAAATTATTGATTTTATTTTGGGACATATACAAGATGGACTAGCTTATGATGTTTTAATAATATATTCAGAATACTTGTGACTTGGTTACCAAGTAGGATGATCCCTAAGTGAGTACTATTTCGATTCTTGCTGGAATAGTTTGTTTTTCCTGAACATTTAAACATGTAGATAAGTAGGCTTGAAATCTAGAGGGTCACATTTTTGGGAATGACGAGTCACTAAAAAAATAAAACATTTAAAATTTTACAATATAATTTTAATAATGTCCCTCGCACTTCCTTTCCTCCAATCCACATTATTAATACATATATACATATATACACAGCACAGCGTATATATATATATACATATATATATATACACAGCACAGCGTGTGTGTGTATATATATATATACAGAGCAAAACGTATATATATATATAATACAGCACAGCGTATATATAATATATATATATATATATATATAATATATATACACACACAGCACAGGTTTTACTACCCTTCTGTTGTAAGGCTCATGTACTAATTAAGTTATTGAGTTGGAGATGAGTAAGGTTGACTTAGAAGAAGTATAGCCTAATTTGCGTGGAGAGAGAATGTAAAAACATTTAGGGAAAACCACCATCAGTTGGCCTACACCTGACCGGGACTGAGCTACGATCTCCCCGTCATTGGCGGTATAGTATATTGAAAGAGGGTAACGCCTCAGACCATGTGGCACTAAAGTGGCCTAAGATTGTTGAATATTACTTAAAATGGGATCAACATCAAGGTTACTACGCGCTATATCTAGTCATCTTCCGTGGATCGGGAAACCGCAGTGATAAATCACGAAAATAATACAAATTTATTACGGCTGATACTTCCTTGTAGACAACCAACCCCTTGGTTTGGTGGTCAGTGCACCCGGCTTCGAGCCTAGAGGTCCCGGGTTCAATTCCTGGCCCGTACAATGGGTATTTTTAAGAAGGGGGAAATACCCCAACGATCACCAGGGTTTGATTAGATGAGCCTAGGTAAGATTTAAAAGTTTATACTGGTTTCCCACCCTCATACTCACTTTCACTATCATCTCCTTTCATAGTACATTCGGGACTTCCCTGGGCAACGTTGGAAATTTCTAGTTAGTTATTTTTCTCAAACTGATCTACAAGTGAAGTAATCCAGACTCGCCAGAGTGACCAAGACAAATGTCTTCAATCAGGTCCACACTAGTGTACCAATACTAAACAACCATCTTCAGTAGCCACATGGTCTAATGCGCTACTCTCGCAATAGAGAATACTACCTTTGGCGAGTAGATCGTGATTCGATACAGGTCGGGTGACAGAGGGTGGTTTTTCCTAAATAACTTCCCCACGTCCTTCACGCAAATGCGGGTATGATTCCTAAATATTCAATCTTTCTCATCCCTAGCCCCTTGGCGTAATAGGTAAATAAGCATATAGTCCAAATGTTTAGTAGAACACGGCGCTAAAAAAGAAATTAACAAGTTTCTAAAGAATCTGGTGAAATAATCAAGTTTCAATGCTCATATAGATTTATAACCATATAAACATATACCAATATATATAATAATTATTTATATAAATATAGATACACATATATGCCCTATTATGTATATTCACATATAAATTTAAATATTAAATGTATATAAATATATATATATGTAAATATATATACGTATATATACATATATTTGTACATAAATATGAAGACATATATATATATAACTTTACAAATTTACATATATACATGAATAAATGTGTACATACAGAATATACGTGTATCAAATTATATAAATACATATATTATATATGTATACATATATAAATGTATATATAAATACTTAAATTTGTGCATATATACATAAATAGATTTTTATATATAAACACATACATACAATATATATGTAAAAATGTATAGATATAGTTTCATACATATATACATTTATATATTCATGAGACACACAACATGAATATTGTGTATGTGTATCTGTATGTACGTATATGCTTATGACTATGTATATATATATTCACACAATATTGGTAATACTATTATATATATATATAAATTATTATTCCATCCTAATCAAAGAATTAGTAAATAGAGAGTATTGTTTTTTAATAACAAATTGGTTTTCCAAACCCAATAAATCAGATCATATTATGAACAATAATGTAGTTTCAGTATGTAGTGGGGCTACCTGTAACGGTGGTCAGGAGGAACAAACGTTCAGTTCATCAATACTAGTGTGCCGGTGACTGTAAATTCGGAGTTGGGGTTCCTGTCGGATGTACTGAAGGCGGTATTTTATAAATGATCTCTCACTCTTCTGTCACGCCAATGGTGGTACATTTCATTGCCTCTAAATTACACCTTACTCATCCATGAACAACTATTATAAATAAATGCCTTTAAGTAAGACACGGAGGGAATAAATGTTAAAAGACGTGAATATGGTTTGTAATATACAAAGACGTAACCAGGGGAGTGGTATAGCGATTGGAGGTTTAGAAGGGAGGTGTTTCTGGTTACGTCACTGATTATAAAACAATAGTTCCCAATGTTATAAAACACCTAGGTCTCATATTTGTGGCTAATATTTTATTTGAAAAACTTCTAACACATAAATGTAAAATATATTTTCATCAAATCTATTATTTTCCACTCTCTCTAAATAAAGTTATTGATAACTACGAAAAACATGGCATTGTTTCAGTCTGTTCTTGTTAAAAATATGTTTCGCATTAAGAATGGAAAAATAAACTACTACTTGACGGATAAATTAATCTAGAAGCTAGAATATATTTTCTTTATTTCAAACACAATTCCGCCCTCTCCACAATCATTTTGCATTAAACCTTTTTTAATTTCAATCTCGTTCTTGTTTCGTTCTGAAAGCAAGCAAAAGAAACGAAAGTCATGGGAAGTAACTGGGAGGGTGTAAGTTGGAAGAGAAATTGCTCAAGACGTCCCTTGATGAATTTTTAATTTCTTTTTTCTTTTTTTTTTTATTTGTAGAAGGAAAATGAAAGAATTATAGCGGAAAAAAGAAGGGAGGAGGGGTGAGAAATTGAAAGAAAGAAGGGTGGGTGGGTAGTAATGGAGGGGATAATGTAAATGGCAGAGGGGGGGAAAATTGAAACGGGGTGGAAAAAAGAATGATAAAAAAGTTAAAGAGTTGAGTTGAAAGGAAGAAGGGTGGGGGTGAAATGTTTTTATTGATTTGCGACGTTAGAACCGACGCCCAAGAAAGAAAAAGAGAAAGAAAAATATCAAAAAGAAAGAGAAGAGAAAAAAGATGAGATTAAAAAGAGCGTCCATCTTGTGCATGATGTCTTAAATTTGTGCAAAAATGGAATAAAAACTTGCAAATTTTGTATTTCATTTTTGCAAACTAAATACAAAGGAAGGGAAAGTGGGAAACAGAAAACGAAAATATTTAATACACTGGTACACACCGATATATATTTTTATAGATACGTTGATAATAAACAAAATGAAGATTTAGAATCAGTGGGGTGAGTTCTTTATGTGTCATTTCATTACCTAATAGGCCGAAAGATATATATATATATAATTAAATAATTTATTATTTAAGTTTTGATAACTAATATGGAGAACAAAATTATAGGAATATAAGATATTTATCAACAAAAGACTTGTTGAGCCACGTTTCTATTTAAAAAATGTTTATATTATTATGAGTTTTGGGCCATTTAATGTACACTTTCTGAACCAACTGATTATCACAGCTCATGACTTTAAACTAGCTTAATTCTAAAACAGACACAAAAAAAAAAAAGTTCTACACCATTTAACTTCACCAATTTATATTTATTGGTCAATACTGGAAATCAATACCGAGTCTCTTTGGTGAAAAGTAGTACGAGTTACTGATTAGCCGTATATTTATTACTTTGTATTTTTAAAAAACACAGTTTTTAATCTAATACTTTCTTCACGCATCAATAGTGAAATTTAAAGAGAATTAAAACAAAGTATAGTAAAAACCTTTTTACGCCTTAGAAATAAGTGATTTCTAACTTAAACATTTGAAATATTCGACCACTTTAAATATGTATAGCCTTTTTCAATATTAATTCAATTGCTTCAACTAAAATAGTCAAACATTTTCATCAGCGTATTAAGTCTAAATAAATGTTTATTTGTTTATTTATGAGTCCATGTCAAGAATTATTAACAGCTCGATCACCTGCTTCAAGGCTGCATATTCTAAGGTGTAACTATTGCACTATTATTATTATTATTATTATTATCACCGCGTCTTACTACCCATTCGGGTTATATGCACTTACGCTAATGTGTAATGGTAGGGTGATTGTGAAATGAAATGGGGGACCTACAGTTTAACGTGGGATCCGAACCACGGTGGAGGCCTGGCATTCTACACATTCACAAGTTGTAATTAATACACGTCTTGTCAGAGGTAAGGAAGGGTTTGGCAATCAGATAAATCTGTGCCGGGACGAGGATTGAACCCGGACCTTCAGCACAGAAGTCCTGACATCTTACCTCTAGACCGTCAGGTCACCCACTATTGCAATAAACTAGAGTGTCGGTGACGGTAAGATTGGGGTTCAATTCCTAGTCGGGTGTACTGAGGGTGGTTTTCGAAAATGGTTTCTGACTACCCTCCACGCAAATGCATGTACACGTCCTCTAAATTAAACCTCCATCATCCCTACCTCACAAGCGTAGTTCCCTAGATTTGCGTGTAGCCTGAACAGGTAGTAAGACCCGGTGCTAAAATAATACTCGATCTAAAGGGAAAGTAAAGAGGTGGCTAATTAATAGGTTAAATCCCCACTGCGGTGGTCAAATAGTTCAAGGCTTCACTCTGGCAATATACTGGACTGCTTATGAAGGAGAGATAGGTGCTAGCTCTCAGTTAGGTGTACCTAGGGTAGATTTTTTCTAAATTACTTTCCACTTCCCTTCCACGCAAATGCGAGTACACTTCCTATAAATTCCACCTTGTTCATTCCTAAAACATGCATCACAATTAGGAGCCTACATCGGCATATAGATGGAAAAGTTTATTGAGACCGGTACTAACAATATAAATTATATATTTAACTAGTATATAATTATATTTTATTCTCGGTGTATGTAGAGCCTAGTTTAGAGCATCATGGAAAACTATTAGATTGATAATCAATTAAATATTATATCCATATAACTCTACAAGTATTGGGTGAGATTTCCATAAAAAGTATCTTTAGCTATCCCAAAATGTTTACCAACAGCTTGAATTGAGAAGAACTTTGCAAAGCTTGGAAAGGAAAATTAAAGCTCACATTAAAAACATGTCTTAGCACTTTAAAGAACGAAACTGCAGACCTCCACATAGATGTTTATGTAGACTCAATGACAGGCTCATCTAGTTTGTGTTTTGTTTGCTGGTAACTGATACGTCGGGTCGAATCCCAGAAGGGGGTATTAAAGTGTAAATGTTACAAAATAATTACCCACTCTCCTTTCACGCAAATTCGTATACATTTACTTTACATTATACCATTCGCATCCTTTATACCTATCAGTGTAGTTAATTGTGGTTAGTATGAACAAGTAGTAAGATGCGGTTGGCAAAAACGACAGCCAAATTAACCAGGAACCCCCAATCTTTATATCTGCGATCAAAATAAATCCACAACAAATGGTAAATTATTAGCAACGGTTTTTTTTTTCGGTTAGTACGTTTAACTTGACTTGAGGATAGCAACTTAAGGGGTGGAGTTAAAGAAGGTATTTTAGAGAAAATACACCCGCCTTAGGGTGTAGAAAGAGGGTAAAGTAAGGCCATTATTATAGAACCCGTCTGGAAAACCACTTCCAGTTCCTCGCGGCAAAAACTCGTAAACTCATCCTCCCCGGCACTGACAAGTCTATCGATTATGAGCTTGATGCCTGAGACCACATGACCAGTGATGTGGGTGGTAGGGAATGTTGGTAAACTAAACGATTAGGCCTACTTCTAACTAGCGATTGGTATTTTGGTATTTTAGAGACTAGGATGGAATAGGTATAATAGTTTGTTAAAAGTAAACACCATGTGTATTATAAAAAGAAATTTACTGCTGCAAATATTGGTGGAGAATATCTTATCTTTAATTAAATACATAATATTTATAAATATTTACAATCACTTGTTGTAGAATTATAACACTTAAGATTAGATGGAAGGGAACACGAGAAAATTACAGCGTTATTGAAGTTATGTCAAAATATTCTTCTGGGCAAAATAAATAAAATATTGCTCAAATACAAAGAAAGAATTGAATTTTCTTCACATGGTGACTTTAAAAATTTCTTGAATATATGTCAAGGGCTTTCTAGAATTTAATGATAACTTTTCTCTTCGTTTAAAATTGGTTAGACCCATCTCGGTGAAGTAGTAAGCTAAAGCGTAAGTTTCGTGCTGAGCTAGACTCCCGAAGACGGGGAGATAGATGTTTGAATCTCGTTCGGGTGAACTGGAGGTGGTTTTCCCTGAATGGTTTTCCACTTTACCTTCACGCAAATGCTGGTTTACTTCCTAAACATTCAAACTTCCCTATTCCTATCCCATTAGAGTAATTAGTACTTAAGCATTTAAACCGAACGGGTTGTAAGACGCGGTGCTAAGTATTATTATAATATTATTAAAAAGGTGACCTGGTGGTTTAGGGGTAAGGTAACAGACTTCTGTTCTGGGGGTCCGGGTTCAATCCTCGGTCCCGGCACAGATTTATCTGATTGCCGAACCTTTCCTTCACCTCTGACAAGATGTGTATTAATCACAACTTGTGAATGTGAGGAATGCCAGGCCTCCACCGTGGTTCGGATTCCACCTTAAACTGTAGGTCCTCCATTTCATCTCACAATCACCCTACCATTACACATTAGCGTAAGTGCGTATAACCCGAAAGGGTAGTAAGACGCGGTGCTAATAATAATAATAGTATTAAACTTGGTTATATAATACCGTTATGCTTATGACATATTCAACAACTGTTGATATCACCATGTGAAGAAAGCTAAACTCTATTTTTGTACTGGAGCAAAATCTGAATTATTTTGGTCAAAAAAATGTTTTGCCATATAAAAGTATAAACACTGGCCTCTTTTCACGTTTTCTTCCATCCCACCTTAATAAATATCTATAAGAGCACACGCGTTTTTATTATTTAGCACCACATCTTAATACTCATCAATGATATACGCGTGTGTACTAATTACACTTATGTGTTGTGTAAAGGTTGATTTTAGAGGATATGTGGCTGTTTTTGACTAAAGGGGGAGTAGAGTAAGAAAGTATTTTAGCCCCACTATCTCCATCATTGGCAGTCTAGTCTAATGTGGAGGTGACGCCTTAAGTCACGCGGCCACCAAAGTGTGTCACACGCATTTTTAAATAACCCTATAAGAGCATCTGTGACCAAATAGATTCAACTTGATTACCTGTCAAATAAATATAATATTGTCTACCTAGTACATTATAATAGACCTAACCTAGGACCAAACCACAAATGATAAATGTCTACTAAAAAAGAATCAAACCCAGGTGAAAAATCACTGAAGTAAACTTAATGGATTGTACAAGTCACAGGATTTCATTGTAAATCCCTTGCGTAATTTAATACCTTTTGTGAATAATGTGCAAATCTATATATCAATACTTTTTTTGTATACATTAAACCCGCCTCAGTGGCGTAGTTGGCTAACGTGCTAGTCGTGTTGAGCTCGTCCGCCGAGGACGGAGAGATCGAGGTTCGAATCTCTGTCGGGTAAACTGGGGATGGTTTTTCCTAAATGGTTTTCCACTATCCCTCCACGCAAATGCGGGTTCACTTCCTCTAAATTCAACCCTCTCAATTCCTAATCCATTAGCGTAATTAGTACTTAAGCGTATAACCCGAACGGGTAATAAGACGCGGTGCTAAATATTATTATTATTATTATTATTATTATTATACATTAAGGAATTTATTATGAAATCGCAACCGTAACGTAACGTAACGTAACATAAGATACATAAGGATTGTGGATTCACTATATGGAGATTGTATAAACTTGTATAAGCTTTGATATGATAATCCTTGAAGTAAAAACTTTTATATTAATATTAAGGAAATTAAAATAGTGTTTGTAAGAACTTTAGAAATTTATGAAGAAGGAAATTGTCTTTTTCTGAAATTAGAGATTCTCTTTGAACATTTTTGAAGTTTAAAATATTTAGTCACATCCTAGGTGAATAAAAGTTTGTTTAAAAAATAATTATAACAATATTTGTTCTAGAACTACGGGAATAGTTGTGGAGAGGAATAGTTTGTGGTTTTAAATATATATATATATATATATAACATATATATCTTGTCTGAGCGCATTATCCCACTAATATTAGGGTCTCGGAATCTAGAACTGCTATAAACCATCATCGGAATATTGGATTTAATTCCACCTCCATTAGGGCTAGATTAAGATTTTAAATTTTGCCCCGTTTGAATCTTTCTATGTTCAAATGTTGCTACACCAATTATAGTTCGAATAAGATGTGTAAACAGTTTTTCCTAACATTGACTTGTAACATTTTATTTTGAAACTTCAAGAAGAAATTATTTGTATAAAAGATTTTATGGGGGAAAAAAAAATTGTAGTGAAATTATTTACTACCCTGTAATTAAAATAGGCTTAAAGGTATTTATAATCGGAAACTAGTATATCATTTCGAAATCAAGCATGCTATCACAACCTAAGTTTGTAGGTATAACTTAAAATCAATCATTTAGTGCATTGAATTTTTAATTTTGGCCCAGTATTCACGTGGGATATCCATAAGTAATTACAGTATTAGGTTAGAGATACGGATTATGAAATATTGTATAATATAGCTAAAATTACTTGGAAGGATTGTAGGGAACTCTTTATTACTCTTGGTCAGGATTATAATCCTTACCTCCCCATCACAGTTAAAAGACTAGACGAGCTGGACGTTTACTTTATGTTGGCCAACCATTGATGTGAGCTCCAAACTTTATTCAGTTGTTCTTAATTTTCATAATTTTAGGCATGGATAGTAATTGTATTGCATTTCAATCATCTAGTCCAACACCTTAGCTCAGTTAATAACGTGTCTTTCTACTGAGCTAAACGTCCCGGGTTTGATTCTTGGCATGGCCGGAAAATGTATCACTCGTGTAATGTAGGTTTCCCCTTTCATAGTGATGAATTGATGCCCAGGGGCTGGATGTTGTGTATTTTCTAAATTGAATTTAATTTATAAATAAACTGATATGATCAGTTGGTTCAGAAAGTGCACGTAAAATATCTTGAATAAATCAAAATTTAAAATATTACTATAGATATTTAGACTCACTTCAAATAGGATTTCTCGAAGAAAACTTTTTATTTATATCTGATTTAGACTCTACATCCGAGAAATTAAGCCTGTTTTAAAATAAGTTAGTAAAATAAAACAAAGGTTATCATGATGTAGACCCTAATTATGGTCTGTGTTTAAGTGATGAGTTTGGCTTTGTGTATATCACGTAAATTTTTACTCAAACTTCATAAGCCCTTTTAGAGTAGGTAAGCCTTGTATTAAACTCAAACTATAGAAGATATTATTAATTTTAAATATACCAACTAAATATGTTCAACTATCATCTCAATATGATTATACAATTAACAGCCACCTTTAGCTATGTCTTACAATATTACAAATTTAACCCTGATAATGTTCGGCAAAGATAATAATTCATCTCTCAATATTTAACTAATGGTCTAATTACTCTAAATTAATTATTTATGAGATGCTTTCTTTAAGAAATTGAGCTATTGAGAATAAAATTTTTAAATGTGTTCAGTCTACCTTAAGAATCTTAGTTATATTTTACTCAATGTAATCACGTATTTTATCGTACCTTTAGGATCATTATCACCAAATTAAACAAGTCTGTGAAGCAATTTTGGTGGTCTATCAAATTAAGCGTAATTATTCCTTAATCTACGGAAAGAACTAATGATAGTGAGTATGGAACCTCGCCTTACTGCATCAATAGGTCAAAACGCAAGAGAAAAGAATGTTGAGAGGGTAGCTTCTCTGACCGCAGAACGAAGACGAATAGTAAAGATACCACGAATTGTTGTATTTAACGTACTCTGGGATGTTCGTTTCTTTACCTAAATCACTAAAGAGGTCAATTATTTTTCTACCTTATTTATTTATCATTTACATAGTAGGTTACTACCCGTCCGAGCAATCCCCATTTAATCACACTAATACCCGCATTGGTCAGCACTTGGTTTGGACGTTGACCTCATTTGATCTGGTTTGTAAGTGTTCTGGTGTCATATGGGTGTAGTATGTGTGATTATTTTTTGAAATGGTTCCTTTCTTTCATCCCACGCAAATTCTGGTACATACCACTGTTTTGTTTTTTTAACTTTTGTTGACCCACCCCCACTTTTGTAATAAATATTTGTATAACTTGGATAGGTAATAGGACGTGTTGGAAAAAATACACTAATGGGCTGACGTTGAAGAGGATTGGATTCTAAGAAATGTATTATCATTTAAGTAATAATAATAATAATAATAATATTTAGCACCATGTCTTACTACCCATTCTGGCTATACGCTAGCATTTAGGTGAAAGAGGAGTTGGAAAATATTTATGAACAATTTACTAGTGTATTAATCCACCCTCAATACACCAAGCTGGAACTTTAATCGAGGCTTCCTTGTCCCTAGAAAATCATACTATTTGAGACTGACATTTAGCCCACGTGACCATCGATGTGGGTGAGAGCTCTGGTGACTCTCAAAAAATACCTTTAGAAAATTATATGAAAGATCTTAAGGTTGTATTCTAATTCTCTTACATTCCTGTTACCCGCACCTATGATCACGTTATATAAGGCGTCAGGCTCTGTATGAACTATACTTGATCGCCAGTAATGGGTAAGGTTGAAGTCTGATTCTAGGCCAGGTATTTTCGTCATAGAATGTATCACATTCTCTTTACACGTTAACAAGAGTGTAACAGAGGTTCTCAGGTGACCTGGTGGTCTAGGGGTAAGGTGTCAGACTTCTGTGCTGAGGGTCCGGGGCTCAATCCTCGGTCCCGGCACAGATTTATCTGATTGCCAAACCCTTCCTTCACCTCTGACAAGATGTGTATTAATCACAACTTGTGAATGTGAGGAATGCCAGGCCTCCACCGTGGTTCGGATTCCACGTTAAACTGTAGGTCCTCCATTTCATCTCACAATCACCCTACCATTACACATTAGCGTAAGTGCGTATAACCCGAACGGATAGTAAGACGCGGTGCTAATAATAATAATAATAATAATAACAACAGAGGTTCTTAAACATTTCTAGATTGTGCCCCTTGGTCATGACTAAATGTCTAATGTACCCCCACGAAAGACTTTCCCCAAATGACAAATGACAGGTTATCAAAGGATAAAATCTCTCATTGTCACCTCAAAAATTCCCTGCCACGTTTAGTTCTCTTCTTGCCATTTTACCAATTTTACCTTGAGAGCTCCTCGCGTACCCTCTGAAAGTCGTGCGCATACTCTTGGGTGTACACGAACACTGCTTTATAACTAACCTTCCTCACCCATAACCCTCATATTAAGTCAATAATAACTCTTGTGTAAGTTTTAGTAACTAAACCAATGTATAGCCACAGATTTGAAATTGTACGATTGATATTGTATTCCTTAAAATAAATATTGCGTAAATCCTAAGATACTTGTCCTATTTAATCTCTTGACCATTATAATACAGATTGATTTCTCCAAATTAGAAGAAGAGATTAGATTAATACAAGATTTTATTTGTTTACGATTGTTTCCCCGTAGCTATTAACATATTTGATCTATATACAATTAATAGTTTTACAGATATTTGTGTGATACATATAGCTTTTGGTTTTTATCAATTGATTAAAAAAACACCTTATTCAAATATTGCATGGGTGTGACTATAAAACCAATAAACTAAAATCCAAGGACCTTATAGTGCGCTTTGGTGGTCGAATATAATACGTAATTCTCACAATAGACATTGAAACGGAAACAAGGGATCAAATCCCGCTTGGACGTATTTAGATAGATTTTCCTAAAATGGCTTCCCATTATCCCTACATTCAAATACGGTTACATTTCTGTCAGCTATACCCTTCTCATTCTACCACTATAAGTCTAGTGTTTACTATACAAATGCGTACATCTCGAATGGGTATTAAGACTAGTTGGAAGAAAATTGACAAACTTTTTATCATGCTGCTAATTATAAAAATGTATTTATATTCTTCATACTGTCCACTTAAACTGTCAAAAATCAACACGGAATCAAGGGCGCATAAACCCGTATAGGTGGACATGTGAACTGAACGACCTCCCTTTCAAGTATCAGGGAGATCATGGTTCGAATCTTTGTTGAGTGTTGAGGTTTTTTTTTCCCCTAAATGACTTTCAATTTTCCTTCCACGTAAGATTCTGTTGTATTTCTTATAAATTATTTCTTATTTATCCCTAACCTGGTACTGTAATTAAATGTCGGCAGCCAGAAAGGGTAATAAGATGCCTTGCAAAAAAAACACAATAATAGAGAGATGAATATGAAACAAATGCACAAACATTCATCTAGAGAATTATTAGGACATCCAGATTTGAGATTAAAACAGGTTAATCAATCCAAAAGTGCTTTTGGCTGAGATTTTTTTACCAAATTATAACCTACTCATTTCAGAATTGAAAACGACAGTCTAAGTAATCAGCACTGATGAAACCTTTTGGTCATGTTTGTTGTTGCAGAATATATTAGTTCATTTTCAACGACTTTTTAAACGTGGAGCTATGAGACTAAGTTTGTTGAAAAAGTTTTCTAGATCCAGCCTTCCTTAACAAATACAATGACTTTTTTATAATCTCAAAACATAAAATTTTAAGATATTAAAGAACTATCAGTGAGCTCTACTCTTTGCCATGAGGTAAGAAGGTTCGTAGTTTTCTTTCCCTTCTTTCTTATTGAAATGACAAAGTGTGATTGTACGTGAAGGGTAAAGGTAGTATAAGCTTAGACAGAATATACAAGTACTTACAAGATACGAAAGAGACAGTTTTATTTTAAGTTGTGTAATCTGACAACTATCTCACAAATTTCTTGCTGGCTAAAGTGGCCAATATAAGTGTAAAGTAATTTTTGTTTCTTTTTAGAATAACGCCTAAACACTTACCCATCAAGGCTGGAAAATTTAAATACAGTAACAGTGTGGAAGTTAATAATGTTTTCTTATTTTTATCCATCCGCATCTGCTTGGAGGGCGATTGAGAAAGTTTTTAATTATTTCTGGCCTGACCGTGATTTGATCCCAAACCTTCTCCTACCAGAAAATCAGACTATAACATATTTGCTTGCCACTGATGTGGATGAAACCACAACTGTAAGCTGCTTATATATTCTTCTCAATTAGTGGATACCCAACATAATTTTCTATTCATTATTATTACTTCACAAGAGATTTGATTTCTATTTTATGACAAACTATCTGCATCGTTGATTGCACATTCTAAGTTGCCACTTTCTCATTAGCTTGATTATTGGTGATAAGGGCGTTTGGTATTGAATCTCTTTTGGGTCTATTGATGGCTATTTTTACCAAATGGCTTTACACTCTATCTGTGCCCTTTTCCCCATCCTTCAAACACCCAAATGCGTGTGATTTCCTCTTAACCATATTTTACTCATAATTAGCCAATAAGTGTAAATAAGTGTACAGCCCGTATAGATAGTAATACAGTTTACACACAAATTATGATATTACAATTTAATTTAATAAATTTACCTATTTCATCCATTTAATACCAAGTGTGTTTGCCTGTATGATATTACTTATCTTCCGATACAATCAATATAATTAGTAAATATCTTTACTATATAAAATAACTTCAAAAATCATATTCCCTGAGGATGTATCACATCAAATATTTCAAGATAATAACATTTCAAAATTAGCATGTGTTCACACTAGTAGGCCTATGAGCAAGTATTTCGAACTAGTTTTGAAACATAGGTCTTTAGAAAACACAGTAAATCCCCGTTTGATCGAATCCTGTAAGTCCAAAATTCAGGATAGTCCAAGGACAATTTTTGGAAAACGGGGGAATATAATAAATTTGGTATAATGAAATATATTTTTTTAGTAAACAAAATCATAGTTAAACGAGAATTGCAAGAAATCATGAGAATAAATTCATGCTATAGAAATGTAATAAACACAATGTTATTTTCCTGTAAGTAAAAATAGTTACAATATACTTTTTTTTTTAGCATTGCGTTTTACTACCTGTAAAATGTATACGCGTGTGTAGTAATAACGCAAATGAATTATAGATGAGGAAGGTTAAATTTTAGGGAAAGTGGCGGGTAAGTTGAAAAATTAACCGGTGAAAACACCCTCAGTATACCCCCGACTGGAATTCGAACCCCAATCTCTCTGCTATTGGTGGTCTAGTCTAACACGAGAGTGGCGCATTAGACCTTGCTGTCCACGAAGCAGGTGATTACATTCCTTTTAAAATATCGTCTGTTAATGTAAAACTACAGTAAATATTACGTTTTACACATCAGACATATGAATATCAATTTTATAAAACTCATTCAACTGAAACTTAAGATTTGTAAAACAACTCTGTGTTCCCACAAACACTTCCATAGTCTCCCACTTAATTTAATTTTCGATAATCCTATGAATCTTCGGTCTCAATTATTTTGGATTAACGAGGCTTTACTGGAATATTTTTTTTTAATTAAATTTTTAAGTTTTTCATAAATCTTAAACATGCAGCATGACTCAAAAAACTAAAGCGTAAGAAAGAATTGCATTGCACTGAATTTCTGCTGACAAGATAGTTTGCAGTTCAAATGTCGTTTTAGAGCATTTGAAGATATTTTCCCAATCGTAATTTTCTCCCTGTGGTTTCTACCATACTGTCTCCAAACCAATGCTAGTGCACGCTCACTACGACACATCTTCTAATCTCTAACCACTATATAGATCAGATAAATAACTCACACTTTATTCGGTGGTGTTTAAAAAGCCAAATAAGGAAACAATGTTACCCCACTGAATATTATGGCTTATATACGTACTTGTAGTAAAGAAAAAAATAACCATTTGGTTGAGATGGACCACAAATATGCATTTGAATGTATGTGGAAGACCGATATCTCAAAAGTCTTGGGCTCGATTCCCATCAAAATATGTAGTTTGAAACACATTTTTTAAATAATACATCTGTGTGTAGGAATTTATAAACCAACATGAAATATACTGGAAATTAGATCCAAAAAAATGCATTTTAATGTTTGGCCCTTTTTTTTTTTTTTTTTTTTACAGAGCCATCTGAAGACGCGTGCCTGGCAGCGTTTATTAATAGGATAGCTAAGCATAACTTTTTTATAAGGGGAAAAATGTTCGCACAGGGTAGAAGCAACAAAAAAAAAAATTACACGCCCCATCAGAAAAAAAAGTGTTTTTGTGGGTTGAAAAAAAAATAAGTCTCGACAGCCCTTGGAGTAAAATATACTTCTTTATTTGTGAAAGGTTTGTTGGTAATATACCTACCCCCTGCTACCCCCACCCTCTCACCTACTGATTGTGTGTATGTTATATATATATATATGTTTTTGTTTGTAAATATTATAAGTGCCGCCTTCTAAATTCATTGGCTTGGGGGAAGAGGCCCACTGACTGCAAAAAAAAAAGAAAAAAAGGTAAGGGTATAAAAAAGGGGTTTCGTACAAGGGTAGGTTGTACAATAAAAAAAGAACGAGTAAAAAAAAAGGGGGATGGGGTGGATGAAGTGTGTCTAGCGGCAGGTCAGCAGGTTGTTAATCAACTTAGGGGCTTTTGGACCACCAATCCTCACAACAAGTAGGCAGGAGTGGTAAATATCTTGACATGGCAATTATGTAAATACATCGTGGGGTTCTAACAGCAGTAGAGTTTTTCTAAATACTATTTTAGTTTTGTAACATCTCTAACGAAGATTGTTACTGTAAAGCGTTTTTATAAGACTTATACGTATTTATTCTGCACAAAACTAATATTTTCTTTTTCGTGGAGCAGTGATAATTATTTTTAAATTATGCCATTCAATCAAACTACACTATATTATTTAAATATTGTAGCTATCAAGCTGAACACACATCGGTAAGTACGTGAAGGAAATTCAGCTCATATTCTTTGGTCTGTAGGTGATGGGAGGGTCGGTGTTTAAATCTTGGTAAAAGATACTGAAGGTGGTTTTCATAAATTATTTCCTACTTTCCTTAAACCCGAATGATGGTACATTTTGTCTAATTTGTGCCTCACCTCACCCCAAATTATTTGTAATAAATGTGGATAGCCTAGAGGAAGCCAACATTGTTCCTTAGTGATATATCATCAAACTTGTGTTTATATTTTCATAGTTTTCTTTTTTTTGAAATAGCGAAACAGTTTTTAAATAAATTAACCACACTGTAAAAACTACTAGATGTTATGAATATTATCTATTAATAACGCTTTAACTCGAGAACCTAGCTCAGTTAGTAGCATGTCTATCTGTTGAGCTAAGGGTCCTGGGTTTGATTTCCAGCATAGCCGAAAACTTATCATTAGTGATATCTGGGCTTCCTCATTCACAGTGATGTTCATCTTTAACAGACGCAACATCCAGTTATTATTACTGTATGTTGCGTCTGTATAGATTTAAGTTATTTTATAAAATATATAATGCTGTTATAATCAATTGGTTCAGAAAGTACACGTTAAATACCTCAAATAGATTTTTTTAAATACAAAAAAAATACATTACACTCTCTAATACTATTCGCAAAAATTATATATTTCAAACTGTAGTATCATAACGATAAATGTGAATTTTAAATAAACGAACTACAATTCACCAGGAGAGAGAATATACTAAATCATTTTTTCTTATAGACATTAACAGATCATTATGCATAAAATTTATCCCTAGCTTCTAAGTAAGCTTATAAGTGATAAACGTGCTGCTGTAGTTACATTATCAGAGAACCCCAATACTATCACACTTGAAAGAAGACCTCACATATTTAGTAACTTTGTAGATAGCTCTCTATTTTATAAGTTATTATTTTATTATTTTCATCCCTAACAAATTATTTTAAAATTATTAAAAACACATTTTTATTTAAAGTAACATTTCAATTTTAGACTTCATTTTTATAACCACCATGATCGTTACCGTAGTAATAATGATGATTGTATTTATCGTGTTTTCCACTTTTATTTATATTATTGTATATATCATTTTATATATTGTTTATGGTAATTAAATTTTTTGCACAAAACGGTATGAAATAAATAATTCTATTTTTGTGTTCACTTATCTATACCTCCCAATAAAACTGTTCTCTCATGATAGTGGATTTCAATCTAACTTATTACAAATAGCCTCACATCAGAACCTTTTCCAAATGAGATTAGACCATTTTTAAAAAGTTATGAGATTTTAAATTCTACAGTTTAAAAAAATTCTTTTATAAATTTATCTAAAATTTTCTAAAATTATCATTGAGATACCATTTAAATAAAACAAATATTTTAAATTGAGATAATATGGTCTGTATAAAAAGCCAAAGAGCTAATCCATAGTGTATTTAATTGATTTATACTGATTTTGAGATTTTCGCAAGCCAACAATTTTTTGAAGCAAGGATATTACCATTTACCATTTACCATTCGCAAACTCTAATACCTTTCGTTCGAAAATTGGCAAAAGGCACTTAGATAAATACTTATAACTTAAAAATGACTCTATAAGAAATGGTATTCTATAAAAGAGAAGTTTTTGATTTAGTACAAGATAGTTGATGTTGGTATAATTTGACCTTATATTTGAAGAAAAATAAATTTTCATACGATTTCAAGAAAATTTGTTGAGTCTCTGAAGATACTGATAGCGAAATTGGAAGAAAGACGCTAATAAAAACAAGTCTCAAAATTGATTTAACTTTAATCAATTAAATATTATATGATACTTACATATAATTATATGGTAACTTTATCAAATTGTAGGATTGTAGATATCAATAATAATATTTGAAAATTTTTATAATTTAATTTATCTTGGTTCTCTAAAAACATATTTTTAAATAATCTATTAATATATATAAATTATTCAAATCAGTTTAGTTCAATAAAAAGGGAAATAATTATAATATACAGTAGATGTATTACACAATGGAATCCATTCTAAAATATGATTATTAATAAAACAAGCGTTTTAACCCTCAATTCATTCTAATGGTTTTAAAATAATTAAAGTAAAAGTATTCTCCAACAATGTAGGAGTAGGATAATAAAGGTTAATATAATAAGATTTAATTTTAAAGAGCAGTTGGTGTTTGAGAATTTTTTAAACTACGCACAAGGACCACAAACACACATTGTTAAATAAGCCTCAGAGATCTTTTTTCATGGAAATAAAGCTTTTGGTCAAAGAAAGTCAAACTGCTTCAAGGGACGAATTTTAATAAGTGAGTAGCATGAGCTTATTCTGTTTTATAAACAATAAAAATATATATCTAAATTATTAAAATCATCAGTATTATTATTATTACTATTATTAGGGAATTAACTTTAATCCCAACTAGAGTCAACTCAAATAAAACTAAGAGGGGTGATTTTTTTTTTAATTGGACACACGTCGCTTACGTAATTTTTTACCTCATTCTTTGGTTCACGGTAAAAAAAAAAAAGGTGTACGGATAAAAAATGTTTCTCTTGGGCTGGGTGGGATTTTTAAGTGTTACATGACACCTATTTTACACACAAAAAAATGTTGACCCAAGAGAAAAAAAAATCTCGTGTGGTAATAGACTAAATTACCCTCTTGAGGTTTGTAGGAGGGTTTTATCAAGGAAAGCTTACCCTTGCACGGTGTTTTACGAGTTTGTATGTATATATTTATTTTAAAAAAAGAACTCTTTAAGTTGTAATGTAGTTAATTACTTCGTTTATTCAATGACTATATATTTAAGCTTATAATTTATCTAGATTTTTTTAAAGCCAAATATTTTCTGTAAATAATATTAAATAATTTAATTAAATTTTGAAAATGTTTAGTGAGATAAACAATTTTACTAAACGATTCTACGTTTTATTTCAATGTTTTTATACACATTGTTTTATTATAATTCTGGGCTAAACCACTTTTAATTCCTGTTATAAGTAAGGATGAGGAAGGTAGAACCTGAGGTAAATGTAACCACATTTTCACTGAGGGAGTGTGGAAAACCAAATTTTTGAAAATGTATGATCCATATATTAGCCTGGTATTCGAACCACAGCCTACTCGTCACATTAAAATCAGACTACTCTAGCTTCACGTTTAGCTACGTACTCAATTATGCTGAATATTTTACTTGTTGAAACACAAAAATTCATTTATATTTAAGATATACAGTAAAGTCTCGACAATCCGACCTTCGGTTATCCGACATTCCGTTTAATCTGACATATCCTCATTATGTGAAATTTACATTGCTGTGCAGTGTGCGCATGAATACATGTACAGTACTATATAAAAATTGAATTTAATTACAGGTACCTCCTAGAGAAATTTTAAGTTCAATGATTTTTTTAAATAAAATAAAAGTTTTGTAATTTATTGCATTACAGCTTTATATTTGTACTGTAGAATAATTACCAACAAATCTTTATTTCATACCTATTCTGCACTTATATTTACAGTAATTTGGATTTTTTTTTATCCGCCCTTCCTCCTCCTATTTAACCTGTTTCCGTATTATCCGATATTTCGGTAATCCGACCACCTGTCTGTCCCGTTTAGGTCGAATTATTGAGATTCTACTGTATTAGAAAAGGAGAGTTTGGTATAAAGCAAAACTATCTTCAAGGCCGTAGTCAAGGGGAGGTTTTGGGGGTTCAAACCCCCCCTGAAATTTTATGAACAAAATATATATGGCTTTATTTATGGTTAAAACAATATAAAATTAAGGTAAAAGTACAAATTAGGGGGCTGTGTTACCATAAAACGCACTTAAAAGAGCTTTTAGAGGTGTTTAATATTTATAATTTTTTCTAGCCTTCGGCAATTGGGGGATGTGCCCACCAAACCCCCCCAGAAATTTTGGCTGGCTACGGCCTTGACTATCTTAATGTGCTAATACATAAGATGGGGACTCGAGTGGATTGAGTTTGATCCCAAATGATTTCACTTGGATTTTTTCTACACTCAACCATATGAGCAATGATATTAAACCCACGGATGGATCAGTATCGGAGCATTTCACGTGATTTACAAGTAACTCATTATCAACTTTTATGTTGAGGTAATCGTATTTAAAATTACTAATCCTACAAGATTGTGATCTAATGTTCATAGTTCCTGGCTATTGATCTAGCAGTTACAGGTTCGATCCTGGGACTTCAGGATTATTATATGAAGCTGTGGGTCTGTAACGGGGTCAAATCAGCCTCGTGAGGACAATCAAAGATCTACTTGAAAAAAGAATTAGCAGCACAGGTCTAGAAAGCTGTGCTTAACTGCCAAAGGTTCGTTGCGCTGACCACATAACACCCTAAATCCACAAATGTTGGCATTATCTTCACTAACATGTGTCTGCTGCTCGGTTAGTTTATCTAGCTTGTGGGCTAAAGCGATTGGATTGAGATACTAAAACTGTAAGATTTATATTCTGAAAATTGAAAAATTACACCTGGACACGGGAATCGAACCCGGGACCTCTGGCTTAGTACGCCAATGCTCTAACCACTGAGCTATCCAGGATTCGTCCCGTGCCCAGGGTCATTCTTCACTCATATTTTAAGCCAGAATATGATATCTAGATGGAGTAATTCCCACTAATAAGCATAAATAATAGCACTGGCTATTAATTCTTTGTAATATTTATGCTTAATTTTATGCAAGTGGATATATATTTCCCGTTATAACATGCTATTCTTAAGTTTTTAAAGATGATACCTGGACCTGGGAATCGATCCTAAGACAACTTGGCTATCACACTAATGCTCTACCACTGAACTATCCAGGATTCATCCCATGCTCAGGATTCTAGGCTCAATTCCCTTGTCAAGGTGTGGTTTTTCAAAATTTACGGATATAATATATGATGCGGCTGTATCCATACTAACGATACATTTCTATCTCCCAAGCTTCGCTAGTAATGTACACTAAATTTACAAGCATATGCTTCTCCATATTATTATACTAGTTTGTATTGCATAATTCTTCTCATGAAAGTTGAAATAACATAAGATATACTATTCAAGCATTATATTCTAGAACAAAATCATAATAAGCTAATTAACGAAAATATAATGATATTTATGGATCACCCCTAATGTATTAAATAATTAAGAGAATATTATTTTGTGTATTCGGGGGGTGGGGCAGGTGGGTTAGGGAGTGCTTTGTCATAACTTTTTATTCACATCGGCGGTCCCATGGTCCATATGTGGGGCTCATATATGTTTGTTTTCATTTGATGGGGGAGGTCATGGTTCAAATCCTGGGCGAGTGCAATGAATATGTGTTTTCTGAACTAGTTTGAACTCTTTCTACATGAAAATTAATTTATATTATATTTTCCTCCTCTCTATCGAATTAGTGTAAATAGGATAGCCCTGTTTGGTAGTAAGATGTGTTGATAGCAGTAAGAATAACTTTCTCAACTACATTATGGTTCTGGTAGAAAGTTGGTTACCGTATTCTAAAAGTTCTAAAAGTTACAGAGACTAATTTAATATATTAATATGTAAATTCATGTGATATTCCATCATCAGTCACTTTTGATACCTATTATAAAATCTTATACATTATTAATGTCATCGATGTTGACCACAAAACAATATGAATGTAATTTATAAAAGGTACAGTACTTAATATCATATGCACACATGACATAAAAACTAGCCTAACTTAGAAGCGTGCACTTAACAACGCATCCTACCCAAGCACTTAGATATTTAATGATTAAAAAAAAAAGTTTATATCAACCGTAATCGAGGAAGGGTTCCTTAGACTTGAGCTTAACCACGAAGACAGGAGTAGAAGAAACAATAAAAAGGTAAAAGAATAGCAGGCATTTGCTGAGATTAATATTCTCCCTTGGTATAGGCCTACCTATTCTCTTTCCTGTCCTACACGTAAGTGTCAACCCTAAAAATAATTACCTAAAGAATTTAACCTGAGACGAAATAACAAATAAAGTAAATAATAGAATCAGCTCTAACATTCACCCGGAGGAAAAGTGGGAGATTTCAAGGTTCAATAAACCTTCTTTACTCCTTATTTTTACCCGCCTTGGTGGCGTATATAGCTAATACACTAATTTCATTTGAGCTAGACTGCCGAGGACGAGGAGATAAGGTTCGAATCTCGCTCGGGTGAACTGGAGGTGGTTTTCCCTAAATGGTTTTCCACCTTCCCTCCACGCAAATGTGGGTTCACTTCCTCTATATTCAACCTTCCCAATCTATAGCCCATTAGCATGATTAGTACTTAAGCTTATAGCCCGAGAGAATAGTAAGACGCTGTGCCAAATATTACTCCTTATTTTATAGTCAAAGCCACCTTTACCTTTTCAGAGAAAGAGTCACTATCCATGTTCCAACCTTTTCAGCTACACGTGAACCAAAAGTTAAGAAATATTCTAGGGCTAAAATCTGTAACGATGACTTACTAGGAGAATAATTTAAAATTCAAGTTATAGTAGCCCACATCGGAGACTGAATTGTCTAAGGTGTCACTCTAGAAATAGACTGGACTACCAATGACAGGTAGATTAGGGTTCGAATCACATACGAATGTACTAAGGGTGATATTTCCCAAAGTGGTATTCCATTCACCATCACGCAAATGCTGTTATACTTCCTTTAGTTTCAAACTTATTTATCTCCAACAGTATAACGTAATTAATATATGAGCGTGTAGCCCGGACGGGTAGTAAGATGTGGTTCTAAAGTAAGTAGTGATTAGGATGGCTTGCATAAGTGAACATATCGACTTCACATCAGGCTCGTCTAATATAGTTTCTCGATGACGGTTCGAATCCCAACAAGTTTACAAGAATAGTTTTTTCTTAAATATTATATATAATTTCAAAAAAAACTTTGGGAACATTTTATTGACTTCAAATTATATCTTCATCATCTTAACCCGCGAGCTTAGTTAGAATGTTTTTTTACCCTGGTGGTAAGACAATCAAATTGGAGATCTCGTAATTTTAATAAGACGCGGAGCATGAAATTAAAAGACACACTTACTATTTCGTTTCTAAGTTAACTGTTGACTAAATTTGTATATAGGGCCTATATATATATTTATTAAATTTAACCTACTAATTAGTGTCTATGTTATTTGTCATAACGTTCTTTGTTAATACGATTATTAAAGTATATTTAGTTTAAATGTTTTAAACAGCCACCTTAAATTATTTAAAGGAAAAACTATGTTCATGATTTGTTTGACGATCGCTTTAGAGGGGACTTTGGAATAAATTATTCATTCTTACCAGACGAATAGATGGTGTTTTCCTGATAAATTCTGTAAAGCCATTTTGTATAATAAACCGTTCACACAATCAATTATTTAGAGTCACAGAAATGAAGGAAATAAACTCAATTTCTAAAGGATCGATCCTCAAACGGCTTAAGGGCATTTAGATGTATTATTCACCAATTTTATCGGCTTCACTTATATAATATTTCATTTTATTGTTCTATTATTATTATTAATATTGAATTATTAAGTGGCACCTTGTCACAATATATTGATTTAGAGGCGTAATCAGTGTGTACGAGAAGAGAGGCATATGTCTCGTCTTTTTTGGTTTTCTAGTATCAAGGACGTTAAAGCTTGAGTCGCAGATTTTTGTACTGGAGTGTTTTTTCTTTATAACTTGTTTCCCACTATCTCTCTACGCCCAATTACGGGTAGACTTCATCTTTGGTTTATATTCTTCATCCATACCTCTTAGTTCAACCTGAAGCACATCAGTCTACATAGCTAGGTATCCAGGGTTGAGTTCCAGGCTCAGGCAAAAATTATACCATCGTTAAATTGTGGATTCATTCTACATTGTGGTGAATGAATGGAAATAATTAACTTGTGATAAATATTGTTTCCCTTCTATAACCAAGCTAGTTTGAAAGCTATGTGCTGGTATAGTAAATTATTTTAGAAAGTTCTCTTTAAATTACTCCAATAAATACGACATAGTTCAGACGGGTAGTAATACATGCAGCACGGAAATAAAATGAGTTAAAATTAATAATAATTTGAGATCACAGCTATAGCTACATTGCTATGCACTAAGCTATATACCCGCCTCACTGGCCGCGTGGTCTAACACGCTACTCTCGTAATAGAATAGACTGCCAAGGATAGGGAGATTAGGGTTCAATTCCGGTTGAATGCACAGAGGGAGTTTTTTCTAAATGGTTTTCCACTCTCCCTCAACGCAAATTCTTTTGCACCTCCTCTAATTTAAAAACTTTATCATCCATAACCCATTAGTATAATTAGTGCATAGGCGAATAACATGAATGGATGGTAAGACGCAGTGATAATGAAAGCTAAACTATATAGTATGTTATTTTCTTTCTCGAAGTCATTATTGACACTTTACATGAACCACATCATGTCTCTTCAGCAAATCAAGTTATCATAAATTAATATTTGAACAAATATGACAGTAGAAATCCACGTTATTAGTTTACCAAACCATTGAAGTACACAGTGTTAGATTTAACATTATTGGTGTTCAAAGGCACGTCAAATAAAAAAACTAACCTATGAACTATCGACAGAAAATCGATCTTTATTCAATTGGATTGTCTAGAAGGTGTAATAATGGTTTTGGTAAAAGTTCGCTTTGAAATATTATGGTTCTTAGTTTGTGTATTACGTGGACATTTAAAAGTTTCGAATAGACTTAGAGTACTGGATATAGTCGGTTGCGAAATAAAAAACCTTGAGTGAAAACTTAAAATTGTGAAGTTTAGTTGAAAATTTTGTTCAAATATACATGATGCAATCTATTACTTACTTAAGTGGGGTGCTAGTGAGCGCCAGTTTAGTGCATTAATTTTGAAGTTTTTATAGCATAAATATTTTTTTTGCAAAAATAAATCAAATATTTCTTCTATAGAAACATAGAATTTAGTTTTCTGCACATGATAAGCTCAACAGTTCTTGAATATCTCTCATGAGCATAGCGGTATTTGGTGACAAACTTTTTAAATGAAGAGAAAAAGTTGTCACTAAATTCCAGGACACCCTTGACAGATATTAAAGAACTGTTGAGATTAACATGTGCGAAAAACTAAACTCTATGTTTCTATAGAAGAAATATCTAATTTATTTTGGCCAAATAAATGTTTATGCTAAAAAAACCTCGAAAATACTGCCCTAAACTCTACGCTCACTAGCACTCCACTTACCGCAGTTTTGTTTATATAATCATGGTCATAGGTTTTACCAACACTTTATATATATACATATATGGGAAAATGCTTTGGAAAATGAAAAATGTGATAGGCACGTGAGCTTGAAATAAGTCATGATTATCTAAAAAAATATGATAAAAATAATAGCATAAACGCTTCATTTAAGAACAATATAAGTATGTATGATTATATTATAATGAATAAATAATTAGTTATTTTAATTTGCAATATTTTGATAAAGTGAAATATTTTTTCATCGTTTTATTTATTGCAAGTAAGCCTCTTCAATTAAAGTTAGAAATTAGTTTGGAACGCTGCCCACTCTTGGAAAAAAACTAAAAATATACATCAATTCATAAAAAAAATTAGAATAATTAAAAAGTATCGTTATAAATAATAATATAAAATAATAATAATAATAATAATAAAAGAAAAATTAAAACATATATAAGAATGATTCAGGCTACTAAATACTTGTAAAATTACAGAAAGCTTAATTTTAGCATTCATTATTTCCATGATAGAAAGCAATGGTCCTTATGCTTAAAATTAAAACAAAATTTTTCAGTAACAAGGTTGACTGCATTCTTAACAATTTATCCTAGATAAGGAAAATTTGGCTTAGTACTTTAATTTACTGTTTGGTTTAACATTTTCTTCACAGGTGCATGTCATTGACATGATCTTAGTTTTATTAATTGATAGCATTTACAATGTTTAGAACGTTTGAATGTTAGAATTTTTGTCTCTGTCACAAATGATAGCTTTCGAAAAAAAAAAATTAGTTCTATCTCACATTAAGAAATTATAGTCAACCCTTTTGACAACTACCGATTTAGTTTATTCATTTGGCACACCGGCTTCGATCCAAAGCGGTTAAGGGTTAAAAATCAATGATTTTAAGCATTTAAGCATTTTTACCATTAGACGTTCGCATAGACATTTTAAATGGTGACTTTTATAACTAAAACCTTTTATCAAACTTTATATGCTGTAAATCTAGCCCTTTACCAAAGTGTCAATATTTAAACAAAGACCACCTAAGTGGCATAGTTTAGATATACGCGCTAGTTTTTTGTCGGGTTAGACTGTTGAGGACAGGGAGATCAAGGTTCTAATCTCACTCGGGTGAACTGGTATTGGTTTTTCCTAAATGGTTTTACAATCTCCCTCCACGAAAATGTGGGTTCAATTCCACTATGTTCAACCTTCTCAAGTCCTAAAACACTAGCGCAATTGGTACATTAGCGTATAATCTGAATGGGATAGTAAGACGCTGTGCTAAGTATTATTATTATTATTATATATTATTAGTATTATTATTATTTTTAAACAAAGCCTTTCATCAAAGAAAACGTAACCCAAGATGAATGACACCAACATTTTGAAACAATTTAATATGAATAATATACTCATCTACTTAGAACCACATTAAATGACATAGTAATTAATTGTATGTTTATTAACCAACAACAATTAAAAATAATCGGAATATAAGAATATTCAAATAAAGTAAAGTCATACTTTTAAAATCACACTAATATATTATTGCATAATAAGTCAATATATTGGAAGATGGACTTAGTTTAAAATAATTTGTTGGAATTTGAAACCATATTTTAAAATAATTCAATTTATTGATTTTTTTAAATAAGTATCAACCATACTAAAGAAAAATAGGTATATAATAATAAATTCCTTTTAATATAATCCATAAACCATCTTTACTCAATATACTGTGATTTTACTAGTCTAAAAGTTTTTTATAATATATATAAAAAATAATGATAGTCTAATAGTTACCAATATTTGATATAGACGTATTAGTAATATTTAACGCTCAAAGAATATCACTAAACAATAACGTTTTTAATCCTGTTATGGATGTGAAGACAAAAATGAAAGAATTGAAATTAAATTAATAACATGGTTTAGAAAATTGTATTAAAACAGTTAAAATTAATATAGTTATTTTTCGAAAGGTTTTGTCCAAATCACTTGTAATAAAAGTATTTTTTTTTACATATTTATTACATTATTAGTTTGTTATTTTGACTAATATTGACCAAATAAGTGTGACCTCTAACTTTGAAGAGATTAATCAGTATATTTTTATATTTACATATAGTCGAGAATATTTATATCCCAATTAAAATAAATGGTTAACTTAAAATAGAGACCTTTCATAAAAAAATTAAATTGGCAGAACTGAAGAATACTATAAAAATATTTATTTTCAAACCATTTCAAAAAGTCCGTACTCCAGTATTCATATTATAAAACACAGTTATCATAGGAATTTAACTTTCATAAATGCCCAATATTAAAACATAATAATTTTATCACTGTAAGTATTTCGTAAGAATCAATAATAAAATAACTAATCAAAACTCCCATACGTTTAGAATAAGTGCACGAATATAAAGATGAAAGAAACAAGATTTTTGATGCTATAATTTGTATGAAAATAATATAATCTTTAAAGATTAGAAAAAAGTATTTTAAATAAAGATTATTATATTGAGATTCTTACATTCAAAAGGCTCGACCCTTTGATTATAACACAATTTGGGCAACTAATAACTTTTAAAATCAAAATATATTACTAAATTAGGGACTTCATATATTTATTGCAGGTTTTTAAAATACGCCTTTGCATGAAGATAATCTTGTACCATTACTATGTATATTTTAATATTTAGGAACTAGTTCTGTAATCTTACGAAATAATAGACTCTATAATAAATATGTTATAAACATTATATATAATAAATTAGTGTTTTTAACACCTATATACTCAAACTTAGAAAACTATGCCATATATTAAACTATATCCGTGTTTCATTTCTTGAATATATAATATATTTTTTATGTGAATTTATTTAAAATTAAAAACAATTTTAAGTTTAATTAAATATTACCAAAACGTTTAAAGTTATGTGAACGATATAGGCTACCGATCGGATCAACCTCAACCGTCCGTGAACAATTTAATTCCTGGGCAGATGGACCCATACTTACCGCCAAACAGAAAGTGAGCCGCACGCGAAATTAATAGCACTGATTGTTCTGCAATATATTAACTCAATTTTTTTTAGTACAAGCAACATTTTTTTTTGTAAAATACAAACCAATCTCTTAAGTTATTAAATTCTTAAAACTCTAATATTTGTATATCTCTTAGTAATAATATCTTAGGCTTGAAAAAGTGTAAGAATCACTTTCAGTTTTAAAGTATTTAAACGCGAATCAACCTCAAAATTGATGTCCAAACTACTGATTAAACATTAATTTACTAAGATAAATTGATTGTATTTAATATCTTAAGTATCAAAACCTTAGAGATATATATTTAACTTATCATTTAGATAGTATCGATTTAATTAAATATCTTTAAGCGTTTAAAAATATATTATCCTAGGTTGAATTGATAACTGACAATATATTTATTTAACTAAGGTCAGGTTTGTTTCATAATAATTTTAGTTAGCCATGGTATTTTCACATATTAACAAAGGACAAGTAATCATTCCCTAGGAACTTCTAAAACTATATATTTTGTTTAGAATGTCACGCCCTTCAAATACGAATATTGACATGTATAAACTTATGAATAAAAAAAAAATCCTAACAAATGCGTTACATAGCCAATTTTACATAATAAATACACAGATACTAAACCCGTTCGGATGCACTATTACGTTATATGTTGTGTATGGCCAGTGGCTCCTATTTAAACTTATTTATAAGCACTCAGACATCAAGTATCTAAAATATACCTGCTATTTCAGAGGCTCACTGTAGTAATTAATATACTCTTAAAAACTATTCTTATCCTCAAATATACTTATCATACAGAATTTAATACATTGTAATTAATACTTGGCGAAATAAAACCCAAACTCCCCAAGCTTTTTTAATTAATACAATTCAATAGTAATGATTAGTCATGCATTATTTTATTATAGCAATTCAATTTGTCACAATGTTATCAACATTTATTTTAATACCTTCAATAGGAACACACAAAAAAATCCTCAGAATTATTCACCAAGCTCCACATATAAATCTACATCTATTCAGATGAGAGTGTATATTCAATTTGTTCATGTAAAATATAATATCCATCTATACAGGTGAATGAATATCAAGACGTGTCAACTTATTATAGATATTTGTTGTCCTATTGCTTGGTAAAAAATAAATTAAAGTCATAAAGATAAATAGTGACACATATTTAAAATGATTGCTGGTCGCCGTAACTATAGTAATAACTCATTCATTTACACTTTATTTTAGTCACCAAGTTGGCCCACGGTTATCAGCATTTAATTACACTGTGGATTATGGATGTATATGTTATACTTTAGCTATAGTTTTCTCACACTTGAATGAAAGGAGAATGGTAATCCATTCAATAAAAACTGCCCTCAATACATCCAGCCCTTATTCAAATCTCAACCACCCCAATATTGGCAAATCCGAATGTGAAGCCATCGATTAAGTGAATTCACCAATGGTTTATATTATATTTTTTAATGAATTATTATTTTTAGTTTCTCTTAACCCCTCAGAGAGAAAAGTATTGTTTTGGTCAAAAAAATCTAACTCAAGATTTTGATAAATGTCGAAGTTTCATGACCTCCTGTAACCTATAAATTGGTCTTACGCAATGCCATCTGCTTGTCCGTCTGTCTGTACCTCGGCCTAGAGTCGAAACCATTCAACTGATAGGAATAAAACTTGGTATTTAGGGCTTACATAAAGTTGACATAAGGAGTTTTTGAAGTTTAATATCAAACCCTAAAATTACGGTTAGCTTACTAAAGGGGAAAAGGGGAAAAATTGAGTTTCTTAAAATCTCCTCTGACCACTTTGGTTAAATGTTTATCCGACATTACAAAAACATGCAGATTATCATTTGAGAATACTTTCAATGAGCTGAAATTTTCAATTTTGATCATATTTCCGCCATATTTTAGATATGAAATAACTTATAGTTGTAAAGTTGTAGTATTATCTAAATACTAATCTTCTATTTGAAACATATTTTTATAGAACTAATAGTTTCTGATCTACAATCAAATCTATAATATTTTTATTACTGTCTTTGAAATGTGAAATGGATTGCTATACTCTTTGGTGGACAGAGATGTTTTGCTATTCTCAATGTTTCTGAAACAATGTATATTATTTAGTTTCACAAATCTTATGGGTTTCTAATAAATGAGTCTATATTAAGAAAATCTAGAGAGAAAGTCTGTGAAGTGCACCGTACCATTAAATGTATTCTTGTACTGTTTAGAAATGTTGGATTCCGTAAGCTTATATTTGAGAATAAAATTCACAGTAGTCCTAAAATTAAGATGAGCTGATAATAGTGCTGACTTTTCCTTAAATGGCTCAGGTAATATTTAGCAAGGCCACAATTGAGATGTATCCATTCGTTGATGCAATTTATCAACCTATGTACAGGCAAATGCTGAATAAGATACTTTAATATCTACCCTTTACATCTTGTTCCGTTAGGTAGAAGTGCAAGGGAATCGACAAAAGGTCAGTGTAATTGAAGTTTTTACAGCAAATTTTTTTTGGCAAAGATAAAAAAAATATTCCAGTTGAAGTATAGAGTTTAATTTTATCCACATGGTGATATTGACACTTTTTGATTTTCTGTCATGAGCATAGCAGCATTAGATGATAAACTTTTAAAATGAAGAGAAAAATTGTCACTAAACTCTAGGGTACCCTTAATATTCAAGTAATGTTGAGATCAACATGTGAAGAGAATTAAACTCTGTTTCTACTAGACCAATATTTTATTTATTTTGTTTAAAAAAAATGTTTTATAGTAAAAACTGGAAGAACACTGACTTTTTTCACGTACCCTACACTCCCAACATAAGATAGATAAATTAGTTAATCGATATTAATTGCTAAAAAACAAAAGTTGAGTGAAAAATCCATATTTTGGGTTAAACTAATTTTCTTTTTGCTCTTTAAGGTAACTTGGTTTATCTGCACTTGGGTCTTTACTAATAGTAAGCTCCTAATCATTAACCAAACGTCTGCTTTTACAATTCTATGGTAGGGTCTCATACCCAAGACTTCTCATTGTGACTGTGTTGGCTTTCACATGTCAATGTTTTCTCCAAATGCAAGGTCAATATTATATACACATAAAACAATTCCAAACTTAGCTTATAAAAATTTTTAATTTGTGTTTATCTGTTTATAAGTGTACGTGGACTATTAAAATTGGCCATTTAAAATATTCATTACAATTAAAATAAATTGAATCTCGGCTGTGCTCGTAAATTATTTTTCCATCCTCATTTCAAGTGATGGGTTGATATATATATATTTTTTTTTATTTCCATTTTTTTTTTTACCTGTGCCATAAGTAATGAGTGTACGTTAAAGAAAGTCCATAAGAGCTGTTACGCTTAACAAATTAAACTGAAAATAATAATTAATAAAATTCGTGTCGTTTAAAAATTGTGAAGGTATCAAGTTGTTTGTTGACAAAATATGAGACGAGGTGAACGGTTTGTGTGTTTGTTTGGTCTAGTAAAGAAGTTAAGACTACCACAAGTTGGAGTTAAGAAAGTCACAGTGCAGCCAACTCGCCCGCTAAGTACCGTGCTGACTTGGGGGGCCTCCGGAGCCTTAGAGCAGTAATGACTTAAGAGACAGTGCCCGTTTGGAGCGCTTCTCTTCTACTTCAAGTTAGGACGATACTTCCTGGAAGGTGGGATAGATCTCCATGACATATTGCCGGATCAGGTGAAGAATGCATTGCCTTACGTTTTCAAAATCTCTCTTTATTTTGTCTTGATCGCTTTTTACTGACCAATTGAGATATTCTCTCATTTTTGCTCTACATCTCTCTACACATCAGGGTTGTACGAATTTAACTCAACTAATTTAGTAACGTTGAATTCTCGTATTACTCGTCTCCTTGGGAAGATATTCAGAAAGTTAAACCTTAGATCTGGGAAACCTAGTTTGGATAGCAAGTGATGCCTTAAAAATAATTTACAAACATATTATTTTACTTAATTAAAGTGTAAGAGAATTACAGCAGCATTTTAAAGTCCATACGAAGGTATTTGCTTAAAGAGAAAATGTGCCCAGTCAGATAATTAACTTTGGCTTTGCAAGTCAAAGCCAAGTATAATAAATAAACTATTTTTATCAGGACGTTTTCTTACTACGGGTCCAGTCTGTCCACATATATACATAAGTCTGATAGGGATTAGGAAAGTAGAATTATATAAACCTACGTGAAGGAAGATTGGGAAAACATAACAGAAAAACCACCCTCAGGGGATAAGGCTACGATTTTAACCCTGAATTTGCTGTCACTTGCTAACAAGTCTACTGCGAAAGTGACTCCCTAGAATATGCAGCCATCTAGATTAGTAACGCTTACTTGATTAGCTTTAAACACACTAGCCTAGTAGGTGTATATTTTATTGGTCGTATTACGCAGATTTTGAAATCCTTCGGGAAACGTTAGTAGGTATAGTGTAATAAGTTAGATTTAGGCTACCAGTAGGTAATTTTGTTAAAGGTTTCTTGAGTTGTTTTTAAAAGGTGTATTTTTAAATCTTTAATCGAGTATTAAAAAGAATGGTAAAATTAATGATGAATTTAGAAGGTAATAATTAGTATTTGGGTTAAAGTATATATCGAGGTCAAATTCATACAAATATTGAGTGGTTCCAATCACGAAAGTTACTTACTAGTGGAAATACAATACTCTACCAAATGGTGATATATAATCGCACGAGTTATCACTGGTGGACTAGTTTTAGATAAAAAGCAAAAAACTTAAAATTACGTTTTAAAAGATGATTCATTAAATTCCAAGTGATTATTTTTATACAAACTTTTATGACAAATTCCATTGAGTATGTTTGAGGTTACCCCAAATCTTAGTTATACATATTTTTTTGAAATCAACAATGGTGTAAAATGTATAACTGTTTGGTTTGCTGTTTTATGGTGTGGTTTATAAATCATTTCTTATGCTAAACATGAAAGATTTTTTTAAATTCATACAAAATGTTAAACTAGCTCTGTCCTCAACAGGAGAAGAGCGTTAAATATATTTTCCAAGCTGAAATATATCATAGAGGGACTCCCTAGTTCAATATTAATTAACCATTTGGAAGCAATAATGCACATGTCACATTAGAGTGGGAACTGACGTTCTAAGTGAACTGAACACTACATAATAATCGATACTGTAGATGAAATGGCCTCTCTACTAAAACTATTGTTGGTAAGATTACCATATGTGTGAATCTAGTTCTGATCTACATTTACTAAGAATTAAATTATAAATATTTCATTAATACATAAAATATTGAGTGTAGTTTCTCTGTATTTGTACACTGAATCATAGCATTATTGGTAATATATTATGTATACTCTGTTTATGGTAGGAAGGAATGTGCTGTGGGCAGCTACATTTTGGCCTCTAGGCTACTCAAATCATTAGAGTACACTGTGCACTATTATTAATTGTTTTCATTAGTGGGGAAGAGTAGACCCAAAATGATAGTGGATCTCCAACCACTAAACCATCCACCACTTTCAAACAATATGAAGACACAATCTATATTCAGTGGGATTCGAAACCGGTTAATCCATAAATGCTTGGTCACTGCCTAAAATAAGTGATGTCTTAGTACTTTTATTTGATAACCTATTTCTTAAACAATATTCTTGAAAGTTAGACCTACTTAATATCACTGGATGTCTAGCTAAAAGCAATAATAATTCACTTCTGAGCTAACATGAAACTTAATGGATAGTAATAGTTTTCTTTGATACGAAATATTCAACAACAATATAGTTTAGTTAATAATCCACTTAATGTTCTATATAGTGCATAAACTGACCTGGCATGGTTAAAAGATTTTTTTTGGTTAAAACAAGGCTAAATTTATTTAACTGATCATTATTATTTATTATTATTATATTATTATTATTATTATTATTATTATTATTATTATTTTATTATTATTATTATTATTATTATTATTATTATTATTATTATTTATATTAGCACCGCGTCTTACTACCCGTTCAGTTTGTAAGCATAATTCTTATTGAATTTGTGTAGTATTGATTTTAAAAAATGAATTTCATATACCAAAATTATTATTTTTTCAATGCTCTGATAACGCCATATTAAATAGATTTTGGTTGTTGTTGTATGGTTTATTATTTAAAAAACACTTGTTGCAAAAATAGATATATTTAACATAAATGTTAATAAATTTTATATATTGATCTTATATATTTATAAATTATATATTTTTATCTTTTGTGTTTTATACATTAATGTATTTATATTTTCATATATAATATATGTATATATAAATATTTGTAAAAATATATTTAAGTATACATTTTATATATTTATATATTTTTTATTTACTAAATACTACAAACTAGACATACATTTATGAATCTGAAATAAAACCTTTTATGTTCAACTAAATTATATTTTAAAAAACAAGCAACGGAAAAGTAAAAAAAAAAGTTTATTATTGTTTTAAATCATAAAAAAAATTATCCTTAACTCTTATAAGTGGCTTTTTTTTAACACCCTCATTTGAAACATTGTACTATAGTAAGGTAATACTCAAAAATATTGTATTCCTGCTATCAAAACATTAATTTCAGGAAAATATCATGTTGAAGACGATCCCTTGATGAAATGTTTTAAGTTTAACATGATTTAATCCACTCTAGCACTGTGCCCGGAGAGATTGCTCAAGCCTTTCTACTTCCTAGAAGATTTTCACGCGTGCCACGACAAGCACGCGACAGTACCGAACCTACCCGCATCCCTCAGAAATTGGCTCGGTTCATCATACGGCGTTTTCTCCTTTAGAAAGATATATATTCACACTATCTCAAGATATTTTAATCTCCCTTTCTTTTTTTAGTAAAGGATTAATTTAGATGCCTCAAAAATTTAGTAAAACTTAAAGTGCTATTTTGTTTTAACATGTCTCACATTCTAAAAAGAAAACGAATCTCGTTAGATATTTTCCAAGATATATAAATATTGTATCAATCCATTACTTAAGACTTAAAATAATAGCATCTTACTGATGCATATTGAATTTTCAGTGCCTAGTACGACTGTGGACACTATATCTCGCACCCTCAATTGAAAAAAAAAAGTTACATAATCATAAGAATTATTTAAGGTTCTTATAACTAAGAAGGCCTTAAGTTTTTTCTTAAGATTTTATATTGAAATATCTAACATAACTACTTGGATTTTAAGTTGATACATTTTCTTGGTGATCAAATTAAACAAAAATCAAATTAATTCAATATTAATAGATAATAGCCTTTGTTCACGTGGCTCAAAACTTCAGTCAAGCAACAGATTTCCCAATTCAATTTAAAAATGAACAACTAAACAGAAGTCCACAGTTCGTCCTAGTTTCGGAGAGCTTCCTTGCCAAATTTCTATTAAATTAGTCTATGCCTTTGAGAGTAATCATGGAACAAAAATACACACAAAATGCTAAATGATAAAGACCTCACTCCAATATGTCAAATAAACTTTAAAAATAAAATTATGCTAAAAAATATCCACTTATAACATCTTTCTCATCATCAAATTTAAAGGAACAATATATTTTATTCGAGTCAGAAAGTTTTATTGTTTAACGTGTGTAGTATATTAGTAGTCTAAATTCTCATTGTTAAGGACGTTGTTTACTTGTGACGTCACGGGCAGTCATGTTAGGATTTCCCATGTTAATGAATTTACATTTGACTCAGCGAATTTTAAAGATATAGCGTTGAAACAAAGACCATAAATTCTTAAATAATTCTAAAAATGGTCCTATAGCGTCACTGAATTATTATTTTTATCTTTACGTGGTTTTTTGTAAAGGCAGTTTTTATAAATCCTCTACAACTTAGGTTATTTGTCTCGGTCACGAAAATGTCCTGTAGGATTCTTCCTGCCAGATGTAGATTAAAAAAGTCCGGGTTAGCATATTTATATCTAGGATAGGAAACAAGGAAAAGGTAAAATTTAAATCAAGTCAATGTTTTCAAGGAGCAAATATTAAAGTGAGTGTGTAAACTTGTCAGAGGAAGAGGGAGAAGGTTATCAGCACACAGACAAGAGCCCTCTCAGAGGTAACTTCTCATTTTATTCCCTCTCTCTCTACTTTGTACATTAGCGTCTAAGTGTGATAGTGCTTCGATTGCTTAGGTGCGTCAAGTTAAGATTGAACCCGCTTCGCAAATAGCGTGAAATTCAAATAGGCAACGACGTTATTGTACGAAAGCCGTTTACTCAAAAGTATTATTTTTTTTATTTAATTTGATACTTTATATTTAGATTAATTCTAGAATTTAGTTAATTTAGATATGTATCCCTGTATTTTTGAAATTTGCATTACTATGCAAGATCAAAACATTTTATTATTTATAGATTACTAATAATCAAACTTATCAAACACTAGAGATGACACTAAATTTTTAGCTACGTTTTTGAGAAAAAAAATTGTAGATATATATATAAAAATTCAGATATGATTATAATATCTCATTATTAACAATTGTATTACTTCTAACCACTTTTGGGTGGTAGCATGGTCTAAGTATAAGGCATCCATCTTACAACAGATTGGACTGCCAATGACGACGAGATCGTAGTTTGAATCCCGGCTGGGTATACTGAGTTTATTTTCTCCTAGATGTTATCCCACCATCCCTCTCAGTAAATATGAGTACCACTACCTCTGGATCAGCGTTTTTCCAAACTGGGATTTGCCATAGCTATTTCAGGCCTCATGTGTCACTTTTAGACTTTTGATTTTTCCTACCATTAAATAACATCAGTAATTAAGATTAACTATTTTCTCAGATCTTAACAAATTGAGGCCATAAGCTTATGTGATGATTAGCGTTTGTTTTATACCTTTAAACTAGTTGATATAACTGTTACTGATTGTTCATATTTAAGTGTATAAATATTTATGAGGGATCCAGCATGTATTTTTTACAGTGCAAGGGTACCTTAGGCTTAAGAAGTTTGAAAACTCCTGATCTAAATTATAACTTCCTTATCTTTAACTCATGAGAGTAGGTATGCGAAAAGCCCGAGATTATTACAAGTCACGTTACACATACGCGCGTACACGCACACACACACACACACATATTAATATATTGAGTTTATAAGAGATTTGCTAAATTATTGACAGCAATGATTAAAGTTTCAATCGAATTAGGAGCAATATAATCAGTGAAATATTATTTTTAATGTAACAAGAGTATAAATATCATGGCCAATAATAAAGTACTCTACTTGATTGATATCAGTAAAATCGTTTCTAATTGTTTTTATATTTTAAAAAATAATGGTCATCTATTGTAGCTTTTTCAAACATTATTTTTTACGTAGTTGTGTTCAAAATAATAAGACAAAACACAATACTTATTTGTTACATTACTAAACGGGATATTTTAATGTTTGAATAAAGAACTATTATTTTCGTAAAAAAAATAAGAAACTCTGGGAGATGAAAGAGGCATAATACAGGATGCCTTGACGGTCTAAGTTCACTGACAACAGAAATAGACCTGTCATAAGATATAACACCTAACAATGATGATACATATTAGCCATAAACATATTTGTAGAAATATTAACATGTCATTTAAAAATGTATAGGGAATCCCCAAAAGTGGGGTTGTGGTTTAAGGCATTAGACTCGCAATGTAGTCGATCACTATTGACGGTTCATTGGGGTTCATCAACTGAAGGGGAATACCTAACTGGTTTTCTACATTACCATTATGTAAAAAATTATGTAAAAAGAGGATTGTATTTAAAGGATTTTTATCTCCTATTGCGTGGAAGGAGAGTGGAAAAATTTCTAGAAAAATCTACCCTCAGTTGACCCATCCGAGACTTTAAACCCAATCTCCCCGTTGCTGGTAGTAGAGTCTATTACGAGAGTGAAGCTCTAGAATCTTCGACTACAGAAGCGGGGTGTTTACTAACTAATATAGTATAATATAATTAATATAATATAATATAATATAATATAATATAAATATAACATAATATAATATTATATTATATTATTTGTATTGATTTAAAATATATATAAATATATATTAATACTCTTTCTTTCTGATTTATATATATATATAATATATATTACATATCTTCTTTATATATATATAGTGTATTTTGATTTAATTTATAATGGAACTTGCATTCACGCATTTCGGAGAAAAAGTAGATCTAGGTGTTAAAATACCTTTCTTGTAAGAGTAAGAAAGCCAAAATGATCACCTAATATTGACAATCAAATTCTAATTAAATCTGGCTTTCATGCTCAATGAAAAAAGCAATTTAATAATACTAATTTCTTGAATTTTATATCAGCTACATACTTTTTTCACGTTAGATGCTACGTGCTAAGGCTGTCAAGTATATTGAGTGCACTCAATGCCAACTAACAGGAAGTATTATGGTTTAGAGAAAGTTAGAGTTATAAATTTTTACCATAGATTTAAAATCAACCAGAAATTCAAACATTAAATTTATTATTTTGAACATTTTTACAAAAAATCAAGATAACTGAAATATTATATTAAATTAAGTTTTCAAAATAATTATGATTCAAATAATTTTAAATATACATTGCACATAGCTTATGAAAAGAATGGATTTTTATTAAAATATAAATATTTCCTATCTATGAAGTTAAAAGTTTCTCATAATTATTATTTTCTAATTTCTTATTTCTAATACATTATTCGTCTACATAATTAAAGAAACAAATAATTTTTAATACTGTCAACATTTATTATTTTTTAATATATATTTAAAAGTTTTAATCTAAGTAAAAAATACATTTTTCCGTACTTTTCACTTATTTAAAAGTGAAATGGGTCGATTTAATGTTTTATAATACCAGATAGATATTGGCGGGGAAAGAAAATCATAGGTACCAACTATGCCATTATCATTAGGATTGTTATTATGTGCAGCTATTAGCATCAAATTTGGCACCCTTTCTATGACCATTGTTCCCAGCAAACGACATAGCCATTTCATTAAGAAGCTGTCTGAAAACTCGGGCAAGATTTCCAACGAAGACTGGTACACATATTTCAAGTGACAACACCAAGCGACTCTTTATTTCTCGCAACGTCATTTTCTTGAAAATGGCCTCGACCGTCCCTTTAATTGCCCTTGTAGTCTGATGGGGGGCAGATCGTTGGGAAAAAGGAGATAGGGTGGGGGACGAGTTTAAATAAAGTAGAGCTAAAGGGGTTGGGGAATCTGAACGAAAACAGTAAGAGTGAGATGAAGAAAACGAGTGTAAAAAATTTTTGAAATGAGAAATTGTTTGGGTGGAACTTTGAAAATTACCGTAGAAGAAGTTGAGAAAGGTGGGATGGGGTGGATTTAACGGGTTGGGTGGATGTTAAAAAAGGTGGAAGATGAGAAAAAATAATTAAAAGGTGAATATCTATGGAAGTTTTAAAAAGAAGTTTTGAACGGAGATGCACATTATTTACGATAGTAGCAGAGATTATTTCTTTCATCCTAATTTTGACTATTAAACAGTAAGATATTTTTCGAATCAATTTATAGCTCAAATAATAATTTATGTTAGTAAATTTCCCGTACTAACACAACATTAAAATATTAATACATCCAACATTATTTGTTTGTTGGCTTTTCTAATTCTTAAATGATTCTTAGGTAACATTAATTTGATAACATTGAAATTTAAAATAGGTCATTTCGGTCGAGTAAGCCAAGTCCGCTTTTTATTAAATCCGTTTCTTTATTACTCATAAGAATCCCAGTTGTTTAATTTGAATTTGTATATTAGAAACTATGGTAAGTAGTAAGAAGTTTACATTTGCATTTTGATATAATTTATTTTTCTTCAATTCTAAATCTGTTGATCTACATATGCATTCCTTAACTGCTATATATAAATTGAAATAGTATCAAAATTATTATTTTTTTGCTGTAATGTGAATTCTCTTTCAGCTGTTTGTTAAATAATGTTTAATTTTTAGGTTTGTCAAACGTTATGTTGGGCTGAACCAATAAAAAATTAATCTCCCTAAAAATATTATTGAAAAATAAAAAAAATGTATATACTTGAAGAATTCTCAAATTTCTAGCATTGTTAAGAACTAAAAATATTGAAAAACCAGGTGATCCTTCCTTGTTAAAATCATAAAATATAAATATGCTAGATCACGATTGTTATAGTATAGTCCATATTTAAGTAGATTCTTAAATAGCTTGAAAGTAGATAATTTGCTATAATACTTAACTAAACAAGTGAAATAATTGTTGTAAATTGAAGTTTCTTTTGCACGCTATCACGTCCCTATTCATGTCAAAGTCTTGTTAAAGAAAGAAACGAACGAATGTGGGGAAATGAGAGGACCATCTAATCAACGGGATGAGATGACTTACAAAAGACCGTTATTTGATTTGGCGTACACTTCCGGACGAAGTAATAAGGGTCACTCAGTAGACAATTTCATCTAACGCATATTATTACAAATAATGGAACATGGGGCCTATAGTGTATTCAAGAAAAAGTGGCACAACTACTCCTGTTACCGAAATTAAACATTTCAGAAATGTATATTGCTTCACACCAGGACGTAATTGATTAGTGTCGAAGCTCTTGATTATTTATTTTAAAACGTAAAGTGGAATAAAATATTGTTATATCGAGGCTTGGTAGAAATGAAAAATTAATTCATTTAATAGCACTGATTATATTTTTGGCTTGAGATACAACAGTTTTGGGTGATGATTACCTTCACCAATTTATACCAAATAGTTTGAGGCAAAAATCCGATCAAAGAAAAAGAAGGTGATTATTTTTGTAATATGTCATCAATTTTAATTATTAGGTGAATGTTGACACCTTTAATTAAAATGCTTTCTCTTAATCCGGATCTATTAGATTTTTGGAGTTAAATTAAAACATTAAATCCACTAATAGCTACAAAAATATCGTTATTGAAATGTGTTATCTTAGTGAATCAATCTTATAGTAAAAAATTCACCTTCAACGGACAAAATTACTAGACACTATCCATATTTGAATCGGTAGGTACTCGGACTAAACCTCAAGATCTTCTTGATGGTTTTCTTTTGACGGGAAGGTCTGGGTTCAAATCTCATCGTGGGCACTGAGAATTATTTCCCTGAATCGTATCCCATTCTTACACCAATAAAATGTGTTTATTTTGCTTTAAATTATAACTTTCTCTTCTATAACCAATTAGTGTAATTTTAAATACGGATACCTCGTACAAATAGTCAAACGAGGCCCAAACAGAAAAAAAAATCAATACCACCCATACATTGTCAGTAGCTCAGCTACGTTATGCAACATTATTGATAAAACTTTCGGATAATGAGCTAAGAAAAAGTTGAATATTATTGTATTTCCATTAAAAATCATTTTTAAACATGCTAAATTAACCAAAATTGTTAATGATTTACCCGCTTCAGTGGCCCATTGGTCTAAGGTATCACTCTAATGTTAGCCTGGACTGTTGATGAAGGTAATATCGGGGTTTGATTCCTGGTCGGGTCTACTGAGGGTTTTTCCTTAATTAATTCAAGACTCTCCTTCCGTGAAAATAAGGACATATTACTCTAAAATTCTTCCTTTATCATTCCTAGCCCATTAGAGGTATTATAATTTATGCATATAGCCTGAACAGATAGTAGGGCGCGATAAAATAACATTTAAAAATATATTTACTATTTAAATTTGTTTAATTTATTTTCCATTATGTGTATAGTCTTATACTTATGGGAAAATAAACATACATGTTTATAAATTTAATGTAACCATAAGACATTTTTATATCCCCAAAAATATTAAAGCTTAGCCTATGATCATTCACCAGACTCTTCAAATTAAGATGTCTAGTTTACAAAGAAACAATCTATATGATTAGCCATCACCGATATTTGAAAGAGGTTAACTTAGACACATTGTTAGCTTTCCTGACCAATCGGCCATGTGGAATAACACCAGATAATATTCATATTGATAATCTAATTTACCGCCTTTTGTGTTGGTTGGTTCTCGAGTCCAGGTAGGAGGGGGGGATGTTTCCATCCTATATGTCTTAGTCGGATATATGAAGGAAGCAAAAATAATTTAACTAAAACAAATTAAGAATAAATTAACTCTACGACTAAACAATTAGTACTGTGAAACTCAAAATTAATCACGTTTAAATATATTCTTATATATGTTATGTGTTGGGGCAGACATCAATGTCCCAAAATATAAGCACCATATCTACAAAGTATAAGTGTTCCGGATTGATTTTAGACCGAGAAATGTACACGGGGCTACGTATTAATTTAATAATAATGGCGGGTCTAGCTAGTACTAATGTATTGTTGCCCAGGGGACACCCGGATGTACTACTAATACCATTCTTTCCGTGGAGGCTCCTTCCATTTTACTGTACAAATGAGATGAGTTTATCAGAGTTAGTATAAGAACGTGGAGCCAATAAAGATCTTAACCTAACAAAACCCTAACTAACCAAACCCTGTTGACATAGGGAATTATTTCAATTTCTAGAAAAATCCCTCGGTACTATTCAGGAGTCGAATGGTCAGCAGCCAATATCTCTGAACACTATACCACAAGGCCGGTTAGATTAACGTATTGATTGGATGTATTTAAATCAGTGATAAGCGTATTCACCGCTTATAAATAATATAAATACATATAATTTCTAAAATGTTCAGTCTTTAATGGAGGAAGTTGATATAATTGATTTCATGCTATAGTTATTAAGAAAAATATTTCCAGATAATTATTTCATATTATTATTATTATTAGTATTATTATTATTATTATTATTATTAATATTATTATTAATATTACACCGCGTCTTACTACCAGTTCGGGTTACACGCACTTACGCTAATGTGCAATGGTAGGGTGAATGTGGGATGAAATGGAGGACCTACAGTTTAACGTGGAATTAGAACCACGGTGGAGGCCTGGAATACCCTACATTCACAAGTTGTGATTAATACATGTCTTATCAGAGGTAAAGGAAGGGTTTGGCAATCAGATAAATCTGTGTCGGGACAAGGATTGAGCCCCGGACCTATTACATATAAGTTAGTTCATTTTTTAAAACTAAATATTTTGTCTGTTTTCAATGTCGATATTTTTATTGAAAATAGATACTATAACTGTCATAGAAAAATTCATGTTTTCTAAAAAATTATAAGCAATCGTATGGCAACAAATTAATTTTTTAATAAAACAATATTTTAAGAATAATAGACATCCATTAGCTATGTAAGGATTTTTTGTGAAGAACTGTCACTTGATTTAATAGGATTGATAGTATTATTTTGAGCTAAAAAGGATCATTTTATTTTTCAAAATTACAGTGAATGAATTAAATTGAAGATCGTTTAATATTTATAGGTCCCTTATACAGATTATAGCTTTTACCAAATACAATTTTTATACTAACTAGACATATTTTAAAATTATGTTCTGTTCAATAACATGTTATTATATCTTCAATATGCAAGATATTTCAACGTTGCAGAATATTTGTAATAGGCCTATAAGCTTTTATTCAATCAACCAAAGATTTCAAATTATTTAAATACCTTAAAAAATATATTATACTATGTATATCTTACGGCTAAGGTCTGAACCCAGATAGAGTCAATATTAGACAGATAATATTGACGTTATCCAAAATAATTAATGTTGAGTGAGATGTGAATGAATAATTTTTCGAAGCTTATCCAGATAATATTGATATTATCCACCCGCACTTTGATAGTAACAATTTTTATCGTTGAGGCTAGGTTAGTTAGGTTAGGCTAGGTTAACTTAAATTAAGTAATGAGAATTTAGAATATGTTATATAGTTTAAGTTAGGCTAGGTTAATCTAGGTTAGGTTAGGTTGGTAGAAAATAAAGCATAAAATGAAGCATTTCGAATGTTAGTGCTACGATCCAATTTACTGTCCAACTTCGAATATATCGTTTCAAAATAAAATTCGTATTGAAACGTGTTTAGTTTTACAAACATTATTGAACGTTATCCAAGTCTTGCTGCATAGTGTCGTAAATGAGATAAATTTCTTTCTATTTCTGACTCTGAATAATGCTGACTTTTCCAGGCTAATCTCAATATTATCCATATTTCGCATATTAACCTTAACATCTACATACTAAATTACGTCGTTTTAGTTTATATCCTATAGTTACACTTATTTAAACTTAGAATCATAGTTATTATTAGGGTCTATAAGTATTCAGAATGGATAACAAATAATTTTATAAATACAATATATAGTTGAATACAAACATCTAGTTGAATGGGACACAGATAATTTTATTAAATACCAAAATATGTTTTCTGGCAACATTAAAATTTATTATATTATCAACATTGATACTATAAAGGTATTGTACGTATAATGTGGGAGCTTAAAATCATTTTATTAGTTTATAAGTATATAATAATCGTTCTAGTAAATTTGGTTACCATTCAATTAGTAAGCCAATTAGTAAACAAATTTGGCCTAGGTATTTATTTTTAAATATAATTTGACTAATTTGAGTAATAATATATTTACTAATTTGTATGAATACAAGTAAATTATGTATATTCATATATGAAATGTATTTAAATAAAAAGTATATATTGTTTCTATTAATTTATATACGGGAATAATTTGAAAAGCATAGATTTAGTAAATTGTTTAGGAATTCTATAAATCTAAAATAAAATATTAGTTATATTCCAAATTGTTTCTTTACTAATACAGTATATTTTAAATATAATTTCTCTTAACAGGCACATTTGTTCATCCAATAGTTGAATTCATGCATAAGAAAACAAGATTGTTGGGTCTAGGGGAGGTATTACGTCGCATCGCCTAGTCATCAATTTGTCATCCCTCCTACATTCCCTCCGTCATCGTCAGCTGTTTTCTATAGAGCTCTTGTTTTTACTTAAATTTTGAATTATTTTCTCTCCTTTGTAGCGTATCCCTTTCTTTACGCATTTTTATAACTTTAATATTCGTCAATACTCCTCGGTTCATTATATTTATGTACACTCCTTCCACATCTACGTTATTACATAGCAAGAAAACGAATGATTAATTTTGTTTTACTTTTATTTGAATTCATATTTCTAGACAGCTGGATTTTAATGATAAATTTCTTTTAATTCAAATCAAAAATTAAACTCTCAATATAACTTAGGTCTAACGATTCTGAAAGAGTGGGAAAGATCAATAATAAACTCCATTTTCACGTTATGGAGCGACCATAGTTCCAAGCATCACCGCTAGGTCAGTAAATGGCGTCTGTAGAGTGGATCAGCAAGATCCTGTGTGGTGAAAGAAAATTTTGAAAATAATATTGACAAATATGTCAACTCTATTTCTTTGGATCTATTTTAGATAGTTTATGTCTGTACTTTATGAATACAACTTTTTTTATCTGTTTATTTAAAATGTAAGATGAACAAATTACATTTGCATATGAAATATAGATATTGTTTATTGGAGATTTGATTTATTGGAATAAGATCGAGAACTATGATATATTTTTAAAATTAATATTATATATGTTTATAAAAGTGAGTTTATGATAAACTTGGTAATCAATCAATATATAATTAGATATATTTAGTAAATTATTATGAGCTAAACCTATATTGTTTAGTAAAGTGTATCATAGTATAGTTTTATATTCAAACCAAACAAGGACTACTTCGAGTTTGTTCTTGAGTGGCTATAATTTTAAGATACAAAAATATTAGGCTAAATATATTATATAAAATAGTTTTATGTCAATAATACAGCAATAAAATATTTGTTAGATAGGCCTATATTTTATTTTTAATTTATTTTATAACACATACGTAGATTTCGAGTGTAAGCATTCGTTTTCATTTATGTTGCTCAACTATTTTAATATAATTAAAAACAAAAGTATTCTCTTAGCAGGTATTATTTAAAATTCACGGTTCAATCAGTTGAATTGTACCAAATAATATTTTTGTTCAAATTAATATTTAATATAAATCCAGTATATATTAGATTAAATAAGTATAAGAAATACCTATAATAAAATATGTTTATTAATTTCTATGATATTGAAATTAATATAGCTATATATTTGTAAAAAAAAAAGAAGAAATTACCTGCACTGGTGGCATATAGATTAAATGTCAGATTATCTAGTCTGATTTACCGGTGATGGAAAAACCAGGGTTCAAATACCAGCCGGGTGTAGTGAGGGTGAATTTCCTTAAGGAATTACCCCAAACTCTAGGCAAATAGTGGTAAATTTATTTTAAACCATAAGCTTTTATTCCCTACCCGGTTGGATAGATTAAATTGGATACTGTATAGACTGATAGCATGATTCTATGCAAAAATTGTCATCTTGGATTAAAATATTAATTTAAATATTTAATTAGATACTGGGAATATAATGGAATAATTAAAGTTTAATAATAATTTTAATTGTTTTAAATATTAAAGAAAATTTATATTTTCTTAGAAAAATAATTATATAGATTGTAAAAATATTAAATTTCAAAATTAAATATATTATTATTAATTCAAGATAAAAATATTAAACAAGCACTGGGGGACATACCAGTTATATTTTAAGCTAGAGCTGGTGACTATGTGGTAAGGGTTCAAATTACGGTCTTTCCTTATGAGTAGTCTTTAATTCATGGTTTCATATTCTTACGCCATGCAAATTCAGGTATATTAAATCCATAATAAATCTAATCAACCCTATATTATAATCATAAATAAATACGAAAATCCCAATTGTGTAGTAAGATGAAGCGGAAAAAAAAAAATAATAATCACGTTTTACTAGATTTAAATGAAAATAAATTTAAATTAGAATAGCTCTTCATATTACTCTAAGAGTTAAAAAAAAGGACAACTGTACTGGTGTGCACCGCGGATAAAGGTATCGAATCATCTGGTATAATTTTCTTTAACATGGGTAAGTATGTGTTCATATCCAAGCTGGTTGTACTGTTTTACATTTCATAAATTTATCGCCACTCTATATCAACGCAAATACGGCTATACTTAATTTCCTTATCTACCCTCCTCATAAATAAACCTAAAGAGAAAACAGTCATGAAGTAAGATGCTGTGAAAAAACACAACATAATCATTGTGGTAATACATAACACTTCCAAAAAAGATTAACTGTATTTGCTAATGTTCAATTTAAAGAGTCACACTAAATATAAAAAATTTATAAAAACTCTTATTTTGGTTCTAACTAATGACACATCATTACGAATAGATGTATAAATTTAGTGCCTAATGCTCATAAAATAAATCCATTATATTTACTAGAATAAGTATTTGATTTTTTTCTTACCAATGTATTATTGTTTTATAGCTCCTTGTAAAATATATTTAAATAGATCTGATTATAAACTTTAAATTCTGTCACCATCACATCAGTTGACATTTAAAAAAAATTATCATTCAAATTATATTTTAATCGACACATTGATAAATAAATGAAAACACATTAAAATATTGGCACACACAATTGTATTTGTTACATCTAAAATTCACTGCCTTAGTAAATTATCTCTAATACTGGATCATTCCCAATTAACACATGTATATATCAGTAAAATATATCCCCTCCTTAGGGCCATTTAAAAATTGTAATACAATAATCACATATTCTTCTTAAGAAAAGGGATTTTTTTATAGTTTTATAAACAATGTTCAAATTTTCTGAATAGGTTTTTTTTTTAAGTTTTGCTAGTGTCACCAATCAGAAAATAGACATTCTCTTAAACCTGTTTCTGAAACTGGAGGGGGGAGGTTTCTTGAAGAATCAAACAATAAGAATTTAAAAATGGAGTTCCTGTCATGAAAAAAAGTAATACAATAGTTTGAATTTGGAGTTGGTCAATATTCAAAATAAGCTCTTTCATAAATATTTATATCAACTATACCGGAAATTATGTCAGAGTACTAAAATTAAATCAACTTTACTAAACAAATTATATTTATGTTATAATTAGGGTTTTTATTTTTAGCACCACGTCCTAATAGCCTGTTCAGTAAATAGTAAATAGTAAATTCATTTTCATGGACAGTAAATCCGACAACTTATCTCAGTTGGTGGAATGTCAGCCTACTGAGCTAAGCACTCCAGGTTTGATTCCTGGCATGGTCGAAAAATGTATCATTAGTGAAAGTGGGTTTCCCCTTGCATAGCAATGATTTGATGACTTGGGGCTGGAATGTTGTGTCTGTTCTAGATTTAGTTGTTTCATAAGTCGTGTGATGATATAATGACAGTTATGATATTGCATGTTAAATACATCAAATAAATGAAAATTTATATGGGCAGTCATTTACTTGGTAAATATATCAATGTTGGCTTAAAATTGTTTATGGTGAAAATGGTTAATAAGGTTTTATCAAGATACCAATAACATCTGGTGCAAAAACACATATTTTAATTATTCAACGATCTAGGTTCGTTAATAATAATATTTTTTTCACACTGCGTATTACATGCAGTTTGGCCTACAGGCATATTATATTATATATATGTATACATGTATATACATATAGTATGATTTTGGTAGAAAAAAGTAGAAGTTAGTTACTAAAGTTACTAAAACAATGTTAATATATTCATACATAAAGTCATGTCATCTGCAATGTTACTTTGATAAATATTATCAATACCTATAATATACACATATAATAATAAAAATGCTATCATGTTGCCGAAAGAAATATGTTATAATTTATCTATGTTCTCAACCAATATACAAAGTATTATATATATATATGTATATACATGTATACATATATATGTATATACATGTATACATATATATGTATACATGTATACATATATATATATGTATACATGTATACATATATATATATATATATGTTATATGTATATATATACATGTATTATGTATATACATGTATATACATATATATATGTATATTATATAATATAGTATATCATGTATACATAAATATGTATATACAGTTACATAACATATATATGTATATAATTATACATAATATATGTATTAATGTATACTTTATAATATGTATCAGTATACATATATAAATTAACATTATAATAATATATGTCATAATAGTAACAGAATAGTATAATTTTTCATCAATCTCCTTAACTTCCGTTTTATTAATGTATAATGTACTTATAGAAATAGATTTAGAATAACATGTAATAATTATATACATATATATGTATACATGTATATACAATATATATGTATACATGTATATAATATATATTATACATGTATATACATAAATATGTATACATGTATATACAAACATATACATAAACATAAATTATTATGCAAACGTTTTAGTGGTGAGAAGGTATAATTTATAGAAAATAATAATACCTACATTTGTTTTGAGGGAGACACACATATTTCACATGCAATCTCATATTGGTAAACAATTTAAGGAAAGGCCTTCCTCGCTACACGCTGTTTGAATTCGAACATTTACCTCTCTTTCACCAGAAAATAAGACAAGATAAGCCTGATGGTTTGTTACTGTCCTAATATCTTTGCTGATGGGCACTTGGTTCAAATGCCAAGCTCAATCAGAGCTTTATTTACCAGCGGGGAATTCGTGGTTTGAATCCTAGCTGTGTGTACTAAAGGTATGTTTTTTTTCTAAACTTTTCTCATCATTTACATGCAAATGCATCAACATTTATTCTAAAGTCTACCTTTCTCATCCCAAGTACATTATACATTTACATATAAACGGAAAGTATAAGGAGATTTGATGAAAAAATATATTACTTATTCTGTTATTATTATTATTATTATTATTATTATTATTATTATTATTATTATTATTATTATTATTATTATTAGCACAGCATCTTACTACCCGTTCGGGTTATACGCACTTACGCTAATGTGTAATGGTAGGGTGATTGTGAGATGAAATGGAGGACCTACAGTTTAACGTGGGATCCGAACCACGGTGGAGGCCTGGCATTCCTCACATTCACAAGTTGTGATTAATACACGACTTGTCAGAGGTGAAGGAAGGGTTTGGAAATCAGATAGATCTGTGCCGGGACCGGGGATTGAACCCTGGACTCCCAGCACAGAAGTCTGACACCTTACCCCTAGACCACCAGGTCACCCTCATTCTGTTATTTGGTTAATATATTTTTATTGTTTTTTATTTCGTTTAGCACCACGTCTTATTACCCATTCAGATTAAACGCTTTGATATAGCTATTATCACAGATTGCTATTACTAGTATTATAATAGGAAACAAAAAATAACTAAATTCAGTTAATTGCGAAACGAAAACCTTATCAAGTAAATCGAACCCGGGACCTTTGGTTTCACCCATCAATGCTCCATCACAGAACCATCCGGGCTCGTCTCATATCAAGAGCCATCCTTTACTTAATTTCAGCTATCAGGAATATTCTGTAGATAACCATTATACATCGATTTGTGATACATACAAATTAAAGTAATAATGCAAATTATTAAGATTCTGAAAAACAAAATAGACCATGGACGAAAAGTAAATAATGAATCGTGTTTAGTCAAACAGTAAAAGTTAAAGGCCAAAACCCAACGATCTCTCATATTCAATTAACGTTTAGTCCAAATATTTAAAATAACCATCTTTAGTTAAATCAATATAGGTTTGACATATAAAGTGGAGTGTAAGAAAAGTGTGAACGATGCGAGTAGATCTCCGACGCTGTACACCACATTTATATATTTTTTTGTGAAAAACATGAAAACAAAACCTACAAGTAGAAATTATATTAATTGATTTTTTCGCTAAGTTTTTTAGATTCAGTTCTTATAAGTAGTTTACTTAAACACTGCACAGAAATACAAATGAATAAAATATCCACATTTGAGTTTTTTTTCAGTTAAAAATATATTGGCCAATAATTTATAAATAGCCCTACAGTAAAATCATTACTTTGCTTATCCAGTCTTAGAGCTATCAGCATATTTACACTATTGGGATAAAGATGAGAAAGCTAGAATTTAAATGAAATGCATCAACATTTTCGTGAATATGGAGTGTAAAATTATCTAGGGGAAAACACTTTTAGCACACCCAACTGGGAATCGAACCCTCACTCTCCCCAACACCTTTAGTTCATTCAATTGCGAAAGTGTCAGACTACACTACAAAACCATTGAAACTGGTCATTTATCTATGATCATTATTTGAAAATTGTTCTAAAATTGTATTAATTAATGCGATTATTGTGTTAACAGACAACTTAATATAAATCTGTCTTAAATATAAGGGCTGTTGTTCAGTGATAACTTGTTGCACTTCAAATTGATTTTTAATGTTTATTAAATATTCCTAGTTAATATTTTAATTTCCTAACCATGTTAGAGGTAACGTACCTGTTTAAGGCATTGATAAAATATCTTTTTGTACAAGAACTTAGCATTGAATATTATAAAAATAGTTTATACGAGTAAATTTTTTAGATTTGCTAGAGTTAGTTTTAACCTAAGCTAATTCTATTTCTAAAAATTGTACAGTCAAACCGAGAAAATTAATCAATAACTCCCAACAATCTAAATTATTCCCCCATTTTTATTAACATGATTAGGTGTTAAATAAATGGTTACAATAATATATGTAGCGATCTGGCTTTTAAAGACAAAATAAAATTGCGTCTCTGTTCATTACCATACACTAAGGTTTCATAATCCTCACGAGGGTTGGAGCGAAATAGATTCTAGCAGAGAGGGTTGTCATTTACATTCTACTTGGTGACGATGTAAAGGGAATTTATCGTATTGTTATGCATAGTACATTCCGTTTACCGCGATGGGCTATACTATCTATACTATGATACTATGGCCCTATCTTATAATCCACACCATAATGTAACAATGCACGGATGCTTGATAACCTTCAGAGTAAATGAAAGTTACCTACATATTTCCATATTTTATTTTAATGCGTAGGCCCTATTGGTATTATTATATTATTGCCTGTTTGGAATATCCACCTTTTAGTCACACTAATTAAGTAGGGATTTGAAAGCTAGAGTTTATATGAAATGTACCTGAATTCACGTAGAGAGAGAGTAGGAAAACAATAAAGGGCAAAACTCATACCCTTTCCTATTAGAGTCAGCTGAGCCTCGAGCTCACACTTCCTCACTATCAGAAAAAGAAACTAGACTAGTTAGACATTTAGTTGGAGAGACCAATGTTGCTGGTGATTAGCACTGTTGGGTCTGCGGAGAGTGTATTTGACTTTGACTTAAGAAGGCATAAATCCTGGATGGGTGAAATGAAATAAATAGCTAGTAAGTAGTTTTATTTCCTCAAAATGGTGGTTTTCCATCTGCTTACTATAGATATGACAGCCCATTTTGTCTTAAATACACCCCTCATTGTATCAATTAAGACATTAATTATATTTTGTAAAACTTAAAGGCATTGAATAAACCATAATAGACTATTCCATCACAAGAATTCTAAACACAATGACGTAGTTGAATTAATAACTACCTATAAACATTTGATATCATGTTAGCTCAAAATAACAACCAAAAGATGAAATTAAATGTTAAAAATGTTTTTTTAATACAAAGTAGCAACAAGTTAATTAATATGACTTATATTTTTCAAACGCGCACCAAAGAGAAAGACATCCCTCCCACAACAGATGGTTGATGAACTTTAATAAATTGTACGACACAATCACACAAACATTCTCTTATTGTGTATTATAGCTTGAGAGAAAATGTTCTAAATAGCTGTTCAGTAAACTACCCTTAAGTGAGATTTCCTCATAAAAAACCAACACATCAAACTTTTAATCACAATAAAAACTTTATAAATAAATTTCAAACCAAAATTGATCAAATATTTTTAACAAATTTCAAAAGTAAGTTATTTGTAAATTACCCTAAAATTATTGGTAATTCTAAAAATAAAAACATTATCTAAATTTATCACGAAAAACTATTCCCAGATACAATTTTTAACTAATCTTCAAGGCCAGTTCAAAAAAATTTCAAATTTTATAAATTTGGTCGTGAGTAAACCAGAAAAATAAAGACAAATTATTATTTATAGTGTAAAATAACGCCCGGAACCTATTTTGAACAATAGCTGTTACAGCTATATACAAAAAACTACAAATATTACAAAAGTCAGTCACTAGTTAACAACAAGGAAATGAATTTCTTTTTCAGAAAATATCTAAAGCCATTCTTAAATGAATCACTTTCAATAGAAAGCCTCATCAGAAAATACACTTAAGCGAAATTTTACCCTAAAACACAGCATACAATTCTAATTTTCATTTGAAACACTCCCCAGATACATATTTTAAACAAAAATTTTGAGTTTTGGAAAGTCATTTATCCGTTAACTACTCTTTAATGAATTTTAACCAAAAACCAAGCATGCCTATACAGTGCAATTTGTTATTTGTCAACAGATCCTAGATAGGCATTTTACACAAAATGATTAAAGCCATTTTCGTAAAAATTTGAAATTACAAATTATACAATCGTCAGTGAACTACATTTAACTTTAGAGCTAAGGTCAAAATAGCCCTATAACGTGTTGATATCAGGTTTGAACCATTTTGTATTCGTGATTAGGAACAGAAAGACAGACAGTCAGATAGATAGACATGGGGATACAGAGATTTTTTTTCAGTATTACAATAATTTATCTTTATTAAAGAAAGTAAATGAATGGTACGTAGCACCACACAAGCTTTCTCTCGCTCTTATCTTAAAAGAGACATTTACTAAGAATCATAAGATTTGCGAAACAAATAAATAGGTCCATACATTGTTGAAGAAACACTACACCAAAGATTATAAATGAATTAATATACACTATTACTTATCATATAGCATTAGTAACTAGGAAACACTGTTACAGAAAAAATAAGAAAAGAGAAATATCTCTGTCCACCAAAGAGCATAAGAGTCAAATTCATTTTCAAAAATCTGAATTAAATAGTATTTATATTTTATTATAGCTCAGAAACTACTGGTTTTATAAAAATATATTTCGGCTAAAGGAATTTTATCTTTAATAGTACTACAACTTTACAGTGATAAGCTATATCTTATCTTAAATAGTTGCGGAGTAATGAAGGGAATTTAAAGATTTCCCTTATGTAAAATACCCTAAAAGTAATTGTCACGATAAAATAAGAATTGCTATTTTGTTTAAAAAATAAACAGTGTCCGGATATAACATTTAATCAAAATCGTTTGAGCGAATTTCAAGAAAATAGCTTTTTTATTATTTTGCCCTTCAGTAAATTACCCTTAAAATTAGAATTGGATTTTTAATTCCAAAACCCCTCGGGGGGAGCTTATGAAAACTCCAGATAACAAGTCTTTGCCCAATCGGTAAAATAGTTTTGGCTTTAGCCTGAGGTACAGCCAGACAGACGGCATCGGGAAAACCACATTTTTTGTTTCAGGGGGTTATGAAACGTCTAAATTTAGTCAAAACCTTTAGCTCAAAGTTTTTGATGAAAACAATACTTACCATGCGAGGAGTCAAGAGTAAAAAAAAGTTTGTATCGGATACCTTATCCCCCAAATTTCACCTTTATATTTATTTTATTTAGAAAGTGCAGTTAGAACCGTAATTATCTTGTTAATTTCTACCTTCAGTCTTTATTTATATTATTTTTTGTAGGGCGCATACACTGGTGGACATGCGGACAAAATGTTATGTTCACCTATTTTGGTTTGCCGGTGAAATTGACGAGGTTCCAAAATATCCCTCCTTCCACGAGAATAAGAGCAAATTTCCTTTAAATTCTATATTTTTATTTGTTTTAGATAAATATAATCTAATACTCAGAGTCTAGACGGCAGTAAGGAGCTGATTTAGAAAAATATATTAGAGAGACAGTGATAAGCTTTTAACGGTTCTTTATGTACACTATTAAACCAAATATATTATAAAATATAGATATTAATATCAAATACTCTAAAAAGTGTTCATACATGGTTTATGTAGAACAATATAATTGAATAATAAATATATTATAATTGGTATATTTTTACACTAGAAACAAAGAGTATTTGTATAAATTTCTGCGCAATGTTTTGCTACCAGTCTGGACTATATGCATTTAATTACGATAGTTGATTAAATATAGTAAACGTAGAATTTAGAGGAAGTGTAACCTCATTTGCGTGTATTGAAAGTGGCTAGCTGTTGAGGTAAAGCCACTCTACGTACGCCCAGTTGAGATCTAATTACTAATCTCATCGTCACTGGCAAGTGATAGTAAGTAAGCTTAACATTTAGAATAGCCACTGTTGTTGTTTTTGCTCAATGTTACAGTACAGTACATCTATATCCAGCCTTATGTTATATATTAAGGTGTGAATGTACGAAACGCAAACTAAGAGCAGCGTTTTGCAGACTTAGAGCTAAACATGTCTGGCCAAAATCAATCAAATATTTATCCAGTAGAAACATAGAGATTAACTTCCTTAACATGGTGGCATCTACAGTTCTTTAATATCTGTCATGAACATATTAACATTTAATGACATACTTTTTAAATGAAGAAAAATGTTGTCATAAATTCCAAGGCACTCTTGACGGATATTCAACAAATGTTGATATCACCATGTGACGAAAACTAAGCTCTTTGTTTATAAAGGAGTATTTTTAGATTCATTTTGACTCAGTTCTGTTTTGCTATACAAACTTAAAAAACACTGCCCCTGACGCACGCTCCCTACATGCCCAACTTAAATGTGGGGAGTATATCACAAAGCCATTTTAAAATCACCGATCGAAATAGATATGAAATTCAAGGTTACAATTTCAACTAAATTTAGTATGCAAAAAAATCTGATTACGGTTTTAGAAATATTCTCTTTTTTGAATATAATAAATGTGAATAAATTAGAGAGGATTTTCTCGTTTTCATTTAAATTTGGTTTTGTAAAACATCCGTTAATGAATGAATGCTTTTTTTTGTAAGTACTATTGATCCAGAATAAGCATGATGGATTCTAAATGCACCTATTTAGAGGTCCAAGACGCGCTTTAGTGGTTGAATGGTCTAATCTCTTAAAAGGCTGGACTGTCGATGACGTAGAGATCGGGGATAGAAACCTAGTCAGGTCTACTATGGTCTACTATCCTTAACTACTATCCACTTTCCCCCTCCCCCCAAGCAACTGCTAATATACTTAATTTTGAAAATTCATTCTTCCTCATTTCTACTATATCAGCATAATTATTTCATATGCGTATCCCCTGAGCGAGTATTCAGACGTGTTGACCAAAAAAATTAGGTCAACTCTATATCAATTTAAGATGTGATTAAAAACGCAACCCGCCTCGGTGGCGTAGTTGGCTAACGCGCTAGTCGTGTTGAGCTCGATCACCCAGGACGGGGAGATCGAGGTTCGAATCTCGGTCGGGTAAACTGGGGGTGGTTTTTCCTAAATGGTTTTCCACTCTCCTTCCACGCAAATGCGGGTTCACTTCCTCTAAATTCAACCTTCCCAATTCCTAATCCATCAGAGTAATTAGTACTTAAGCGTATAACCCGAACGCGTAGTAAGACGCGGTGCTAAATATTATTATTATTATTATTAAAAACGCACATCTTAAACACAAACCAGAAAAAATTACCTTAACATCTGAGTTAGATAAAAGAATGCCAAACAAATAAAATAAAACCATAAGAATATCAATGGTTAAAATTTGAGAGGATCTTAATACAACCAATTATTAAAAATAATAATATAATTTCAATAATACACTACTTCATTCATCGAGGAGTAAGTAGTGACCAAAGATATTATAGGAAGACCTTATTTTCAATAACAATAATTTTTAAAATTTGCTACCGAATAGCTCGAAACTTAGATAAATAATAGATTCATAAAGCGCATGTTAAGTATACTAGTTCAAACAAAGAAATGCTTAACTATATTAATACGACAAACATTAACTACGATTTGCAAGTTTTAATTGTTAGTTAATTACTATAAAACATCCTAAAATACTCCCCTGCTTCATTCTAAAATAAGGCAGCATTGAGCAAGAGATAAAAGCCATTCAGGTTATATCTGAAGTCGGTCGTCTGATCCCCCTACTAACCTCTCTTTCCCCTTGCTCCCACAACCAGCCCACCTCCAGCCACCATTACCTCGCTCCCACATCCCTCCCACCATCCTACTGCCACGCCAGAACTCACCAACCACCTGGTCTGGTCAAGGGTCGTACACTGACCTCTATCTACAATCACCTGGCTAGCGTCTTAGTATCATACACTTACACCCCCACCTACACTGGACTTCTCTCAACGAGCTCAAGAGAAGGACTCGGAAAAAGGACCTATACAAAATAGTGGCTAGCACCTTTCAGCAAAAGCCTTTTCTGAAGTAGGCCCTTTTCCACTTTATGACGAAGTGGTTCTTTGATTGAAGTGTCCTAGCACTAGGTCTGGTCAGAGGTCAACTTTAAAAAAATACTTGGGCCAACCAGCGAAGGGGCTACGATTTGGGTGTTCCTACAAGGTTAAAATCTATATCACTGGTAACGAAGGCTAAGGTGTCTGATCTTGTAAGGTTTGGTATGCCTATAAAGAGGAAAACACGGTTCAAGTCTTAACAAGGGTATTTCCCGAATACTTCTACACTCTCCCTTTGTTGAGATGTGGGTACATTTCCTTTAATGTGTAACTCTCCTAATCATACAATCCCTCCCACCATTAATGTAAGTATTTGGGAAATGGATATAGTAACTACACGCAATATAAAATTAGAATAACCATTTAGTGTCCCATTTATTTGGAAATTTTATGAAAATAAGTAAGATTCATATTTTCAAATGGATACGTTGACAAGTTTAGGTAGCTCTGGTTTTGGTTGGAGGGAATGCTGACGATTGTAATTATGCCTACTATTCAATTAATAAATATATGAGAGTTTAGTATAGGGAAAGTGGTTCTTGGTCACTTTAGCTTTTAAGCTTTTAATATTTGCCTTATGAGACTGCCAACTGTACCACAAATAAATTTGTTTACAAATAAAAATGTATGCATTCTTTCCAAGCAAATTGTAAGATATCTTATATTGTGTTTTTTCAAATATTGTAAAATATACCAAGTACTTTTTCATTGTGACTTTAATCTAAACTTCATAAATTCCTAGTTTAAAAAAGTATTTTTATATTATAAAATTATTCGTGCGTTGAAGCTAATAAATAAACTTGATTTATTTAAAATGGTTTTCCTCTAATTAGCTTTCGATAAATATATATCTTTAAATGTATTCAATCATATTTAGAATTATTTCTGCCTTAAATGAAGAACAAATAGTTTTGATAATTATAAATATAACGTATAAAAATATGATACGTACGGTAGATAAAATGTCCCTATATCTATAAGGGATGTGCGAGTACTCTAAATTTCGAGTTCAAGTAGAGTTTTTGCTGAACTAAATTCAAAGACTTTTATAAAACTTGAAAAGTTTGATTTTTTAGAGATTTCGATTTTTTCCCGAAGTTTATTCAATTGTAAGAAATTATTTCATAACAAATAGAGTCACTCGATATTTCCTATTGTCTATTAAAAAAATTGTACATTAAATTAAATAGCAGTGTATTAAAAAATCCGAATTTGTTCTATTATAATTATTACTCTTCCAAAAATATTTCACTCCAAAAAATCTAAGTTTGCACTTATAATTATTTAGAAATGTATTTATAACATAAATTCAACTTGAAATATTTCCAGTAAAAATAATATTTATACTAATAACTTAAAGAAAAATATTGAGTTTTTCCATCAAATTTGATTCACTCTAAAATCTTGGATAACCCTTGGTTTCACTTCACAATAATATTGTTTGCTGATGACGGGGAGATCGGGGTTTGTCATCCCACTCAGTTATACTGATGGTGTTTTTCCTAGATAGTTCACACTCTCCCTCCCAGCAAATGTGGAGACACTTACTTAAAGTTCTACCTTCAATATTCTTATACCATTATTGTATATGTAAAATAACCATAATAGCCAATAAGAAACCGATTCATAAATCAATACGTCGCCATTTAGAATAAAAATACCTACATTCTATGTGGGTGACCTGGTGGTCTAGGGTAAGGTGTCAGACTTCTGTGCTGAAGGTCCGGGGTTCAATCCTCGGTCCCGGCACAGATTTATCTGATTGCCAAACCTTTCCCTCACCATTGACAAGACGTGTATGTGAGTTCGTACGTAATTATTTAAAAAGTGTTTGTATACAATAATAAAATCCGACACCTCAACTTAGTCGATAGCGTGTCTGTCTACTGAGCTAAGAGTCCCGGGTTTGATTTCCAGATAGCCGAAATATTTATCATGGGTGAAATGTAATTATACCCATTCAAAGTGATGAAGTAATGGCTGGGGACTGGATGCCGTTCTTTCTTAGTTTTAAGTTATATTATAAAGCATATGGGGCTTCAACAGGCCTAGCAAGCCAGTTGTGGAGAATATATAGCTTGAATAAAGAACTGAATCAGACCTTAGGTTTGAAACAGTAATGGAGGTAATTTAATGTTTATACTAATATAATATAGGTACGCTCTTATAGTTGAAAAACAACGTAGAAGTTGAAATTTTTGTTTTCAGTTTGAGGTCATTCTTAAAATTCCTTGGGGTTTTTAGGGAAGGGGGATGTCAGTATTTTCTTACGTATACTTACGAGGGGGAGGGGAGAGTCAGGATCCATATTATGTAAGGCTTTTATAAATGTTTATGATGAGACAAAATCTACTTTTATTGTCAGAAAATAAAATATATTTACTATAAAATCTCACTTATATTTCATTTAATTATTGCATAAAGTATTTAAAAAATTTTTATCACTCGATTTATTTCCAATCATTATGTCTAAAAACAACTAAACGATTAAAATATTCTAATTTACCAAATCGTTAAAAAATACGTAAGCTAGTGGGGAGGGTGAAGGGAGGAAGAAAATCATAAAACTACTTTAGTAATTCAAGGACAGCCTCGTTGTTAAATAAAAATAATCTACTAAACTAAATCTCAGTCTGATCTCCAATGGGTGTAAGAACAGTTCATAATTTGTAATGTGGTCGTATATTTGACTGTTAAAAATTTTATCATATTTAACGAATCAAAAATAAAGCTATGGCTCATGATCGGGTAGCTAGCGTGAAAATATAGAAGATAATTTAATATAAGGGTAAATCTGTCTTTGTTTTAAAATCCTTGTATCGCCGATTTCAATATCATAACAATTCGGTAAGAACATGCTGAAATTCACAGGTAGACCTATTAATTTAATTAATATAGGTCGACAAAATGGCACCCGGATATGAAATCCAACCAGATAATTTTGGCTTAGAGTGCTAACGATCAAAACAAAGCTATTCAGGACATTTACTTAATCAGGGTAATCCATCATTTAATAGCTTAAAACAGAATCTGTGATGGAAGTGTGAAAATGTCTATTAATTAGTAGATCATAAACACAATCATCGTTTACTCAAGGTCATTCGTTGCCACTTGTACAAACAGAGGATTTCATCAGCTCTTCCTTAAACTAATATTGATTAATAGCTCTGAGCAAAAAAACAAACCTGGCCAGCATTTGGAAAAAGGAACCGTATTCTACTCTCGTACATCCGTATCAATAAACAATAAATTTAAATTTAATCAATTTCCTACTCATTCTGTACAGTTAAATAGTTATCATCTAAATACTAAAAGCTAAGTGTAAGATATTTGATCATACCTCTCACTAAATAATCTTACACTCATTAAATTATTTTAAAAAGCATGACTTGTCTGGTATATTAATATCTATAATCTATTAAGTAAAGCTGAAGCGACTACGTTTTTTATCAGATAGAGAACACATATTTCGTATGATAGTTTAGATATTACTAAACAACATATCCTTTGACATGCTTAGTGAGGTTAAATATATTAAATAGCTAGCAATAACAATATTGGATTAGAAATTAAGAAAGTAATAGTCAGGTAGTGCATGCTATTAGTCGGTCAGCTAGACTGCTGCCTAAGAGGATGTTTGGTCAAAAGATGGATGAGGATTTTGGGGAGTGGAGGGGTTTACATAATAATGAGTTACAATCCCTGTACTCATCACAATACATTGTTACGATAGTCAAGTCTTGTAGATTACGGTGGGTAGGCCATCCAGCGGTAATGGAGGATTCTAGAACCCATTATACAGGGTACTGAATGTCAAACCTGATGGGAAGAGACCATTGGGAAGACCTAGACTCAGATGGGAGGGTAACATTAGAATTGACCTGAAAGAATAGGGTGTAATGAGGTGGTCTGGATATAACTAGTTCAAGATAGGAATAGATAGCGTATATTCGTAAGTGCGGCAATGAACTTTCGAGTTCATAATGCCATAGAGTACCTAAGTAATTAGTATATTCACTTACGTGACAAAATATAAGCGTGTTTGCAATCTGAATTTGAATAATGATATGTCAATTGGAGATCTCAGGTATGGAGTATACATGTCGTTTTATAGTTACATACTAAAAATAGGCCTTACCTATTTTATGGAACATAACTCTAATCTTACACAGATAATTTTAGGTTTAGTTAAACCATTACCAACTATAAGCCTTTATTTCTGGGCTTAAACCTCTAATATATAAACTAAGAATCATGCCCAGGCTTAAATGCAAAATTAAGCAGGTAAGTTTAATATCAAACACCCAAAACAATAACCTCAAATTTTAAATAAATGACCAAGAATATGATTTAACACATGCTTAGAGATACGTACACAGCTATTTGGAATTCTTCTTGGGTTCAAAATATTGTTCCCTAGAGCTTTGTGTTTAAAATAATCTATTTCTCTTTGCCCTCCATTTTCCCTTACTTTATTTATTTGCCTTATAAAAGTATATGTCTAATGCGATAAATGAAAGGCTTTGAGAAAGATGGAGCCTAAAACACAGTATAATAATTGCTAGTTAATTAAGACTAAAATTAGCTCATAATATATGCACCAAATTCTCCTACAAGTCGAGAAAATCCACATATTTATATTAGTGAGCTGAAGATGATAATATTACGCTTGTAAAGGATATGTACCTGCATTTGAGTTAAGGGAAAGTGAGAAACCACTTATAAAAACATACACTTTGGTAGACCAATCCGGGATTAGAACCCTGACCTCATCCATAACACATAAGAATGAAACCTTTGTCTGCGCCCAAAAGAAGAAGGAAAAATAATGGAGTATAGCTACCATTTTATATTTTCAAAGTCATTGGAAATTCAATAAACCAAATACCCAGATATTTTCCATTGAATATATATGCTGTGAGGTTCCTTAATTCACGACTAACCAAACATATTTTTAGTTATATAAGCCATAGTCTGACACCTAACCTAAGTGTATCGCACGTCTGTTTACTGAGTTAAAGGTCCCAAGCTACATTCCTGACATGACTTGAACATAAATCATTGGTGAAATGTGGGTTGGCCCTTTCACAGTGATGGATTAACGGTCGGGGCCTTGATGTTGTGTCTGTTCAAGAGTTAAGTTATTTTATAAATCGTATGCTGTTATAATAAGTTGGTTCAGAAAGTGCATATTAATTACCTCAAATAAATGAAACGAAAAAAATTCAAGCTTATTGAGTATTCATTATTATATATGTATTCTAAAATAAGTATATACATACATATATAATATATTATGAGTATACATAACAAAGTAAATTTAAAAATTTTTTGATAAAGGTAAAATAACCATTCCTATAAGGTATTATTTTAATATATTCATAGTACTTGACTCAATAAAAAAGCATTTTAGACCAATTAATAATATGTTTTATCATGCTTTTTGAAAGTGAGGTTCAACTGATTATAATTATTTTTAACCATACGACCATAAAAAATTTAATTTTTCAAATGTTGTTTTTTATGGCAATTTAACATGCTGTGGGGGGATCTAACCCTGGAACTTTGTGATTAAACTATAATCAAAAACAATCCCTTTGTAAACATCTTTTGGGCCCCTACCATAGATCAGAATACTTTCGGATCTTGGCTATTGTGGTCAAAAATGTGAATCTTCATTTTGAAACTTGTTAAGATTGTATATGCCAAGACTACATATAGTAATTGGTTCTATTTTTATAAATAATCTCATAGCCTGTATAGGAGTTCCCATATGCTATTAAATAATTATCTAAACCTAGTTATGAGACACACCTATAAAGATGTATGGCCACAGACAATTTAGTACTTAATGAAAGAGAATAAATATAATACCACAGTTATATATTTTTGGCCTTATTCGTAATCTAATCCTAGGAACAGGCTAATCATAAATATTTTTAAGAAAAATATTTAATTTCTTTCTCAATTACAATATGCAACGAAATCCCACAATCATTTGCCCATTATTAAGAAAGTTTGATTAAAAGACTGATTTCTTCGAAATGTAAAGTTAAAAGTTGTTGAAATATGGATGAGAAAAACTGGTTACCATATTAATAATTAATTTGCCTTGAACACGCTAAAATGAAAGAGAGAAACGAAGACTCTTCACTAATTGTAAATAGTCCGTTGAAGTAGATAAACGTGTAATTTAATGGCAATTTTGAAAGATCAATAAAACTGAAAAGTATTTCTTGATAATCATAATTGGAATTAACTTTTAGTTGAATTAAAAATTTTAATCTCCTATAAAAACATATTGTTGATAAACTATTGGCTACTTGCATCTAGACACGTGTACTTCAAGTTGAACTGGTCTGGTTTACTGGGTAGGGATCATTTTGGAGTTGAATCCGGGCCAGGCATACTGATAGATTCCCCAATTTACCTACAGGCAAATGCATGCACATTTTATTTAAAAACAGTCTTCCTCATCCCCACCCATCTATTTAAATAAAATAGAGATTGTCTGGTGGGCAGTTGGATCCAGTTCAAATATATTTAATTTATTTAGTTATCTTTATATATTATTTAAGTTGTAGTGTTTTGCCAGTATGGAGGTTTAGGTATGTGAAATCCTGTAGCTCATTTTTAAAACATAAAAAACTATATTAAAAAGGGTTAAATTTACAACACACTAGAAATGTAAAATTTTTTTTAATGAAATTTCAACTTTTGTAAAAAAAAAAAGGAATTATTAATTTTTTTAAAAAATAAATTATTCATACCATATTTTTTCTTTTGTAAGAGAATTCCTTTTCCTAAATTAGATAATTGTGATGCAAACTTTGTATTTTAAGAGAAGTATAAACATTCATAAGCTTTTAAAATGTCAGGAAATTTTCTTCAAACGTCTTTTATGTGGTGAAAGTTTCAACTTAGAAACTCTTCAACCTTAAAGGATTTGTATTCTTTAAGTTGGGAAAATTATTAATTACATTTAGTGTGACCAAGCCAAACGTTCTAGAGCTATTTATAACATTAAAAATAATACTAAATGGTTAAAGTGCAATAGTTATTCAATTAAACGTGTCATTAAAAGAATAAAATTATCTCACTGAGTGTTTAAATATATGAATTCCACTCGATCTTAATAACCAATCTAGGCTATACACATTTTAATCACGCCAATGTGTTAGGGGCGATGAGTTTTTAATGCAGATGAAATGCACCCGTATTAGCATGGAGAAAGCTTGGGAAACTATATAGCAAAACATCTTATACACCTGGCCGGTATTATTACCTACCTTTCCATCACCGATAAAATTGACTAGATGGGCCTGACATATAGTACGCTTGCTTGCTCGTCAATGTGTTTAAATCTAATTTTTTTCTTTGTTTAGCACAACGTCTTACTACCCATTCGGGTTATACGTTAAGAATATTTAGATCTTTCTACAATATTCTTTGAATATTATTCTGTGATATTATCTGAAGTACACATCATAAATAAATTTTAACATAAAAAGTGATTAATTTTAAAACTAAATTCACATAATTATTCCATTTTTCATGAGTTTCATCATGGAATTGTGTATTTCTAAAGATACAGGTTTCAATCTGAAAGTAAAAAAAAAAAAAAAAAACTTTATCCAGGATATTTCTTAAATATATTTTTTTTCCATTACTCTTTTATCAATTTAGAAATTGAAAAAATGTTATTCACACAATACGCTCTTAGTTCCATTCCATATTGAAAGTAGAAAATATTCTCGAGAACAATATTTATTTTTTATCTATTCAAAGATCGAAAATATTTTTATAGAGAATTTGGAGGTAAATTACTACACATAAAATATTTTCCATGAGTGTTTAAAGATATTTAATGTTTGCATGTATATTTAAATGTCTGATACTAGTATGTAATTAAAGCTAGTTGTTAATATTAGCTGTATTTAGTTTTTTTTCTAAAAGCAGTATATTTTGAAAACGGCTTACGTAAGAGGTGCTATAATTTATTAACTAATATTTTAAAACAAATTAAGTATGCACCATATTAAGTAAGCCAATTATTAAGTGGTTTTGTTTAGTACACATAATTTTACATTATAATTTGTGTGAAAAAAAAAGAGTGTCTCTGTTATTTAAATTAGTTTTGTGCACACAGTCTTACTACCTGTCCAGATCATCCCAATAACTACTCCAATGGTACAGTGACTAGAAAGTTAGAATTTAGATTAAATGTACCCACATTTGTAAAGCGCGAGAATGGGAAAAGCTATTAAGATAAACACTTTAGTACACCCGACTAAGTTTCGAAACCCTGATCTCTTTGTACTAGGCTAGACCAGAGATAAAACACTGATTATTATTTGCGTCCTTAAGCTATTGTGACTCAATTGTAATCTATGAGTAGATATAAATAATTTGGAAAAATAAAGTAATTTCAGGTAAGACGGAAAGCTTTATTTGCCTTCATACCAAACCACAAAATAAAAAATTGTTTTGGATGTGCTAGCACATCAGTAAGAAACTATTGATAAATTATATTGAATCGGTAAATATTCATAACCTTAGATGGCAATATTGCTAAATATATTAATTCAATTAATTTAATACCACAATAAAACATCCCTAAATAAAAACAGAAAAGCAATATCCCTTCAAAATAAAAAATAGGCCTATATTCTACTAATTTTTCAATTAGGGCAAAACCAATATCCTCTTTTTTTTTTCTTTTTTTTGATCAAGCGTTCGGTCAGAGTCAGGCTGGCTGAAGGGGGATGGTATATACTACTCTACTTTAAAGATTATTCAAAGTTCCAAATCAAGTTGATCAAAGGACTAATGAAACAATAAATGTGTACATGAAAATTTACCTTTTTTTTATTTCTAAGAAACAAATAAAGAGTTTAAATATCTATTTAATTAAATTATATTGAATATGATGAATTAGTAGATTAGTTCATATTTCATTTATTGCATTTATTTGAGGTATTTAAAGAACACTTTCTGCACCGACTGATTATATCAGCAAACACCAGTAGATTTGTCAAAATACAGAGTGTTCACTAAAATATATTTACTCTAATTAATGTTTATAAATGATATTTTTCTAAAATAAAAATGTCAAACTAGCCCTAAAGGATATTTTAATCCTGGTTTACGTATAGAAAGATAAAAATATTCTTTATGTTTAGTTTTATGTATTTTAGTTTATATTAGTAAGCTTTATAAAATATATATATATTATACATATCCTTTAATATTAATGATATTATTATACATTATACTAGTAAGCTTTTTATATATATTATATATATCCTTAATATTAATGATATTATAATATATTATAATAGTAAATTTTTTATATATATTATTATATTATATATATTCTTTAATATTAATGAGAAAGTCAAATTAGTTACGTAAATCAAAAGAATTGTTTTACTCTAGATAGCCAAGTAATAAGTCTAGCTCTGAATCACATATGTCTTACGAAAAAACAATTATGTTTGATATAGCTAAAGGGAATTCGAAGCCAGAAAATGTTAGTTCATTAGTCACTATAGAGAGTGTATGATATTATTTTATTTGTTCAAACAATAGGCCATAATGACCTATATCTCAATAAATAAATGTTTGAATAATTTGCTACTTCCAAATATCAATCTAAAATATAACTACTTCATTTTAATGATATCTATTAGAAAATTAAAATTTAAAAGTCCTTAAAGCAGTGAATAGCTTCTAAATATTCATTGCTAGATAAAAAAAATCATATTCAAAGTTAAATTTACTGGTTGTTTATTCAGTTCATAAAATGGTCCAACTACGTTTGCTAATTAAATATTAGTTTAAAATATATAGGCCTATATATATAAAATATACATATATTTATAAACATATATACATATATTATAATTATATATATGATATAACAAACATACCTAGAACACTAGAAAAGTAGATAAAATATATATATTAATTGGTATTTACTTTTATTTATTTTACCGCTTATTTAATGAATTATGCTGTTTTCTTATATAATTCAGAAACAGTATTAATATACTCTCATAATTATGTTTTTATCTACTATTTATTATATATAATTATATGTATAATTGAACTCTTTATGAATTTATATAGTATTACCTACACCTATTATCATTTTTATATTAATGGTGATAGTAAAAAAAGCTACAAACCAAATTCCTTTTGTTTCCCTAAATAATACCTTGACACATTAAGAATCATATTCATTCAATAATTCTAGAATGTGTCCTTTCCCTTTTTTTCGTTTATATTTCTAATTTCTTTAGTCTCTTAATTTCCCTACATCTTGATTAAATGTATTCACGACTTATTTTTAAAACTCTTCAACTCTTCTATTTGTTCATTCGCTTGATGAATCATTAAAACTTTTCTACATTTTAAATCACAAATTAAATAAAAATAAACACGTGAAAATTAAAAAAAAAATGGATTTATTTATTGCCACACGCAAAATATTAAATTCTTTTAATTTTTTTTTTTTATAAATATCACTTTCACTTAAAACTTGTCCTTAAAAAAAAAGTAGCTTCCTAAACAATCAAAACCGGTGGCTAAGAAAACGTAAGTTATGTATTGTTTCCTGGTTTCGTCAACTAACTCGACCACTAGTACAAGCAGTTTACTACCGTCACTGTTTGAAACTGCTTGCTATCTCTCTCAACTGAGTTCAAGACCGGTCTAGCTATACAACTTCCACTCACCCCAAAACCAAGAAGACTGATACAAGAGAAATAAAAAATACTTTACAACATTTTTTAAAATAATAATAATAAAGTACCCCCTCCCTTATTTCCCTTTCAAACCTGAAAATATCCTGAAGGAACCAAAGCGGAAAGGCCAGCTTGTAGTAGAGTAGAATAGATATTTATTTTTTATACTTAATACGTATGATCCCCCTCCCTTACCCCGCAACCCCATAAACCCTTCGAAAGACTCGACCGAACCCGTAGCGTCCACCTCTACCCCTGGTTCGACCCTATCTCGACTGGGGCTATTCTTTCAGGATGTGGACGCACATTCATGTTTAAGAACTGGTCATACCAGTTTTTTTTTATATCAACTTCTCTGACCCTTACGATGTCCAAACCTTTTAACAATAGATAGTACTTCCGTGAAATAAGAGCATATGCAAATATTCTTCGTTAGAAACATTTTATTTGAGATTTCAAAATTAAGCTTTCATTAAATCGTACTTCTGAATCACATACAAATTTTAAAAGCTAACACAGGCGTATAGCCCGAACAGAAGTAAGACACGTGCCAAATAAAATAAAAAGTAAATAAATGCTTATATTATTTATCTTCAGATTTTAGGTATAATTTACAATCTTTTTTCTTGCGTATTGTAAAATATGTTTTTATTCTTGAAAAATGACTTACAAACAAACTTAGCTGAGGGCAGCTCAATAAATAACGAGGACCCAACCACCAAAACTGTAATTTTTTAAAAGTTGACAAACTCCTCAACAAATACTAAACTATAATTAATTTAGTCATACTGGCAAGGTAATGTCAGCAGTTCACACTGTTGACTGACCTTGAGGGGCTGGAATTAAAACCAGATTCTGGATGTTTCGACCCTATTCCTTAATCATCTAAATGTCTTGCAGATTCTGGTGCAATTCTTAAACACTCATGCCAACACCCGGTGTTCTTGGTTTAATCCTTAAATAATTTCCTCTAATTTCACACCGTAGCTCTGTTTGTATCCCAGAAATTAAGGGACTAGTCCCAGTGTGGTTTAAAAAATAATTATTGATGCAAGTTAGATTTTTTTACTTTTATAGTTTAAATTTTAGACCTGCTAGTCTCTTGAGTCAGAAAGTGGACGATAACTATAACTTATAAACATAGACTATTAGACCTTGGATTAATTATTCTTGTGAGAGTGACCCAATATAAATATTCATTCAAATAGTGCTTGAAAATGAATTAGATAAGAGAGTTTATTTTAAACAAAAATTGTCTTATATATTGCATTTTGTACTAATTTAAAGAAGGCAAATGGAGAACGGTAGTCGATACTTTGATAAGTAGAAACTTGAAGATAAAAATAATAAAGAAATGAAATTTTTTTTCCTAAAATATCTATTATCATATTATATATTATATTATATTATATTATATATATATATTATATTATATTAAATATTCATTATTAATTTGTCAAAATGCAATTCAACTACTAATTGATATCTGATAGATCATATATTTTTAGTAAATATTTACATCTCATTTTATTAATTCATAGCAATAAACTATTAATACTAGTCTTTAAATTATATAAGATAACAGCATTTGTTCATTAAAAAAGTGGTAAAATAGATTAAAAGTAATACCATATCAATATGTAATATACTTTATATCTACTTTTCTAGGTTCTAGGTATGTTTGTTATATAAATATAAATTATAATTATATAATATCACTATACGGTTTCAAATCACACGTTTTGACAAATAAATAGAGGAAAGTAGATCTAGTAGCTTTTAGAGCCCTTCTATGAAAATTGGTCTATAATTTCATACTATTTGATAATATTTGAGATAATCTCTTTTAGGGAAATTACATAATATTTTTATTATTTATTATTTATTTACTTACTATTGCTTAGCTCTACAACACATCTGTAAAAGCTAAATTTAGGATATTGTCCAGCAATAATAGTGAAATAAAGAAAGAATCTGAGCTAGATATGTAAAAGTATTTCTCAAACAATAAACAATCTCCATGGTTCCTTAAAATAAAATGAAAATATATCACAGAGGGAAGATTGTCTGATTGAAATCTGGATTTAGTTTTATAATGATAAGGTAGAAACATAAAGTTAATGATAGAGATTTAGTGCCTTTTTATTTTAAGATATATAAAATAAATAAATGGTACGACACATAATTATTATTATTATTATTATTTAGCACCGCGTCTTACTACGGTACGACACAATCGCACAAACTTTCTCCTACTTTATAATATAGCTTCGAAGATAATTTTCAAAAATAGGCTTTGAGTAAACTATCCTTAAATATGTTTTCTTCATAAAACAAACTCGTCATATTGTTAATCACAATTATCACTATTTATATATACATTTTAAACCAGATGTTCAAAAATTTAAACAAAATTCAAAATTTCAAAAAAAAAAATTGTTTTTAAACTAGCCTAAAATTATTTTTTATCTGTAAAAATAAACACGTATTCTTATTTATTATGAAAAACTACTCACAGGTTCCCATCTTGAATACAATATTGAATGCAGATTTACAAAACATTCAAATGTTCTTTAACTTTTAAGATGTGTGATGGAAGAAGACCAATTTCGATTCAAAGAGAAAAAGGAACCATTGATGACATTGGGATGCTGAGGATAGTTCAGAAAGAGTGCTGGAAGTCGATGAAATATTATATATTGGTTTCATTGAATGGCAAAAGGCTTTCGATAGAGTGAAGAGTGAAGTGGAAGGAACTGATAAAAATAGCCAAGAAGATCGGCATAAAGTAGAGGGAGAGAAGGCTGAGTGAAGGTGAGTCTTAATGACGGAGAGACAACAGCGTAGATACAGAAGAGGAGTGAGGTAGGGATGCTGTTTTGTTACCAAGTCGGTTCAACTTTCATGGCGAGTAGCAGCTCAGGGAAGACCTGGAGGGATGTGGCAATTTCAGGATAGGAATATGTGCCATCAACACAATAAAATATGCAGATGATATAGCAATGCTGGTTGAAAATAAAATAGAGTGGCAGAAGATGATCGAGCTGCTGGTGGAAATAGGGAAAAAGCTTGGCATGAGAATCAAAATTGGATACCAGAATTTGGAAAATTTAGAGCAGTCCATGTACCTGAGAAATCTTCTGACAAAGGATGCCTACTGCACCAAATAAATTATGTCGAGGATCGCCATGGCCAAGAATTCTTTCATCAAATTGAGTTTTCAAATGAGGAAGAAACATTAAATGCTACATTTGGAGCATCGAACTGTATGTAGCAGAAACTTGCACTCTCAGGATAATGGAGAAGAAATACTTCGAGAACTTTTAAATGTGGTTCTGGAGAAGACTTGAGAAGATAAGGTGGACAGACGTAGTGACAAATGAAGAAGTCCAAAGAAGAGTGGGTGAGAAGAGAACCATTTGGATGTGATTCTTCGGTACAAAGCAATATGGATTAGACACTTACTTAAGAGTAACCGTCATCTGCATGACGTCAAAAAAGGAAAGGTTGGGGGAAATAAAAGCTTATGAAGAAGGAGCATTCAAATATTAGATAGCCTCAAGGGAAAATGAAGATTCTGGGAGCTTAAGGATGTGGCAGAGGACAGGACACATCAGTGGACTAAGTTCACTAACAAAAGGAAAACAGAACATGAAGACAAAACACCTAAGATAAAAAAATAAAGAAAACAACCCTTAAATTAATATATTCTATATAAATAAATATACATAATCCATATTATGTAAAATAGTCCCCCAATACCAATTTTGAACCAAATCATTGGAGCTATTTTCCAAAAAATCAAATCCTACAAAAATCAATCCTTAGTTAGTTAGAGATTTTCTTATTATAAAAAAATCTATATAACTATTTAACATAAAAACAACTTAACAGATATCAATTTTGAACCAAATTGCTAAGGATATCTTTTAAAATATTTTAATTCAAAAACAGTCATCAGTAAACCACCCATAGCCGAATTTTTCAATCGAAACAAGTATACAGCTTTATTTTTCATATTATCGTCAAACACTCCCTATTTATACATTTTAATCTAAAACGTTATAGCCATTTTGAATATATTTCAAATTTTCAAAAAAACACTCATCAGAAAATGACCATTTATTGAATTTTCACCCAAAAACCAATAAAGTTTACAGGGTTATTTGTCATGTCAAACACTCCCTTTGGAACCAAATGATTAGGAATATTTGTAAAATATTTCAAGTTTATGAAACATGAATCATCAGTAAACAATCCGAAGTTGAGTTTTTACCCCAAAAAAGTAGTAGCAGTGTTATTCATTATGTAAAACACTACCAAAATATCCATTTGGAACCAAATCATTAAAGCCATTTGTAAAATATTTAAAGTTTTTGAAAAATCAATCATCAGTAAACTACCCATAAATGAGTTTTTACCTAAAGAGAGTAAACAATGTCATTTTTGATGTAAAACACTCTAAAGATACTCATTTGGAATAAAATAGTTAGAGCCATTCATAAAATATTTCAAGTTTTTGAAAAATCAGTCATCAGTAATCAACTCCTCAACAAATTTTTGCCCATCAAACAATTACATAGTTCTATTGTCATACCAATCAAATCCTAATTATGCGTTTTAAACAAAATCGTTAAAGCCGTTTTCAAAAAACTAGAAATTTAAAAAGAAACTCTTCACCAAGCACACCTTGATTAAAGGGCTAGGGCAAAAACAAATAGCTCTCTGTTTTCGCTCTATAACATCTATATATTAAGTTTGAACAGAATACATAAAACCATTTTGAATTAGTGGCCAGGGACACAATTTGGGTTCGTGTTTTACATTAGACGTAAAAATTCATCATAATTTCCTCTAATCTTTTATGAGAAGTTTAAAATTACAAAATGAGCAGAATTAATTTTTTTCTTTCCTCCTGTTCGGGCTATCCTAATTTAAACACTATAGTGGTGAATGGATAAGGAAGTTAATACATAGTAAAAGTATCTTCACTGTATTTGAGGAAAAATACACCTCACCCCCACCCGGCGGTACACCCCACAAGGATTTGAATCTTGACCCCCCATTAACCGTGATTCAGTATCTTGGAGGAGTGACGCATTAGATCATGAAACCACTAAATTAGGATTAGGTATTAGCATGTATATTAAATTAACAAAAATACCCATAAGAAAACGATATAAACAAAAGATAACTTAAAACACTAAAGCAGATAAATTAAATAAAATACTTGGGATGTGGTTTTGGATATAGTGTAGTGATATAGTTTTACAGACGTGATATAATTTTTTTTTAAACACTGATTGGTCTCAAACTATAGTCCCTCTAGTAGGTCGTGGGCCTAATAATTATTCCAAATTGGTTCAAGTGGTGTCCATCCTAAACTGGTTTTCTAGTGACGAATTAAAATCAAGTATGTTGTCTTCCTGTAGGAAGTAGAATCTTGTTTCTCCCACACTCCTGCGCGGGAGATCCAGATAAGGGCATTGCCCTCTCGTACGTAGGGTCAGAATAGGAGGATGTGAAGAGGAGTGGGGGGATACTTTTCAACAACAAGGAAGCCGGAACAAAAAGAATAAATAGATAGAACCCTTAGCTAAAAAGGGATTAACAATAATAAAAAAAAAAAAGATTGTACCCTAGCAGCTTGGCCGTTTGACCAGTTTGAAGAAGCCGTGGGACCGGTTGTTTTAGAGAAGGGGTGAAAAAGAGTAGGTCCCGTTCCCCCATAGTCCATTCCTGTATGGGGCGCATGCGTGTGGACTATCCAGAGAAAGATGCGCTAGGTATCAGGCTTTGACCTTTATCAATGGCCTTATAACGTCAATCTCACAATAGACCAGACTGCCTTTGACGGGGAGATCGTAGTTCCAATCCCGGTCGGGTGTACTTAGGGTGATTACTCCTAAATGGTGTGTATATATTATTGCTGTTTAGCAGGGCTGTTCCATGCCCCATACACGCAGCTCATTTTTAAGTAGCCTACCTATTATTATTATTATTATTATTATTATTATTATTATTATTATTATTATCATCATCATCATCATCATCGCGTCTTACTACCCGTTCGGGTTATACGCACTTACGCTAATGTTTAATGGTAAGGTGATTGTGAGATTAAATGGAGGACCAACAGTTTAACATGGAATCCGAACCACGGTGTAGGCCTGGCATTCCACACATTCACAAGTTGTGATTAATACACGTATTGTCAGAGGTGAAGGAAGGGTTTGGCAGCCAGATACATCTGTGCCAGGACCAAGGATTGAACCCCGGACTCTCACGCAGAAGTCTGACACCTCACCCATATACCACTAGGTCACAAAGTAGCCTACATAATTCAACATTCAATCTTGTACTGAAAGAATGATGGAAACTATCGCTAAGTATTCAAAGGTCAGAGTTCTAAGAAATGTAGTTAACGCACTCCCAAAGTTATTAAAAAGAAAATGTCTAGCAGCGCGTATTACTACACATTAGGGATATACGCCTATGTACTAAATACGCTATCGTGTTAGGTATGAAGGGCGAGGAATGAGAAAGGTCTATCTTAGAGGACGTGTATCCGAATTTGCGTGGAGAGAGAGTGAGAAACTATTTAGGAAAAAACACCCTCAGTGCACCCAACCAGGACCTAACCACGATCTCCCCACTACCAGCAGTCTATTCTATTGCGAGATTAGCACCTTGGCCCATGCGGCCACCAAGTTTAGTCACGTGGTCATTGTTTCCTATCCGTTTTGTCAGGGATGTGGAGGTTGGAAAGAGATCCCTGGTCAGGTGACTCAGGTTTTTTTCCCTTTAATGATTTCCAAGCCTCCCTCTTTGTCAATACAAGTAATTTATACCTAAAACCTAACGTCCTCATCCCTACCTTATCGGGAATGGGTAGTAAGCGATGGTGGAAAAAGTTAAATTTCAAATAATAAGAATTATTTAAGAAAATAATTCGTTTAAATATAAGTTAATATAAGAATCAAATAGCCAAAGATATTATTTATGCTTTTAGTGAGGATTACTCCATCTAGATATAATATTCTGAAAAATTGAAAAATGACACCTTGACACTGAAATCGAGCCCGGGACCTTTGGCTTAGTACGTCAATGCTCTGACGACTGAGCTAACCAGGATTCGTCCCGTGCTCAGGGTCATTCTTCCCTCATATTTTAAGGCAGAGTCTATAATGGACGTGCGGAAATCGTCGGCCATAAGTATTTTCAGAATATTATATCTAGATGGAGTAAACCTCACTAAAAGCATAAATAGTAGCTTTGGCTATTTAATTTTAATATGCAATCCCGTACAATTATAATAACTGTACAAATGGCAGCAATAAGCCAACTACCGAGTCGAAGATGGCTGCGTTATCTGATAGCTCGTGATGTTAATATAATCACATATTTGTAGCCGACGATTTCCACACGTCCATCATAGGCTCTGTCTTAAAATATGAGTGAAGAATGATCCAGAGCACGGGACGAATCCTGGATAGCGCAGTGGTTACAGCATTGCGTACTATGCCAAAGGTTCCGGTTCGATTCCGTATGCAGTGTCATTTTTCAATTTCAGAATATATAAGTTTTTATTATTTATTTATTTAGCACCGCGTCTTACTACCCGTTCGGGTTATACGCTTAAGTACTAATTACCCTATGGATTAGGAATTGGGAAGGTTGAATAGAGGAAGTGAACCCGCATTTGCGTGGAGGGAGAGTGGAAAACCATTTTAGGAAAAACCACCCATTCACCCGACCCAGTATTTAAGTTAATATAACTTTAACTTCATAGCATAATCCCACAGTATAGCCATGCCAACCGAGCGGCCGCCGTCTGTTGGCCAATATTTTACAATCGTCTGCGGTTAGAGTGTGTCATGTGATAATCACAACGGGCCCTTCAGCCATTAGTCCTCGTTTCTAGGCCGAGGCTGCTACTTTTCCATTCAAGTAGTTCCCCATAAGTCCTCGTGAGTCTGAGCTGACCCCGTTCTAGACCTTCTGCTTCACAAAAAATCTGGAGGCGCCGGGGCTTGAATCTGAGACCTCTGGATCTGTAGTCAAGAATTATGATCACTACACCACTGAGGCACTTTGTTTAATTATGTAGGATATATTATTATAAGTTGAATGAAAAAAAAAGTGAAGCAATTTTTTTAGCACCGTGTCCTAATACCCGTTTGGGCTATACGCTGTGAAACAATTTGATTTAACTTATTTTTTAATAGTTAATGGATATTTGAAATATATAAATACAAATCCCACCTCTAATCACTTTTGGAGACCTATATAATATCTTCAGAAAGTGCGACTGCCTGTATAAAAATTAATATATGAGATAACCCTAAGCCACACTAAAGTTTTTATGATAGTTATTTTTTCTTACTAAAAGTCGCCTTGAAAGATAGACGCTCACATTTTAAAATTATACTTGCACTGAGTTCTAAACTGAATACGAAAACATCGTCATGTGTAAAGGTCGGTACACACAGAACGCTAAGCTAAGCTGAGCTAAGCTAAGATTTGCTCAGCTAACTTATGGAAAAATTACGGACCATATATTTAAATGTGCTGGCTCACACAGATAGCTAAGCTAAGCTCAGCTATGCCTTGCTACGCCACACTATGTTTTTTCCGATTGCTGGCCGGGCAATTTTTCCGTCTACAATCACGAGCCATCTTACATTGCGCATGCGCATGACGCAACTTGGGCTCCGTGTTGAACAGACGCAGTGCTGGTTTGGTGAAAATAACTAAAGAAGTGTTTAAGTTTTGTTTCCAGTTGGTTTCACGTGTATTTAAGTAATATTCTATTTAGGTTTTATATTTAAAAAATGTTTTTATATTAAAATGGAAGCGTTAATTGAACAAGTCAAACCTCCACCTCCTAAATTTTCTTCATCTTCCAAAACAACTGCTGCTGCTTCTCTTCCTTAGTACCATAACCTGAACTCAAACAAGACATTTTGGAGAACTCAATTATAGCTAAATAGACTCTCCATTTACCATGAGAAGCATCAAACTTACCATGCTTGTTTCTACCATGTTTCATCTTAAAATATAGTGACATGGTGTGACCAGTCAAGGCAAGATCGTAGCCAAGGGGGGTGGGTTGGGAGTTCAACCCCCAACCCAAAATTGGACGGTAACCATTAAATAATACTTTAATTACGGATTGAACATAAAAATAAAATATGATTATACAGCTTTTCGCCGCCTCTCTAATTTTAAAAGTACATGAGTACATGGGTATGACAAAATATTGACAGAGGAATTAGGAAGTATTAATAAGTGTGAGGAGAGTGTTCAGGGCTTTGAGATTAGTAAACAACAAAACATTTGACTTGAAACCATTCGAATGGTAGTTGCGAGAACACGTCAAAAAGAAATAAGAAAGAGAGAAGGGGGCAAAGTGGAAAAAGTTTGGTGGGGTGTTGGAGGGTCCAGCTATCAACTCCCAACAGCTTGCAGTTTGTGAAAAATATCAATAACAGCAGTTTAAGATCAGCACACCTGGAGATAAATACTGTGATGTGTGAATGCTTTAAGCTTTGCTATTTTAGTGTGCAGTAGAGACTAGTGACTATTAATTATTTATTGTGTAGGGTAAACTGGTAGACTTATTCCGAATGCCAAATTTGGTTTTCTAAGTTAACACTGTGAATTCCAGTGAGCAATCGAAAAACATGGTCTACTTTCATTTTTAGTAGGAAAAGGCCTAAGTAAATTACAAACGCATCTTTTTAATGTCAACATTTTTGCATCTTATTATTTTATTAGTGTTATTTTATATGTATTATTAATATCTATTTATTGTGAAGGCTGCAGATGACACTTAATGACGTATGAATACCTTTATGAAAATTGATTTTAGTAAAGGCCTAACCTTTGTTAATATCAAACAAGTTTCTTCCTTTCTTACATAACTTTAGAATATAGGCTCGTTGGAATAGAGGGTTTGCTACCCATAGCACAAAAGACCCAACCTCTAACTCCTCATATTCCTCTCATTGATTGGTCACCATTTTCAATAATTATGTGTCTCATTGATGTAAGAGTGAGACCTTTAATACATTAGTTCATGTTATTAGAGATACATTTAATATATTTTGCCAAAAAACTGCAGAAATACTGCCCTTAACTCTGACAATCCTAACGGGAGAAGGCTGTTCCCAGGATCACACGTCACTATTTTATAATATTAATGTATTAAATTAATCTGAAGTAATTCCACTACCATGTAGTTATCTAGTAAACTCCTATTGACACAGCGAAGTTATTTGTGTGTTTAATACATAGATATTTTATCAACTATTATAGTTATTTTATTAGGACAAATTTAACCACTCCTTAAGATGGTAGGATTTTATTTTTACACATTCTTTGTAACAAAACTGTTTGTGGTTACGTATTAACACTTGATATTATAAACCAATGAAAATGTCTTTTTAGCCTATATATGATAGGTGTGCACAGAACCTCTGTGGACCAAATAGTGACTCAATCCAATTTTTACCAAATAACGACTCACAATCCAAACTTTCTATCATTTTTATATTTGTTCTTTTAAAATAATGTTTATAATGTAATTATTAATAAAAAATGAAAATAAATATATAATATTTAGTAGTATGGTTAAACAAATACATATCTTGGAGCCCCTCCCCCCCCTCAAACCCTCCATTAATAATAACTATGGCAAAATATTATATAAAATTGCTGGGCTAAGAAACATTGTTGATCCTTTGCCGCATTGGTGAGCACGTAGAAAACGACGTTATTTTATCTGGTCAATTTGCTTATGAGAGAGAGGTTAGATCTCAGGCAAGGAGAAATGAGAGTGTTCTTCCCCTATATGTTTTCCTGATCCTCCCCTCCACTCAAATAAAGGTACAATTCCTCTAAATCCTATCTTATTTATCTATATCCTAGTAGTATAACCATTCGATTAGGCTGATGGTTAATAAAACACTGTAAAATATAAACACATGTGTTCACTACCATTTCCTTTCTGCCATAACCACATTTACTAACAATATAAAATGGTTATCATGATCTAAATAAACAAAGAGCCACCTGCACGTTTACCAACATGTCAGCTCCTCTAGTATTGTTTGTGGGTGATGAGAAGGTCAAAGCTCAAATCCCGGTCAGGTGTACTGAGGACGGTTTTCTTAAATACAAATTTGACTGCATTTAATCTAAAATCTACCTTTCTTCACACTTAGCCCATTAGCGTATTAAATACGGATAGCTCGGATTGAAAGTAAGATGTAAAAGATGTGTTCTTGAAAGCTTAAAATCCCTTCTCAGTGATACGAGATTAAGGACACTTACCGGAATTAGTGGGGGACAAAGCAGTTCTGGGCGTTAATTCACGAATCATTTGGACCCCACCAAAGGAGTTGATGGGATTTGAATCCCATCAGGCTGCCCTGGGAGTCATTTTCTATAAGGGATTCTCACTGTTGATTCTCAACATCACTCCAAGACAATGCTGGCATATGTCCTTATAGCTGCCTTTCTCATCCTTATCAATCAAAATAATTAATTAATAATCCTTGTACCCACCTAGGTGGCGTAGTTGGCTAACGCGCCAGTCGTGTTGAGCTAGACCACTGAGGACGGGGAGATAGAGGTTCGAATCTCGGTCGGGTGAACTGGGGGTGGTTTTTCCTAAATGGTTTTCCACTCTCCCTCCACGCAAATGCGGGTTCACTTCCTCTAAAATTCAAACCTCCCAATTCCTAATCCATTAGAGTAATTAGTGCTTAAGCGTATAACCCGAACGGGTAGTAAGACGCGGTGCTAAATAAAAAAATAAAAAAAATAATCCTTGTATTTAGATTAGTAGCCATGTCTAGTAAATTATTATAGGCCCCTTGTTGAGTGAGTCTCATAATATTGGTAAGAGTAAAGCTATTAATATAGGCCTATTTATTTAATTTTGCTCCATGTTCTACTACCTGCCTAGATTATATATGAATTTAATAACGCTATTTTGGAAAGGACAAGGAAGGTATGGTTTTAAGAAAATATACATGCATTTTCGAGGAGAGAATGCTAGAAATCCGTCTGGGATTGATATTGTCTTTGGAAGGTACAGCTAAGTTATACAGCGTGAACCAAAAAGCGCTTTATAGTTTGGGTTTTTATAGATTTTTTTTTAGAAAAGAACGGAATCTAATACGTTGAAATCATTTTACCCTTAAAAATTTAAGTGTGTTTAGATTTAAATTGAAATAAATTATTCAAATGGTCCCAGCTTTGTGGTTTTCAAGTAAATAATAGTGATAAATGCGATTATATGCAGTATTGGTTTGAGCTTCAAGTATGTAACAGATGGGCTTTTAAGTAACCTAAATAAGACAACATATAATAAATACCACAGGTATTAGAAACAAAATTAGGTGTCATTGTCCCTACATCAGGAAAATATCACTTTTAAAACACCCGTAGCTGTACATTTGGTTGCCTTTGTCAAAGAGTTAAGGCTTCAAATCCCGACAAATTAAACTGGTAGTGGTTTTCTAAATAATATTACTATCACTGGGTGTGTATACCTTATCTCATCACCCATGTGAGCTACTAGATTATTTACATTAATGTTGTAGGGATGAGGAAGCCAGAACTTAGATACGGCGTCTGTGTGGAGGGAGAGGGGGGAAAGCATTTAGTAAAAATCACCCTCCGTAAAACTGACCGGTATTCGAAGCTCTGATCTCCCGGTCACCGTCAGCACCTTAGACTCTGATACCACCGATGTGGGAGTCACTGTAATAATTTTATTATGATTATCATTGATATATTAATACACTATAATATCGATTAAAATAAATATGTAGCGCACAAAAACAGCCTTTAGTCCTTTATCTCTTCTCTGATACTCTCACTATAACTTCTGAACCAGTATATCAGCTCTGACTCATGGGCTAGTATATATTTAAAAGTAACAACCTCTGACTCATACTCTTAGTTCTGTCTTTGTTCTGTGATTTACCTATCAGAATTTTCAATATATCTCTTTAGTACTTTAGTTTTAATATACAATAATCCTTTAACCTTAGAGTAATAATATTTTTTTTACATGAGCATACAATGAAATAACACATTAATCGCTTTAAATACTATATATTTACCCATTGAAAAATGAGTTTTTCTCATCATGTTGTTTTTTAAATATTTCGGCTTTAAGTCAATTATCAAACATCAAATATTTTTGTATATTACTATTTTGGACCAAATTTAAGATTTCTATCTCATCCCCTACCTGAGATATTAAGCTTTGAAAATGGCAATTTTTTCAAATTTCCAAAAATTTGATTTTTTTTAAAGGGGGTCAATTTTCAGGTTTGAAACTTGGTGTGTGAGAACAAGTAGTTAATGTCTGCCTGTGTAAAAAATTGTAGCTTGTTGACTCTTTCCCTTGTTGAAAATATTTTCCCCTGACAAATGTATTTAAAAAAAAAAGCTAAGATTTTAGGCAGAAAGTTTACCCTTTAGAATTGAGTTTACGTTAAAATGCTAAAACAAACTTTTATCCCTTTACTTTCCAAACGAAATGATTTTTCACTCATGTTTATTGAACAGAGGCCGAGATATTCGCGTTTCCGTAAACCCTTAAAATTGAAAAAAATGTGGCCACTATGCGAAAACAAAAAATTATAAAAATAAAATAATAGTAATATTGAACTACCAACATGTTAGGGTAATTGAGAAAAAAATTCATATTTTTAAAAAATAGGCAAGCAACCAGTGTTGGACTACTTGATGTGGAATTAACTTAAACGTTTAACTTCGAGATTGTATAAAAACTGTTAGGATTACAAATAAAACTATAAGAATATGTTTTCTAGTCAATGTTTTCCTTTATTTTTTATTATAAGGTTAACAAACACTTTGACAATATAAAGAGTTTACGTTATAATTGCAAAAACATTTTTTTATCTGGCCTTTTTACTTTCTCTCTATCTTACAGGTAGAGAAAGTATTGTGATCGTCAAAAAAATCGAACTCGAGATTTTGATGAATTTTGACGTTTCATGACTTCCTGAATCCGAAAAAGTGGTTTTTGAATTTCCGTCTGTCTGTCTGTCTGTCTGTCTGTCTGTCTGTACCTCCAACTAGAGCCTAAACTATTTTACCGATTGAGCTGAAACTTGATATCTAGGGTTTTTCATAGGGTTGCCCCGAGGGCTTTTTGGAATTGAACATCTACCCCTAAAATTAAGGGTAGTTTACTGAAGGGCAAAAAGAGAAAAAGTCGATTTTTTCAAAATCGGCTCTAACGATTTTGATTAAATTTCATTTATGAACATAAATAAATATTCCAAACAAAATGGCTACTCTCAATATTTCGGCAAAATCGTTTTAAGGGCTCCGGTCTGATGCGTAAATTAACATTTTTTATAATAGCTCCGAAACTATTTGAGATATGAAATTACTTATCATTACAAATATGTTATATATATTTAAAATACAAATATTTTATTCGAAACATATTTTTATAAAATCGATAACTTTCAATATATACGCAATTATATATATATTTTTAACTTTTTGGGCATTAAAGCTTAAGTATTGCGACCGTAAGAAAAACTAACCTGAAATGTTGATGGATGTCGACGTCTCATGACCCCCCAAACCCTTAAAAATAGTCTTTGCAATGCCGTCTGTCTGTGTGTCTATTAAAACTTAAAATTAAGGGTAGTTTACTGAATGGCAAAAAGAGAAAAAGTCGATTTTCTCAAAATCGGCTCTAACGATTTTGATTAAATTTCATTTATGAACATAAATAAATATTCCAAACAAAATGGCCACTCTCAATATTTCGGCAAAATCGTTTTAAGGGCTCCGGTCTGATGCGTAAATTAACAATTTTTATAATAGCTCCGAAACTATTTGAGATATGAAATTACTTAGCATTACAAATATGTATATATATTTATAATACAAATATTTTATTCGAAACATATTTTTATAAAATCAATAACTTTCAATATATACGCAATTATATAATATATTTTAACTTTTTGGGCATTAAAGCTTAAGTATTGCGACCGTAAGAAAAACTAACCTGAAATGTTGATGGATGTCGACGTCTCATGACCCCCCGAACCCTTAAAAATAGTCTTTGCAATGCCGTCTGTTTGTGTATCTATTAAAACTTAAAATTAAGGGTAGTTTACTGAATGGCAAAAAGAGAAAAAGTCGATTTTCACAAAATCGGCTCCAACGATTTTGATTAAATTTCATTTATAAACATTAATAAATATTCCAAACAAAATGGCTACCCTCAATATTTCGGCAAAATGGCTTTAAGGGCTCCGGTCTGATGCGTAAATTAACATTTTTTTAAATAGCTCCGAAACTATTTGAGATATGAAATTACTTAGCATTACAAATATGTATATATATTTATAATACAGATATTTTATCCGAAACATATTTTTTATAAATCAATAACTTTCAATATATACGCAATTATATGAATTTTTTTAACTTTTTGGACATTAAAGTTTAAGTATTGCGACCGTAAAAAAAAAACTAACCTGAAATGTTGATGGATTTCGACGTCTCATGACCCCCCGAACCCTAAAAAATAGTCTTTGCAATGCCGTCTGTATGTGTGTCTATAAAAACTTAAAATGAAGGGTAGTTTACTGAAGGACGAAAAAGAAAAATTTGGTTTTCTCAAAATCTGCTTAAATGATTTTGATTAAAATTCGTATCTAGGCGTTGATTAAGATTATAAATAAACTGGCTATTTTCATTTTCCTATGAAAATGATTTTTAGGGTACATTACAGAAGCGTTAATTTCCGTATCTCCACAACTATTGGAGAAACTAAACAACTTATCATTGCAAAATTGTAAGACTATTAGAAATAAAAAAACTTTTATTTGACATATATTTTTATAAAAACAGCAGTTTCTGAGATATTTGCATATATATTAATACAATTTTGTGAGCTTTAGTTGTAAACATATACTACTTAAGTCTTAACGCAATAATACTCCAATGCCATAGAGTAATTAAATATAAGTAAGTATCTAAAAAAAAGTATGTTATTTTTCCTTAAATCTCTTAGGAGAAATGTTTGCATAGCAATGATCTATCTCCATTTTAGACTCAATAGTCAATATTTACATTTTTTATTGGTCAAAATGTATAAATGAATAATTTAATATCAATGCGATGACTTGAAGATCTGCAACACCTTTTAAAATGTTAAAATTTTAACCAGAAATCGAAATTTTAAAACGAAGTGTTGACCCTTGTGGAAGACATTAAACTGTTTGAAATGCTCTTAGGTGGACAAAGATGCCCCTCTTTTCTCATTGATTATATATCATTGTATATCATTTTATGCGTGTTCTTATGTGGAGTGGTGATGATACAATGTACATTATTCCGTTCAGAAATCTTACGAGTTTATAGAAAGAGAGAGAAAGTCTGTGCGGTGTGCCGTACCATTTATTTTCAAAATGGCAAATGTGTGGCACTAAATTCTGATTTACTCACCACAAAATAATTCTAATATGTAAAATCTTACGTTAATATCGAAAAGTGAAAGATTGTTATGCTTAGCAACTCCACTATTATGCCTAGGTTATGTTAGGCTTGGAGTTGTTAGGTTTGGGAATTATCTACATATCATGCCCAGGCTACGTTGGGTTAGGCTTAGATCTGGTTGGCGCCCCCTCGAGCCGACGCCCAGGGATGTGGGATGGAAGGGAACGTGAGAAAACGCCAGTGTTTTTAAAGTTTGTATAGCAAAACATTTTTTGGCCAAAATAAATTAATTATTGCTCCAGTAGAAACATAAAGTTTAATTTTCTTCACATGTTGATATCAACAGTTCCTGAATATCCATCATGACCATGGTGGCATTGTCTAACTAACTTTTTAAATAAAAGTAAAAAGTTATCATTAAATTCCTGGACACCATTTACAGATCTTCAAGAAATATTGGGGTCACCATGGGAAGAAAATTAAACTATATGTTTCTACTGGAGCAATATTTGATTTATTTTAGCAAAAATTCAAAAAAAAAAAAATGTTTAATATAAAACCGCACCCGTCCCCTTCCACCCCACCTTAAGTGGAGTAGATACTAGGAAGTTAGAATTTAGATTAAATAATGTGCCCCCATTTTATTGCCGGGAATGGATGGGAAACCATAAAGGAAAAGAATAACACCATTACACTCGGTCGATATTTGAACCCTTACCTCCCTGTCACCTGCAAACCATAAAGAACAAGCTTGGCACATAGTCCGCGTGACCACTGATGCGAGTAGCGATATATAAAATACCTTATCCGGTATATCTTTTATAAACATTTTTCCCACATCCTTCCCATTTCAACAGGAAGCTCTCCAATCGTTTTTTGTGCACTTCTTACTCTGCTAACAGCGTCCTGCGGTTCCCTTTACCTGACCATTTCTTAGACACATCGCAAACGGACCAACAGAATGAAGACCATCTGGAGTGGGGTAAAATATCTTATATTATGTACATATTTAAACAAAGCAAATATACTGGCAAGAGTTTTTTGGGGTCTACTTATGCACTGGTGTTTATATAAGCAAAAGGGTAGTTAGAAAGTATGAGTTGGGGCGAAGAGGAAGGGAGGGAGGTCAGGAAGACAGTTGGCTGGTCAAAAGGTGACCCTCAGCCTATTAAAGAGTAGGACTAGAATATCACAAATATTTTCAAACTTGTTTTATATCATCTTGTGGTATTTCTCATAAAACTTTATAGACAATTAAATAAATATATTTATGAACTTATCTTATTACAAAATATTTATTTCAATTTATATTATTTTCAGATCCTTTACTCTCTAAGCTCCTGGAACTTTCTTTAAATACGACTCATTGCAAGCCCGTTATTAATCCATTTCACACAAATGCTTATTGATACTTATTGGTTTTTAAAATTCCATTAATTAAATTGAGAAAATAAATATTTGAAGTTAACTAATTACAAATATCAGTTATTTTCTTAGCACTCATATTTATTTATTTTAATAAAAAAAAAGTGCCCTGAAAGTTCTTATCATATAAGTAACTTTTTAGCAATTGACAAATAATAAAAAAGAGTCCATAACAAATATTTTATAATTCTAAGCACTTGCCGCTTTGAAAATAATTCCTTTATGGTACTTCCGATTCTATTACGTTATATTAATGAAAAGGTTAGTCGAAAATTTTTTGTTGCTTTGAATTCAAATTAAACTTCTGAATATCGAAAACTGGGATTTCATAATTTTATAAACATTTGGAGAATCTTACATTTTAAGTAAGTATATAAAGCCCCGTTCTTTAAATGGACAAATACAATAATAAAATGAAGTAATTAGTAACGTATAAATATGCTCCGTGGCTGAGTTGGCCTCAAGGATAGTTCAGTAGACTCTGGTCAAAGAGGTACGGGCTCGATCCCAAACTGAATAATCGGTAACTGTTTATCTGTATTGAATAATTTTAGAATTTTATCTAAGCTAATACTGATTTATTTATTTAAATCTAATCTCAGTCATACACTTGGCTCAGGTTGGAAAGTTTGAGTGACTGTTATTGAAAAATTTTAATTTCGATGGAGCGTTAAGCATGTGTGGATATCAGTCTGGGATAACAGCACTCAACCAATCAAACCAGTTGAGGATGATGATAGTGATAATATAATATGTGTGCTTGCGCTTGCGTTTATCTAGGCTCTCATACCAGTAGATTTGAAGAAAGGTCAAAGTGTTCTAGGTTTCTAGATTTGCATCAAACCTTACTGATGCAATGATAGTTTGTATTTTGATTCGATGCATTGAGTGGGTTTTGCCATTTAGGATTTTCCTTGTTTTTAAAACTTTATCTACTCTGGTGTTGTCAGATAATTTCCAAAACATACCCTTATTATCTCTAAACCTTTTAATAAGTGGTCTATGACAATTATATAGAACATATAATATAAAAATGACATGTATGTTTTTACTTTTGGTATAATATAAAACCGTTTAAATTTGAGAAATATTTTTTAATTTATTTCAGACAGGACATTTTCCCCAAATGTGTATGTGAGAGCATTGTAATTATCACAAGAAAAACTTATATATTAAGTATATAAAAGTTAATAGATTTTCTTTCCCGTAGTCATACGTCAAGTCATTAGATTTATTGATTTGAGAAACTGAAAAATTAAATTGATTCATATTGTTCAATGAATTGTCCACCAGCTCTATTACATGAAGTTATAGACTGCTCAACCATATGTATATAGAACAGAAGTGGGCAACATATTTTTCAATGTAACCATAGATGTGGCAAATGAGAAGTGAAATTCGCCACACCATGTGAAAATTGAGAAATTAATTTTCTCAATGGAACATTTAATACTACACACACACACAAACACATACACACACACCACACACACACTCTTTGAACAATTTTATTCAAAATATGTAAACAGTGACTACAATGTTACAACATCGTCTGATGCAAACGATGAAAATTGTTCATATTAAATCGTAAGACAATTTAATGCAACATTTTACAATAATTTTGTCTGAAAAGATACAACAAATTGAGTGAATATCTGGACTCAATAAACTTGCGAAATACTTCCAATGATATGCAGGGAATATCAAGTTACAACCCGCATACGCCGTCAAGAAAAAGCCTATTTTACTGTGAGATTTGGCAAATTCAAACTCACCATAATTATATGACCGATTCGCTACTTTTGAAGATTAGCGACAGTTTCCCACCCCGGGTCTCTAGGACTATTATTAGATTTGAGGAAGGTGTTTCAATATTTCTATAAAGGTAAGTCCAGCAATTAGTGTGGTTATATCTAAATGCTACGTATCAGTGTGTAGTTAAGGGCATACCGTCTTAGACTAAGGTCACAATGGCTCCATATTCTGAAGTAATTTTTCTCTGATTTATACGGCCGAAGGTGCATGACAGTTCAATGTGCTTCCAGCTACGGCAGTACACTGAAGAACAATTTCGCCGAGGTCTTATTTATGTAAACTTACAGAAAAGCATGCCACGTGGCTCAAAATGGACAATGAGTTGCATAGTATGTATTTATTAGACACCAGTCCTATATTTATAATCCTATTGTTTGAAGAGAAAAAAGTGTAGTTTAAAAAAAAATATATATATATTGTATATAAAGAGATAAATGTATCCCACAAAGGTCTCCTTTCCGTCATAAATATTATTAAATTGTCCAAATCAACCATTGCGAGTCAATATTAACCTGTATTGAAAATAATGGAGATTTTAACAAAACCATATTTTATATGCTGCAGTAGAGAACATTCAGAGCACTGCCAAATACGGCCGGAAAAAACGAACTCATTTTATTTCGGCCAGTGGTTGATGAAATAGCAGCCGTGTACGGCAGTGTAACCCATTGCTACTGTCACCCTTAAAATTACTCAATAGGGCTTTGATTCTTTGGCCGTGTTTGGCCGTATCCGGCAGGGAAAAATTACTGCCGGGTACGAGGTCAGTGAAAACCTTATCCTAAGATTCAAATAGTTTGTAAGTAATGTTCAGTTAGAGTATAAAAGTAGAAATAATAAGTTCACACCACTTTTAGTTCTTTTAAAAAAAAAAGATATTAATTTAAAGCCATTAAAAAAAAGTTACTTTAAGAGTCTAGGACATCATCTATTTTGAACTCCGAAAATTTCTTTTTTACCTAATTTCACAAACTGATTAGAATAAATTCCAACCCGAAGGGAATTTGAACCATATTTTCTCATTTCATATTTTTATCCGTTTAAAATACAACGCATCGAAAATATTGACTTGGGTATTGCCAATACTTGAATACACATAGAAATGAAGATATGATTTGGACTTATAACTTATTCACAAGGTTTTTATTTTTGTTAACTTGTTAAGTTTATATGCATATTGACTATTTACGCTAATGTGTTGGGTTAAGTAAGTTTTAATTTATAGGAAGCGTACTTTCATTTGTGTGGAGGTATAGTGGAGAATTATTTAGGAAAAGAATACCCTCAGTATACACGACCGGGATTTGAACCTCAATCTCCCTAATATGCGACGAATTGTACCAGTGATATTTCGTACCACTCAGGGGTATGGCTACCTTAGAAGGGTCTACTAATGACTTTAAAATATTTACGATGCAATAAATGATACCACTTGATGGGAAGTTGTACCAGGCTTCAGCTTCAAACTCATTTAGTTGAATTTAATTTAATTTGTGTGCGAGATGGCTCTGATATTCAAGGTCACGTCGCAAAGGAGAATCCAATAGTAGTGGAGCGTTTCAAATATTTGGAATCTAGCTTAACCTAACCTAACCTGGCTTAAACCTGGCCTAACTTAGCCTTATCTAACCTAACACACTATTTAACTTACACTAACTGAAATTTTGACGTAATCACAGCTATCTACTATCCAGTAATGAACCTTGCTTGCACATATTAGCTTTTTTAGGCTAAATATATAGAGGTGGTACCATTTGCCACATTGTAAATATTTTGAAGGTATTAGTAGACCATTTTCAGGTAGGGTGGTATGAAATGTCACGAAAAATCGAGTGGTACGAAATGTCGCTGGTACCATTTGTCGGGACACGATCTCCCTGTTATCAACAGTTTAATCTCTTACGAGATTAACGCCTTAGACCATGTGGCCACCGGAGTGAGTACTTGTCTTTATTAATTGTTTGAATTTGTTTTGAATAATAAATTTTGTAGTATTTGTAATCAAAAATGATAAACGATACATAAACAAAATTAGATAATGACATATATTAAGAGCCATTTTGTTTTGGTCATAGGTACTGTACTTACTACCAACAATCCACTATAGCGGCTAAATTATAGTAGACTCCTACTTAAAATAATAGCATCACTTTTCCGAACACTCCACGTTTGTTTTTCTTAGTGTGAAAACAAATGTGTTACATTTGAAAATTCAGTGCATTAATCCTTTAACGAAGACCACAGTAAACAGAAAAGAAAATACTGGTTGTGTAAAGGGAAGGGGTAGATTCTCCCTAATGACCAAAACATTCTATTCGTCGCACTTATAAGTAATAATAGCTATCTGTATTCTACTGTATTTCGATTCCTTCTCTTTCACGTAAACAAAACAACATTTGGGGGACGTACGCGTATTTAAAAGAGGAAAGAGAAAATCGCATGGAAGCTTACACTCGTAGTCGAAGAAAAGGAAGAAGTGTAAACTGTTCACGGAAGAGTGAGTTTAGAAATGTTTGATAATTGACAGTGAGCAAAAGACAATGTTTTTAGGGACAAAGACAAATGTACTCATGTTCACAGTCCGACATTTAGAAAGGTTTTCTTTTGTAACAAAGTTTACTCTATTTTCATTTTTAGCTTTCAATGAAATCATTTAAGTAATTGCGTTTAGGCGTGATAGTAGTATATCTAATATAATCTTGAAAGTATTGATCAGTGTTCACAAAAAAAGAAAATATTTGCTTGTGTTATAGCACTGATAATTACTAACCGTTAAGGCTATGCGCTTATTTACAAATCACGCTAATAGTTTTGACAATGAAAACCACTTTGGAAAAACCAACCTCAGTACACCAGACTGAGAATCAATCCTGGATCTCCCCGTCATTGGCAGTCTTATCTACTGCAAATGCAGCGCCTTCTACCATGAATCCACCGAAGTAGGTGCTATTGTTATTATTGGTACACGCATATGTAGTATATTTTCAAGATTTGAGTACATCCAGTAAGTGACATAGAAGTTGTACAATTAAATAAATTTTAAATAATATTAGCATGAAGATGTATTTATTAAGATTTAAGAGAATATTAATACAAGCTACATGAATGCTAGTTTTAATATATATATATATTATATATATATAATATATATATATTTAGCACGCGTCTTACTACCCGTTCGGCTTATACGCTTGAATGCTAGTTGAGATGTATTTTTGATGATGATGTGTTTTCAATTTGAATTGATTTGAGTCAAATAAAACAGGATTGTTATTTTTAATAAATGTATTAGATACAAATATCATTTAAGAATCCGTTCTACTTACGGATAGCGTGAAACTAACCTTGGACCTTTAGTTACATCGTAGTGTTCTTTATGATATTCCTGATGTGAATACAGTGGAAATGAAATAATTTATACAATTTTAACCTATTTTAAATAATATAATAATAAATATATATATATATTTAAAATTATAGTAGCTATTTTCCTGATTCCAATTTTTATGATGTCAAGTTTTAAATATGGAAAATCTCATTTATTTGAAATGTTTGTTTCTAGCGTAATCGTGTGTATAATATACCGGGTGGCCAGTCGTGATCTGCCTCTTCAAGACACGTTTATTAGCTATATCAGAGATTAAAAAAATATCAATTTGAATGTTAATAAAACCTTAAAAAGGTGATATTGAATTGAAAAGAGATTAATTTAAAATTAAATAACTATTTTTATCGCTTTACAATAACAGGCTTTTATTGTATTATTTTATGTTATCAAATTTTCTCTTCTTGATACAATCCTTTTTGAGCCATTTGCCACAGCATTTGCCTTGGGATTGTTGAAAACGCTTCATCTCTGGTCACCAATTATTTGTTTACATAATTTCAATCTTAAGTTAAAAAGACAAAACTGGCCAGTAATTTATAATATCTATTAAAAATTAAATCTATCTTGGAGGCCACAAGCCATAGTTTATTATTTTATTATTTAGAAACTACAGATTATTTTAGACTTCGTGCCACTTTCTAATATTTTGCAAGATAAAAGCCAAAAACCCCTAAAGAGTCCACAACATTGGTAAAGGGGTGATAAAAACTAGTGCCTTGGTAAGCTCAAGATATAAAAATTAACATTGGTCCCTTTCTCAGAAAGGTAATAAAGACCAGTGCTTTTACTTTATTATGTTGGAGAAATAATAATATAGATGGTTTCATATATGTTTTACTAATTATATTTGATCTATGACTTATTATTTCATACTTTGAAAGTGTTGATAAAAATTTGTTTCTTGATAACGTCAAAATAGATCTAACGTCTTTTACACAGACACATAAATTTGGGGTTTATGGTAGATACACCCTGTGAGTTGCTTTGTCCAAACAAATTTGTTTTTTATCGCCTCTACAAACTAACTTTATGTATTTAATGCACCTAAACATATTTTCATTTGCCTCTGTAGTCTAGTGGTTAGAGCTGGCTACAGGTCCTGAGGTCTCCGGTTTGATCCCCAGTGTTTCCAGAAATTTCTGTGAAACATTGGCTATGGAACAAGTTCAGATCAGTCTCATGAGAACCATTGGAGACCTAATTGAATTAATAAGTAGTGGCTCCAGTCTAGAAAACTGAAACTAACGGTTGGAGTGTTCGTTTTGCTGACCACATAACACCCTCTATGCGCAAATGTTGGCACTTTCTTCACCAACATACGGCGGCCACTCGGTCGGTATAGCTCACTTGCGGGATGAGGCTATGTTTTTAGTTATTTTAAACATATTTACTTTAAATAATATGTTTTCAGCTACCATATGTTTAAAGTACAAACTAAAAGGTACTGTGTACACATACAAATATTTTAAAACCATTGTGTTAATAAGATCTACATTTATGGTGGAAGGGAACCTGAAATAAGGTTAGCAAATTTCATTTTTTTAAATGACTATAGCTTTTTTTGCCAAAATAAATAATTATTGCTTCAGTAAATATGTACAGTTTAAATTAATCTCAATAGTTCTTGAATATTTGTCATGAGCATTCAAATAGATAAAGTACTTTTCAAAGTTCTGCAATGCTTATGGCGATTATTCAAGGACTATTGAGAGTAATATGTGTAGAAAATTAAACTATAGCTATCTACTGATGAAATATTTTTTATTTATTACAGCAAAAATAGTTTTGGTTAAAAAAAACTGAATATTGATTTTATTTCCCTTCCATCCCGCCTTAAACTTAGCTTACTAAAATATAAAGAGGTTTTACAATGAACGTTTTCAAATAGAAATATTCATGTTAATAGACATTTTAGTTTTAATTTGACATTTAGACTGGTAACTTGCATATCAGTACATATATATTTTTTTAGTGAGTCTTCAACCTGATGGTTGGTGCCAATGTGCTTCCCATCCATCAGGAGCTGGACATGCACTCAAACCATCGATTGGTTAGTGCTGCCCACGCCATCTGGGAAAAGGCATAAGTCTTATAGAAATAGTGAAAGTTACTTCCTCCCCATTGGAAGTTGTGCCGAAGATTTTCATTGATTGGTAAAAAGTTTTAACCTCAACCGGGTGTGAGCCAGTAAAAATAGGGTGGACACTTTACCCAAAGACCACCGAGGTCAACCATACGTTTAAAAGGCCTACTAGCTTTCTAGTTCTACTCAGGCCTACTTAATTACTCTATGGCCATAGGAGCTTGAAAAGTGATTGGCCCACTTACAAAAGTACGCCACCTATCCCTATATTGAGCTTGTTCTATCCAGTCAACCTTATTACACCCTATCTCTTTCAGATTCGTTTTAATATCACTCTCCCATCTGTGTTTAGGTCTTCCCGATGGTCTCTTCCCATTGGGTTTGCCAGAGAGTGACTTGTTATTGTGAAGTATTATTTCAAACCTATACTTAACAGACACTGACTGTAGTTGACTCCAATCTATTAATCTTGTACCTAATATATATTTACTTTGAAATGATTAGTCTATAACTCACAAATGTATAATTTAAACCATTGGTTAATCCTAATATCATTTAGCCTACAACTAAAATCAAAGAAAGTTAGCCAAATTAAGGTAATTAAATCTATAATTAATGCTAAAGAAAGGCATTTTCCTATAATTAATTTCACCAATAATAACTTGCCCTAAAATCAATTTTGAACAACATTATTTTTTTATTTATTATAGGTATTTAACGTACATTTTATGAACCAAATTAATTTTCTCAGCAAAAGAACTATAACCTACTTAATATAGAGCAGATATAGCACCTCGCACCTTAGCCCCGGATGTTAAATAATCACTAATGATAGATTTTTCGGCAGTACCGGAAATCGAGCCTAAGGCCCTTAGTAAGGTAGGCAGGCACTCTACCAACTAAGCTAAGGTTTCAGATTTCAACGTAATTAATTCCACCAAAGGTCACTAGGCCAAAAGTATTTTGTTAAAACTTACTTATGAAACGTAATTTAGCCTACAGTGACAACTTTATTCAAAATTACAATATTTACTTAGTTCGTATTATTTTAAATAATTGTCCCATGTGTAAAAGTCATAACCATAATATGTTCATTACCTCACCATAGTTATCTAAATAATAATTGGAGATTTGGTAGGGCCGTGGCTTTTAGTGCCTCCATTAGGACAAGAGAAGTCACGTCATCATCGAAATGCCCACGAGTTGAATGTATTTACATACATGTTGACGATCATTGTTGGTCCCTCACTTTATGAAATGGTCTATACTTTCTTGGAAATAATTGTAGCCAATCAATGTTCTGGACACTCCCAAGATAGCGAGCTCCGCCTGCCCCCCCTCTTCGTATCACCCTTCATGTTTTGCTCTTTTGCGAAGTTAAAACGTCTTGCAAATTGAAAAGAGAGACATTTCTAGTCCGATTTAATGGAAGGTGAGTGTGGACGGTTTGAGAGGAGGAACAGGGGGGAGTAAGGAGGAAGAGTTTAAAAGAAGTGAATTGAAGTAGAAATTTAAGAAAATAAAAGAAGAGTTTTAAAAGAGATGTTGCCAACGAATCTTTAGAGGGAGAATACGGAGTCTTGGGAGGGGATTGTAAAATAGAAAGAGGAAGCGTAACTCTGATTGTCGAAATAAAGAAAAGGTTGTAAAAGAGTACCTAAATGTATATCATTTAATTTTAGTGTATTTTTGTAAATAAATGCATATCATGTAGTGTTTATAGTTTTAAAGAGAATTTATATTTTAATAACTTTACGAACATATTTTTTCACTCTGTCTTAATACTTGTGCTGGCTATTCATATTTATTTCTATTTGGGGGGAAAGGATGAGGGATATTGAATTTATAGGAAAATGCACCCCCCATTTTCTTGGAAGTAGGAAAACCAACCTTCAGTAAACTTGTTCAGAATTCAAACCCTGACCTTTTCATTGCAGTCTAATAAAACTTATCATGTCTTCAAATGTGAGTGCTTAGTTTGTATTTTATCACAATATTTTAGCATCCGTTCGGGTTTTGCGCATATACAGGTATTAATCAAATTATTGGTAAAGAATGAATAAGGTTTAATTCAACAGAAGTGTGCAAGAATTTGTATAAAGGAAGATTGTAAAAGCATTCGTACAAACCAACCTCAGCACACCCGATCTTGATTCGAGACCCGATCAGCCCAGTATTGTCAGTTCAATAAATTGTGAGAGTGACGCCTTATACTATTATATCATCGAAGATAATCTACTAAAATACTAAAAACTAATGCATACAATACTTAATATTTCAGTTACATTACATTTAAATATATATTTTAATTTATATAAATATTTGTTTCAATTAACTAATATTATTTTAATTATTTATCTATTTAGCGAATAGCGTACGTCTGTAGAACTTTGATACAATTAATTATTTACAAGATAAAATACTTAGTCATAGTATGGTACAAGCATAAAAAGGAGATTAACAACAATATTAAAGATCGTAGACGTATTAACATAATGGATAACGTCACATTTGGATGTTTAACAAACACAGCCAGTTGATGGCTGCGGGATTGGTATCTATACAATCCTTCTTGGTTCCATCAAATTTTCTGATTGGACAGTCATGTATGATTTGATATAATGACTGTTCCAAATATCCGCAATCATACTGGATGTTGTCAAACATTCCTCATTTATATAGCTCTATCTTACTTCTAGCGTGGCCAGTTTTGATTCTGTATATAAGGCTTCATATTTTCTGTGGTAGGTTCATGCCTGGAAGTTGGTTTGTCAGACTTGGTCGAACTGATGATTCCTGGTCATGATAGGACAACCATGGTTTTTCCATTCTTATTAAAAGTTAAATGCCTCTGGGGGGTGTTGGTTAATATTATCCCATATTGTTGTTCTAGATTTTAATCTGGCACGTGGAAGGTTGTTCAGGGTATCAGGGTAGATTTTTTGGGAATGATGGGCTCCTTAGTTTCTCTCACTCGCGTATTGTTATTTGTTGTCGTCGGAGATCAGGAGTTATGTTATATAGCTAAGGGGTCACATAATTATTATAACCCTTAGAGCAATAATCATATACCACAAGGTAAATAAAGGTATTTATTATGTTAATGTTACACTTATTGTAATAGTGACGCAATACAAAAAGGTTGTAATGAAGCGAAGTTAGACTATATATTTAAAGTAAAGCTTCAGTCATACAGACTATGGTAATTTGAAAATTTCTTGGTATGATTGCCTTTCCTTAGTCAGAAACAATCTTGTGACTTCTCAAAGTCCAAAATGAATAAACAGTGTAAATCACCCCAGTCACATGCTCCTCTAAAAACTGTTGGTTGCACCATTTCTACTGCGTAGCTAGAAACTTTCAGAGATAAACAGGGAAGGTATATAAACCCCTGATATTTGGAAATCGGGGCTCTCAGCTCTCATTCACTATTTTGTTAATAAGTGTCATACTGAATATATGTAAGGTCTGTATTATTATTTTTCATATGAAACCCGAACTGGTAATTGTTATTATTTAATACAATATAGGAACATTAATCTTTATTACTATCAAAAACACATCTGAATATTTCTTCGAGACCTGAGGTTCCTATCAAGGATTTAGAGTTGAAACGACTCCAAAAGTTCCCTATCTCGAGTTCCCATACCTGAGGGATACGACAGGTGCTATGTTGGTGAAAACGGGGAGTCACGGTATTGGTGTTGATCTGAGTGTTCCAGACACTATCGTCATTGCTTCGTTTGGATAGACATCAACTTTATTGACGTGGTCACTTCTACTCTACACATGAGAACAATATTCAGCAACAGAGTAAACGAGTTATTGTGCTGTATTCCTCAGGGTGTTTACATAGGCTCCCCGGTAAGTACCCAACAATTTTATCAATATGTTGTTTCTTGTTTTGAGTTTCCATCCTGTTATTTCAAGATCTATCTTATATATCAAGGCTTTGTCAAGTATCCCCCCGATATATCTGGGGATTCGGCTATACCATAGTCCCCCTCCATGGAATATAACCTTTAGCTCTTTATTTGCAGAGCGGTTACTCAAATGGAATGTGCTGACATATGTTTTTCTGGGGGTTTGGGCATATTTTCCACTTTTTATAATATTGGTGTTTGGTGAGTGTTTGTTCTCCTTCCTCAAAAGTCTTGTTCAGGAAATTATTGCTAAGTCATCGGCGTAGGTAAATTTCGCAGACTTGGGGGGAGGTGTATCACTTGTGTAAAGATTGAACAAAAATAAGGCTAAGACTGATCGTTGTGGGATGCCATTTTTGATGATATAAGATTTACTTGTTGCTTCCCTGACAGTAGCATTAAAATATCGATTTTTAATTATATCCTTCAATAGTGAAATTATCTTTGGAGAAGGGATATTATTCTTTAAAATAAATATTAGACCTTTGAGCCATACATTATCATATGTCTCAGACAGATCAATGGAGGCAGCTGAGGTTTTAGTTTATTTTGAAAAACTGCTTCAATAAGTGAAGTTAAGGCCAACACCCTGCTCACAGCATCTTTTTTTCCTAAAGCCAGCCTAAGATTGAGGAGTTACACTATAAATAAGATGGTATATTCTATCATACAAAATTATTTCCAGTATCTTGGGGCAGACACTCAGTAATACGATTGGGCAGTAGCTCACTGGGTCGCTACCAGGCTCCTCCTTATTATATAAATATTATTTAATGAAATGGTAGAATTGACACAATAAAGTGGTGATCAAATGCGCTTAGAAATAAATTTTATCTTTTATGAAACATAATATATTATTAATGCCACTCAATTCTGTGATGTATTAGATCTCAACGGTACTATTATATTTAGTAACATGATGTGGTTGGTGGATATTGAAGATTCTATGTTTTACAAAGTTGGTTAAAATATTTGTCTTTCTTCTTGCTGGTGGTAACATTTTTATCGTTAAGTTATCAAAACCATATATTTCCTATATATTTAATTGGAAAATACAACGTGTTGATGACCATCCCCCCCTCCCTGTTCATGTATGTTGGATCTGTCAGGATAGCTTGTGGGAGGGGCTAGGTCGCTGAAAAGGTAGATGTATGGGTTTGAAATAATAATAATAATACGTATTGTTATGAACTTTGGTTTAATAGAAGTACTAAGAGTTATTACAAAATATGATGTTAAATGAATAATAAAAGGAATATAAGAGTTTGAATTCTCGCGCAAGTAGAGGAAATGGCTTACCCGTAAAGACTTAGACTGATAGAATGACTGACATGGCTCACGACCCCCTACAGAACGCCAACTCTTGACCCTGAGCTCAACGGTTGACCTCTAAGCACAAGTGCTACCCATGACCCGAATAACTAGTCTGCTATGGTCTGGCATCGGACAGCATAACTGCCTCCAAAATTGATGATAATGTGTCAGCCACGATGGCAACAAAATAAAGACATTTATAGCTCAATTTGGCCCTTTACTTTCAATAGAGCAACATTGTTGTGAATAGTCAGCATTCCTCTTTAATATATCTAATTCGTTACATTATATTCGTTAAACCCGTGCTTTAAGTCACATACGTCCAAGAAAGTAATGTAAATCAAAACAAATATTCCAACATATTTCAAGGTAGTGACAGTTGATAAAAACAAGTATTCCAGGCTAATTTTTAACTTTAATTCTCAAATAAGAACAGAATATTCTAAATGGCTATCAAATAACATACTTTAAATGACGCATTCTTAGCAATCTTGTAAAATCAACTGGGAAAAACTATTTAATTTAATAAAGAGAATAAGATAAGTATTTTATTAATGACTAACCAAATACTATAATTTGGTCACTGGGGACTTTAATGTGCACTTTTTAACCTAACCAATTACTGTATATAACCACAAGACTAGCAAATTAAATTATCCTAAAATATTACCTCCAAAACTAGCGATCCAATTATAGAGTATAAATAGTTAGTGATTGGATATAATGATGAAATTGTGAACGAAAACACAGTATTTTCTCAAGTTACATGGACAAGATCTGTGCATTGCAACAAATGATTAAGACATTTGTCGCAGTAAGGAAGAATGTGTATTGTGCATTTGTTGATCTAAAGAAAACGTACTATCGGGTGAATAGAAGTATGTTATGGAATGTTGTGAGCGAGTGGTTATTAAATGCAGTTATGGCAGTGTATGATGAAAGTAGAGCGTGTGTCAGGTTAGATGGAGCTTTGATCGAGCGGTTTGACATTGAACAGGGTGTTAGGTTGTGTTATGTCTCAACGTATATTTAATATATTCTTGGACAAGTATATGAGGGATGCTTTTGAAGACGCTGTTGGTGTACAAATTGACAATGTGAATGTGAAAGCGCTACTATATGAAGATAATGCCGTATTAATGGCTGAGAATGAAAATGACTTGACGAATACATTAAATCCTTTGAATGTGATGAAAGGCAGAATTTATCTTTGTATGAATGTCACCATAGTTAAGGTGATAGTTTTTTATAGAACTGATCAGGAATTGATTGTTAACTTATTAAAAAAGGAAAACTGTTGGAACAGATGAATGATTTCTTATATCTGGGTAGAATGTTCTGTAAAAATGGAAATATTTATGGTGAAATCGACAGACGGGTGAATGCATTTGGGAGAGTGGTTGGATGTATATAGACTATTGCAAAGAATGAAGTAGTATCGAAAGAAGCAAAGATGTAGTATATAAAAGTGTGTAAACACCAACATTGATTTATGGGTGTGAAGTGTCTATTTGTCAGGAGAAACAAAATTAACAAGATGAATATGGTTGGAATGAGATATCTGAGAAATGTATGTTGAAAAATTGGTATGGGCAGAGTCGTAATGAATGTGTGCTCAAGGAATGATATTTGAAAGGGAATCCACTGAGTCAACGTGAAAGAAGCTTCTTACGTTGGTTTGGAAACGTTGAAAGGATGAGTGTGGATCGGGTAACGAAGCAGAAAAGGTAAAGAGTGTGTAGGGCATGTAATATGTGGCTAAGTGATGTAGATGAAAGTGTGATAGAGTTAAACACTAAGAATTTTTAGATTAAAAGAGCAAAATGCGACTATGACTCGGTGTATGGATGTTGTTGAATAGAGGGGAGTATGCAAGGATAGATGAATGTAGAGAAAGTTAGTGAGAATTGATTAGGTAGCATGTTGTTGTTTGTGAGCTATATCCTATCCACAGTTTATTGCCTACCCCGTAAGGGAGTAGCGTGATTAGATATATATGTATTTATGAATGTACTTGTGAACAATTTCAAACTATAATCTCCATTATCTTCCCTTAATCAGCCTGGTGCTATCAAGCTCGAATTACTTATGATCCGTTACATACATAATCACTTATTTATAATTTTAAACTATCCAAATCCATAAAGATTACATCACACTAGTAGAATGTATTGATCATGGTATTTGCATTAAAAACAAGCTTAAATATTAAAGGCAAGATGAACAGTAGTGGTTTTAGGGTGTTAATATATAGGTCCAAGTTTATTGTTAGTGAGTTAAATTTAAATTACATGTCCCTGGTCCAGTAGACTTTTATTTGTGGACAGTGGCAGTGTTTTGAGACATTTTGAAGCTAAATTTTGCCAAGCTAGATTCCAATATGTGGTTCCTTCCTTTGGAAGCAAGGGGCTGAAGGGATCACCCCCATGACTTCTTCCTGATATGCCAAAGTTGTTTTCTAATTGAATGATTGAGATGTAGCTTGCAACCAGCGTTTAGAGAGCAATATTTTAAATAAATTAAATTAGAGGAGCGAGATACAACCAGAGTTTAAAGAGAAGATTTTTGATGGTAGAGGTTAGAGGTGTAAGATGAAACCAGCGTTAAAAGAACAGATTTTTGATGGTAGAGGTTAGAGGTGTAAGATGAAACCAGCGTTAAAAGAACAGATTTATCGATAGTCGAATTTATAGTTGAGTGATGCAACAAACGTTTAAAGAGCAGTTTGGTCAGTGGTAGAAGATTGTGGTGCGATATGCAGCACACGCTCCAGTGAGGAATTATTAAAATGTGATAAAAAATTTGTTATATAATCAATATATTATCATGATTAAGTAAGAAGTCAAATTATTTAATTAAATATTATTTCAAAAGTTCAAAAGAAACTACCTGACTTTTGCAGTTGATCCAAAGATATGACTCAGGGCCCTTTTACGTTGCATACAAATGAGAAGTATGCTTAATTCTCTAATAAAAAAGTGGTGTCACTAATCAAAAATTGGTGGTGCCCCATGTGATCAATCCTGAATTGGGAGATAAGAAATCTCTGCTCTTGGGAAATTTTTATACTATTTTAGGTTTCCCAGGGGTTTTCTCCTTACATTTAATTTATCCTTAATATATTGAAATTTTCGGACGTTTTTATACCTTTGTGGATCTAAAATAACATTTTATAAAATCGGGTTCAACTAAATACAAGTAGAAATACAATAGATAAATATAAACAAGCTGTTTGGAAACTCATAGCCCAAACTGCACATATAGCTTGTTTGAGCCAAAAATAATACAAATTCCCTGTACACTTACATCCGGAAAATTATGCTAATACCACTAAATTGTGTTCTAAGTTTCAGCGTACAGTGCTGGAAGAGTAAGTGTAAGCATGTAAGTGTATGGGGTCTTTGTATTAATTACTTTTGGTTCAAACAAATTTATGGGTAGTTTGGGCTATGAGTATCCAAACATCAAGTACACTCACACACACATATTTATATATAAACGTGCTTGTATCGTGTTGAGCTTGACAACCGAGGACGGGGATATCGAGTTTCGAGTCTCGGTCGGGTGAACATTTTTTTTTTCCTAAATGGCTTTCCACTCTCCCTTCACGCAAATTTGGGTTCACTTTCTCTAAATTACAACCTTCCCAATTCCTAATCCATTATCATAATTAGTACTTAAGCGTATAATCCCAACGGGTAGTAAGATGAGGTGCTAGATAAATAAAAAATAAATATTTGTATATACATATACAGTTATTGTCAACCTCAGTTGTCTTGGGGTAAAATGCTTGCCTCAGGACCTGTTGTTCATGGGTTCAAACCTCCCCGTAGTCACTGGATTTTCCTAAGCGATAAAAATCTGTAGCACAACTTCCTTCTTGAGAGATATAAAGCCTTCTGTCCAATGTCGAATGTGGCATGTAAAAGAATCTTGGAAGGTATGTGAATATACCTCTCTAGGTAAACTTAGTAGGTCCTTTCGCTCTCACACATAGAAAATCCCGTGTGTTAATATAATCAATCCGTTCAAAAAGTGCATATTAAATACATCAAATAATAATAATAACAAAAATATTATGTATATACTTATATAAATATATATATTCTTATCTACATTTAATTGTATAAATATATATATATAATTGGTATTCTAAACTAAATGAATGTGAGCTTAAATTCAGCATATCGTGATCACTTAAGGTGTGGCAGAGGGGAGTATGAGTAATTTTACAGTTTTTATAGCATTACATTCTTTAGGCCAAATTAAATAAAATATTTCTCCAGTAGCAACGTAGAGTTTAGTTTTAGGCACGTGCTAATATCAACAGTCTTGAATATCTGTCAAGGGTGTTCTGGAATTTTTCAAAACTTTTTAAATAAGGAGAAAATGTTTTGACAGAATTCCACGACACCCTTGACAGATATTCAAGATCTGTTGATATTAGCACGTGCCTAAAACTAAACTCTACGTTGCTACTGGAGAAATATTTGATTTAATTTGACCAAAAAATATATATTCTATAAAAACTGTAAAAATACTTGCGCTCCCTTCTGCCGCACCTTAAAACATAGCTTATCACATCATTCATCCCACAGCGCCTGCTTCGATAAGAAAAAATATTAATAATGGAAATATTTTATTTTTATTAAACGTTATTTTGGAGGATTTTTTCAAGTAATTTTATTTTCTTCACTTTGTGTATGTATTGGTTAGAGTAGTATATACTTTTAATAAATATATATAAATAGATTATAGTACCTTACATACCTCATCCTGTATTTAAATATATATGTACACATATATAAATACATTAACATTCATAAGCATACATAAGAATTTGTATGGACTATATATATTTAAATACACATATACACTTTTATTTTAATATAAACTTAGTCTATATATGCTTTTTTAAACTTATATATGTACTTATATCTATATATGCTAAAAAAATAGTGTGTACTTAATATATGCTTTTTAAAGACAGGTACTTGTAATTTAGATTATTCATTTACTTTTAAATACATATATACCTATACACCACTTAAATTCAACTAACTATACTTATATATAATCATAAGTAAATACATACCTACCTATATATATGCAGGGGAGATGAATATAAATTGTTATAAGCAGTAACCCCAAGCAAAGTGTTGGTGGTCGAAATAAATCTTTAGTGTATATATTTTGTTTCCTATTGTTTATATGTACTGTACAACCTCTCTGATTTTGAAGTAGATTTGTGTTTGTATTAAAAATATGTAAATAAACAACTATATTTGTGTTTGTATGAATATGAATATATATTTATCTATACAGTTAAATATTTTTCTGTATTTATATATATATTATATTAATATATATATCATTATTATATAATTACATTATATGAACATATAATAATGGGATTGTTAAGATATTTGAATGACTAAATATTGAATTCAAAACGAATTAGAGCAAAGTGGTTGCTATAAAATATATTATAGTATTTAATATTTCTCAATTAGCTATAATTTAATATAACACAAATATGACATCTCTTAAATAAAAATGGTTAAGCTTACACATTTGATTTTGTTAGAAAATAATTTAATTTTTATATTTTAAAACAAAAATAAATAAGAGATAATATTAAGATTATAAATCTTAATATTTTAAGATTTAAAAATGGTAAATATATGATTTTAAAGTAGAATATTCAATATATTTACCCAAATCTTTAAAACAAAGCCAATATATGTTGAATATAGTAGTCCTTTATTGTGAACTCAACTCTAAAGTCAACATTGTTTAATGGGTGAACGTTAATTGCGTTCAACTCTTCATCTGACATCTGTCTTAAAGTCTAACGTGATAATTATTCAAGTATATGCAAAGAATCCTCAATAGTATGCCTTCATGCTTTCATTGAGCAGATTAAAATCAAATTAACTAGGAAATCTTAAAAACTATTTTGTAAAACTGAGAACTCTATTTTTATAATTAATAAATTAATTAGTTAATTTTATAATGAGCCATTAATTATTTGTTTTATAATGAAACTTGCGATAGCCATCATAACGACCAATAGAATATTTATGCTCAATCAATATAGAAATTTAAAAAAATCGCATTTATATATAAAATAATGGCATGCTCTCTTATTAAATATTTAACTAATAACACTGATCCATTGTCCCATTTTTATTATCAATATTTCAAGGTGAATTATGTCGCTTAGCCATCGTGTATTTAGGTTTAACCTAATATTATTATTATTAGCACCGCGTCTTACTACCCGTTCGGGTTATACGCACTTACGCTAATGTGTATGGTAGGGTGATTGTGAGAGAAATGGAGGACCTACAGTTTAACGTGGGATCTGAACCACGGTGGAGGCCTGGCATTCCTCACATTCACAAGTTATGATTAATACACATATTGTCAAAAGTGAAGGAAGGGTTTGGTAATTAGATAAATCTGTGCGGGACCGAGGATTGAACCCCAACCCTCAGCACAGAAGTCTGACCACCTTAACCCTAGACCACCAGGTCACCTTTTTAACCTAATAAGCTCGGAGCTTGTTAGGTTTGAGTCTCGGTTAGGGTAAAAAACTTACCTTTAACTAGATGCTGACAAGGGGCAATATAATTAATAGAGAAATTACTATATGTGGCGTTACAGACAGCGATATTTCCACTTTTATTGTTCATATTGTATGTAATGATATCACTAATATAAGAAAAACATTTCTTAAACATATGTTCTATGAAACCAGTTTTGTGGAATCATATATAATATATTTATATAAATATATACATTTTGGCATAAATACCTGCACAGTTCTCCGATTCATGATCTCGCTATGGGGAGTGGGGGGCAGTGATAGTAAAATAAAAACATAAGTTATGTGTATCTGGATTTTCGTAGACAGAATAAATAATTATCATCATCATTAGTCCATCAAGCTGGTTGTTGAGACACTACACCACCATCACTGGAACCGGCAACTTTTGACTCTACGACATTTGGATGTCCAGTCTGCTTCCCACCGATGCATGTCATTAATATAAATGTGAATTTGAAAAAGAAATCACTCTAGTCACAATTTTAGGTGGATTAATTTCAATTATTTATTTAATAGCTTCGACCAATTTAAAGTATACAACATCACGATTTTTATCATATTTAAAAATAGTAACAATGGCGGTGAGCAATTTTGCTCCTCTTTGATAAATATTTAAAATGTTTTAAAGGTTTGGGCTGACTTCTAAGAGCGAGAAACGTAAGGTTTTGCATTATTCATCTTTTTACTGTGAATATATTGTTGTTATAACTATCACAAGTTTGGGTTATCAAACGCGAACTCTATGAAGATAGATATTATTATTATCATTATATATTAATTATTATTATTATATTAGCACCACATCCTAATTCCCGTTAAGGCTTAGACGCACTTACGCTAATGTGCAATGGTAGGATGATTGTGAGATGAAATGGAGGACCTACAGTTCAACGTGAGATCCGAAACCACGATGGAAAACCTCGGCATTCCACATATTCACAAGTTGTGATTAATACACGTCTTGTCAGAGGTGAAGGAATATTATTTATATCCACACACAACTTAGAAACTACCTTAGTTCTAAAATAGACACAACAGCCAGTCGCAAGGCCGTCAAATAAAATTCTGCAAGAATTAAATACTTTTTTATCCATTGTTTAACGTTTCAAACAAAAAACAACACTCACTTTCCTTATCTTAACCTTATCCAGTCCACCTCATGACATCCTATCTCTATCATGAGCTAGTTCTATCCAATCCACCTCACTACACCCTATCTATCTCTTTTAAGTCCATTCTAATTAGATCCTCCCATTTGTATATAGGTCTTGCCGATGTTCTCTTGCTATTGGGTTTACCACTCAAAAGTCTGAACTAGGTTCTAGATACTTTCATTTGATTTATATGTCCTGAACTATTATACACAAATAATTATATATCGATATAACACGTTTATATTGGTGACATACAAAGTCACAGACATGAGGATGGCTTAGAAGTTATCTACTTCAGACCTTTTTTTTTATAATAATTATTTAAAATACCGAAATAAATGCAAAGAAAAAGCTATTTTAAATATTTCTCACAGTTCGTTTGGTAAGTTTATAGTTATCTTAAGGCTTTTATCTCAATCTTAGTGCTATCGATACTTGGGTACACGAAATGAGAGTTCAGAATAATTGTTTGTACACCAAATTTCGCACCAAGATAATACAAAGAATCTTTGACCTGACCGGGATTCGGACTGACCACGCTAATGTAGCTGCTTGATTTATGGATTGAGGTATTGGTTTTAACATTCGTATGGGGATATTGAGGAACAAATTTAAGCTTCATTTTCAAAAACTAATCTTAATATTCACTAATTTGATAAAATAATATAATTATTTTATGCTTTAGTTTATGCGAAATTAAAATTGTCCCAGATTTATTTGGTTTATTACATTAATCAATGGATTGCCAATTTAACATGCCTCAGAGGCCAATACGGGGTGACGATGATAATAGTAATAGAAATATTATTAATATTAATAAAAAATAAAATTTGCTTATCTTTCTAAATAACTTTATTATACGAAATAAGAGTGCTTCTAATATTTGAATACATCTACTTTAATCTTTGTTCATAAACCAAAGAGTAGTGCATGCATTTAAATTATTTAAGTTGATTTATTTTTAACATTTTAAAACAATGTGATTTAAAGCATATATATATATTATTTAAGCATTAATCTTATTCAAAGTAAAATTAGGCTACTCTAAATAACATTTAGAAGAATTCAACATTCTTATATTGTAATCGCCTACGGTGGTATGTGAGCCTTCCTTTTCCCCTCACCTCCTAGCCCTATTCCTACCCCTTCCGCTCCCCCACCCTCCATAAAAAAGAGAAAAAATATTATAGCCTATATATGGTCTTGAATAAATGTAAGTAGAAGGCTTCGCTTAATAGCCGGTGTGCCTGCTTCCAAGAGGTTGGAGATCATTTCCAAACGGATGCTATTAGGTTTATCTTTCCAAATAGCTGTTTACCATCATCCCTTTGGGCGAGTACCAGCTTAGCTACTCTGCGTAATCTTACTTCTCTATCCTTATAAAATTATCTACTAGGGCCATCATATAACCATTTTGTTAAAATATATCACTAAAAACCTTTTTATGTAAATAAAAGATAAAAAAATAATAATACTACCAAGAAACCCTTTAGAGATAGAGTAGAGCTATAATATATAGCCTTACTATGTTACAACTACAATGTGGGGCCCGTATATTTTACAAAGAAAGAAAATACTTTGAGCGGCATATTGCGAAGTTTCAAAAGAAAATTCTTCAATTAAAAATGTATAAGATAGTTAGAACAAATTCTCATTAATTTACTCCACCCCTTTCCTTACATTCAACATTCTTTAAAGTAATGTTAAAGGAAGTCATTCTTCTTTCAGTGAAAATATTGAAAGATTGTCTTCTTAAATTTCTATTGCAACGTTTTCAATTAAATAAACCATGGGCGAAGACATATTTCACCAAGAAAATAACTACCTTCGAGGAAGGTATTATGTAACTAAATTATTGCTTTAGGTATATGGCTTTACAGAATTTTAAAATAAAGACATTTAAAGAATATTGGTGTTTCATAACTATGATACTGATAATTTATATACATTATAGCTTTCTTGGTGAAAATATTTTGAATATATTATTTATAATTTAAGCATACCTGGTCTTATACCAATATAATTTGAATATAAACATAAAATCGTAAATTAAAAGTATTTAAATTATATAAAAATAAAAAGAATCTATAAAAATGACGGCTATAATTTAAAATTCTTTACAATCCTTACTTCTTTCGACCCTTTAGGGAGAGATTAATTGTGATCGACAAAAAAATTGAGCTCTATATTTAGATAAATATTGAAGTTCCAAGACCCCCTGAAACCAAAAAAATTGTTTTTTGGTGGTGACGTATGTCTCTCTTTCTGTGTGTATGTATCTCCGCCTAGAGCTGAAACCATTTTAATGGTCTGCCTAAAACCTGGTATCTAGTGTTTTCATAAAGGTCCTGCAAGGAGTTTTATTTTTGAATTAGATAGCCCATCAAACTAAAAAATTAATGAATGTTTACTGAAGAGCAAAATGAGAAGAATTGATTTTCTGGAAATACGATTTAACAATTTTGATTTACTTATGTATCTAGGCACTGCTTAGTATTACAAACAAAGTGGTATCTCTAATTTTCTCGTGAAAATGACTTTAAGGGTAATTTATTACATTGATTTCACAGATATATGAACCACTAATTCTCAAACAATTTAGTGACAGCACTACTAAGTGTTTGATACATTTAAAAAAAATCAAAAATTATTAATTGATAATGTCTTAAGGACACCTTTTCCAATAACAATAGTTTAAAAACACATCTAACTGTCCTTATTCAAGACCTTAACATGAAATGCTACGTATTACATTGGAGTCATAGTTTGACTTGCATAGGATTAATTTTTTTATAGAATAAAATGTATATAGCTTTCTTAAAGCCTACACAAGATGACTTGAAATAATAGAACTGGAAATATGTATATGAAAATATAAGTACTATTCTGCACCTTCTTGAACTTAGATACCCGCCTCGGTCACGTAATTTATTTAACGCGCTAGTTTCATGTTGAGCTAGACTGCCGAGGACGGAGAAATCAAGGTTCAAATCTCGCTCGGATGAACTGAATGTGGTTCTTCCTAAATGGTTTTCCACTCTCCCTCCACGCAAATGTGGATTCACTTCCTCTATATTCAACCCACCCAATCCCTAACCCATTGGCTCAATTAGTACATAAGGGTATAACCTGAATAGGTAGTAATACGCGGTGCTAAGTATTATTACTCTTATACCCAGCTTTTTAGCTTCGAATATTAAGTCACAGTCAATTATTATCTAAATCAATTCATTGTACATTTTTAAAGATGTTAATAAATAATTAAATAAATCGAATTATGCTATTTTCCAATGGCATTCATTATAATATTTTGTAATACAGCTAACTAATCTTTGGTTTTAGAACTTTGAAAGGAATCTATTAGATTATTGATAGATATATGCTAAGTACAGTACCTAGATAATGAAATATCATATAGTTTTGTTGTACGTCTAAATTTACTTGTGTAAGTATTAAAAATTACAACTAATGAAAAGGTCTTGATCTTCAATTCATTTTTGATGTAGGTAGGGCAGAAATATTATCAAGACTTGAAATCGAAAATAATTTTCCTTTCAAATAATTATAGTCAGATGTAGATAAAAGCCCGACTCAGAATATAATAGCCCTTAGCAGTATAGTAGGTGAACATAGATAATGTTTCATAGATGAGCAGTAAACAGTAAAAGGATCTTGTGTATTTTGTAGAGAAGAGAGCTTTATGTCCTACTTGCACTCTGGTACTAACCGAGAGATTGAACAAAATATCAGCTTCGTCTAGACACTTAGATGTGCCAAAGGGTATCAATGTGGGAAATTACTATATATCGAGCATCTTTAAAGGTAAATATTATTATTTATAGCTGGGAAGAATACATTATTTTAATTCGGAACAAGTTTGATTTGATTTAATCTTTTATTAACCTATATTTGAATATAATTTATTTTCCAGAATGAGTTTAAAAAACATACACATAACCAGAAGGAAGAACCCACACATATGATTCTGAGTAAACATCTTGTTTTTGGTTATTTTGAGGTTTAATCAAATGAATATTATTATAAACTCAATCTATCATACAGTTATCTGCCAGTCAATTGATCAATCTTAGTAAGAATATTCGAAATTATGTGTACATAAAACCGTAAAATAGAGTTAATTTTGTTTTTTTCGTGTGTTTTTTTCAATGGACAAAACAAGATTTAAATATTTTCCCCACGTCACGACAGGTACAGGTAGTGTGAAATAGCTACAAATATGTAGGGACTATTTCAAATATATGTATTTATAAATCACGAGAATCTTTACCAATTGCACTGATCGTGGTTTATTCTATATTGTTTCCCAACATACCTTCATTCAATTCAAGTTAAATTGTTCACCAAGTCTTGCCTTCCTCATCTCCACGCTATTTTTTTTATCACTGAGAATTACTACCTGAACAGGCTATATTCATATATGATAGTTACTATAGTAGGGTAGGGACAAGGAAGGAAGCATTTTAGAGGTAATCTACCAGCATTTGCTTAGAAGGAGAAAGGGAAACCAAATTTGAAAAACTACCCTCAGTGTATCCGACCAGGATTGAACCCTGATCTCCCAGTCTTCAGCTTTCTAGTCCAACACGATAGTAGAGCGTTAGACCACGTGGCCACCAAAGAGGGTAGTGGATATATTAACGTAATTAAAATTCGTAAAGCCCATACAGACAGTGAAATGCGAGAAATATAAGGTGTGCCAATCTATATGACCCCCTTCCAAACGTCTTCTTCTTCCCAAGCCAATGTTTAGAGATTAGCAGGCATTCTTAAATTTATTATTTTGATTGTTTGTATATAATATTACCCACTTAATTGGCCACATGGTCTATGGTGTCACTTTTGCAATAGAATAGACTGTCAATGATTGGGAGATCGTGGCTCGATCCCAGTTAGGTGTACTGAGGATGGTTTTTCCTAAATGTTTTTCCACTCTTCCCTCACACAAATGAGGTCACACGTCTCCTAAAACTAAACTTTCCTCCTCCATAACACTTTAGAGTAATTGGTACATAGGCGTATGACCCGATTGGGTAGTAGGATGCAGTGCAAAAAAAAAACACATTAGTTTTGTGATTTCAGCAGTATTCCCTATTCCCCTGCGAGGGAGAAAAGGGGCTCAAGAATTGTGCTTATATCTTGACAGAGCAATGACTGTAAGAATGAGTAAATGAGCTAACTATAAGCTCGACTTTGTTTCTGCTGGCCTGTTCTCTAAATTGGTGATAGGACACAATAAATAGGTCTTGAGGAGCCCCTTTCATGTGGAGATGTAGGGAACGCATACAAGACTAGTGTTCTTGCAGTTTTTATAGTAATATTTTTTTCGTCAAAATAAATAAAATATTTATTCAATACAGGTATAGAATTTAATTATTTTCACATGTTGATATAAAATATCAACAGTCCTTGAATATATTATTAAGTATAGCAGTATTTGATGACAACAAGTCTTCATTAAATTCCAGGAAACTCTTGACAGATATTCAACAACTGTTGATATAAATATGTCAATTTGATTTTTTTTAAATATGTGAACAAAATTAAGCTATTGGTTGTACTGAATAAATGTTTTATTTATTTTGACCATCAAAATGCATTGATATAAAAACTGCAAATATACTGACCTTTTCTCAAGTTCCATACATCCCCACCTTAAGCAGCAGCTGTTTAGGAAAGTGTCACCCATCCAACTATATCAACATTGGGCTGATTTCTCGATCATATTACTCTTGTGTAAGGTATTCAGGACAAATTTTTGTTCTGATTGAAACTGTGAGTCGGCTCCAGATATCCATTGGACAGGAACACATGTTGGTGACGTCATGAATCTCAAAGGTGTGACTTCACATCAACATCCACTGTGGCTGCAGAAGGAAAGGGAGAGCTGAAACTAGGTCATTTACTGAAGTATCATTTAACTAAAGGTAAAAAATATTAAATAAAAGGTTTATAGATATATAACACAGGAGCCAATGCATTTTGATGGAGAAAAAATAAGGTTGAGCTTTTTTTATACCTCTCATGGCCATTAGTTGTTTCAAACAACCACGTCTTCGCTCTCACTATTTGATAAAACGAGATGTGTGGCATAATTTGAATATGTTGATCCTGTTTTGGTGGTCAAAAGGTCTAAGGCAGGCATTTTATAATTGCAGCCCATGGGCCGCATGCGGCTTGATCAATGGTTTTAACGGCCCAGGACCTTTTAATGAACCAGCATACTCCTACAATACAGCCAATTCTACTTTTTATAAAAGTTGTAACATGCGCCATTTCATATTACAGTTTGAACTCATTAACTTTAATCTTTACATCTATTATGGTTTCAGTCTGTGGTCTGGGCCAGTTTTTATTCATTCCATACATTTTCAAATACCGGCTTGCTATGCCTTTCGTAGCTTCATATACCTTGTAATCTACCTTAAGAACAATACAGATACAACATCCAGTCCCCAGGTGTTGATTAGTCACTGTAAAAGAGTAAAGCACATTTCATCAATGATACAATTTTGAGCCATGCAGGGAATCGAACTCGGGACCCTTAGCTCAGCATACTGACAAGCTACTGACTGAGCTGAGGTTTCAGATACATTAACTGTAATGCAACGCCTTATTATCCGTATGGGCAATCCACATTTTCACTAATGGGCTAGGGTTGTGGAAGGCAGAACTCAGAGAAAATGGTACCCGATGTTGCTTTGAGAGAGACTTTAAACTCACTAACTATAATAATATTATCATGACTCAAATCCATCATAAGAACCCATGATCCTCCTCCTCCAGGCAGAGTTGGACCAGACTAGATGAGTTGACGTTTGAACTTATTCTCACTGATAAAGGCTAGCTAGATTGTTGAAAATAGTTATTTTAGTAAAAATAATCACGATTAATAGAATTTAGCATATAGATTGAAACACGATACAATACCTTTATTATCACTGTGACTTAATACCAGTTAGGGCTATGCGAGTACATTAAGTTACAAAAAGAAGGTTCGAAGGGGGTAAACTTTTAGAATCATAGCTAGTATCATACCCACTTGTTCGGTCAAGTTGTCTTAGACTCAGCCTCTCAGTCACTGAAATAACATGACAGTAAGATAAGTGTTTAAATCCCAGACGGGTGTATAGAGGCATTTAAAAATGGTTTACCACAATCTTGCCACGCAAATGTGATTACATATCCCTAGAATTTTACCTTTCTCATTCCTAATCAGTTAGTGTAAATATGCGGATAGCCCGAATTGACAAAAATACTTGATGAAAAAATAAACTCATCTACAAATTCGATAAATATATTTTAGGCAATTCCATTAGTACTTAATAATTACTATGAATTAGTATATGAAGACTTAGTTGCCACCAGAATAAGGTTGTTTAAATTTGGCAAGTACGCTATTTAGTATGCCTTAATTATGAGAAAAATAAAAAAATTGAAAAATTCAAAGGTGGATTAAATAGCTCAAGAAACTTACCAATGGAGACAATCTAAATTATAAATATCATAAACTTGAAAAATCCAAGATTACAGATCCAAAATGGTGGATGAAACGTACAAATTGAGTCATAGAGAGCTTAAATTATTTTGGTATGGACGCTATGGAGCATTCCATTGTATATAAAGGCACAGTAAAAATTTAGACATATTAATGGTATGCAAATAAATAGCATATCATTTTACGTTTTGTGTATATAGCTAATGATAATGTTTTAATATTAGGTCCCCTTTATTACCATCTATAAATAAAATAAAATTCAAAATCTGTCTCTACATTTTATTTAGTCTTTATTTGTTTGTTTGTTGACAGTAAACTCAAAAAGTACTAATCGGATCAGGATGGGACTTTTTCTATTATACTTATTATTTTTGATATTATCAATGAATGAAGCATTTGCTAAAAAAACAACTGTTAGTCTTGTTACATCTAAAGTTTGTAACCATTCAAATTTATTAACTTTCGATGTCTTAGTCTTCTTTGTAAGTCTCCTTTTGGCAACGAGGGCTTTGAAAATATCAACAAACAAATTATAAATCACCTTGGCAGCAAGTATTTTGAGATAGAAACAAGTATGGACAATTTATATAAATAAAAGTTCTAATGCAAACAAGAATATAAATTCCAGTGTCAAATCATAAGATAATAATGCAGATTATAATACAGTGACATGTTTTCATAGTTTTGTTTGTTGTTTCGTATTCATATTACTAGTTAAAATAGTCTTTATTTGGTAAATAAAAATACACATGTGACGTTCGACATGCTTATTTAATTTAATATTACATTTACACACATATGTATTTAGATAAATAAATGCCTACTCTTATTAATAGGCATCTTGAAAACGAAAGCTGTGGACGGATACATTGACAGAAATAAGCAGTTTCAATACCATATCCTCTCAAGCAGCTCTTTGCCTTCATTTGTATAAAGGTTTCATCATCCAAGCCTAGAGACTGTGAGGAACATTCTCTGATAATTTCGAAAAGTACTTTGCCAGGACGAGTGATAATAATTCTTCCTGGTGTTTTAGTTGTGAAAATCTAGGGGTAAAAAGATTTTGAGCAGGCTGCGCTGAAGGTCAAGATCGCGGTCGGGATGGATATTTCATCCATGTAAATCAAAAGCATTGAAAGTAATTGGTAGGATCATGCTGAGGAGGTCACCCTTGCCATCACCATCGATACAACACTGCGATGTCAATGACAAAACAAACTATTTTATTTTTATCATCGCGGCCTAGAACGATGGTGGAGGTCTTCTTGACAGAAATTGGTTGAGCTGGATCACGTGTCCTAAAAGGAACTGTTGAGTCCATAGGCCAAACAGTACGTATACATTGCGTGATTTGTTGATGTGAGATTTCTACAAAGTACAGCGTAATTTCTAGTTTTCGCAATGAAAGAACAGTAAATAAAACCATCATCATCAAAATTATCAATACCTACAGGATTCAGTGGTTGCTACACAAATAAAATATTAGTGTTTACTAATGTGGCTTCCCAGTGGGGACGGAACCTTATTTGTTTAGGGGTGGCAAGCAAAAATTTTATAAGGGACTTGCTTTCCACACTCCCCCCTACATTGCTTCCCTCTTCCCCTCTGAATATATATATATTTAAATTGGATGTCCTTAGAGGTATCTGTAGTAGTCCTAATCCCCACATTATGAATATTATAATATTTTTACATGTAATTTGGAGAAGTCTTCCACAGATTTTTTTATAACTTAGATGTTAATAAAATTTATTTGAAGTACCCCTCCTTCAATTAAATTTTGAAAATGGGAAACTTTTATAAGAGATCGAACCGTCACTCGGGAGTACCGGTGCAGGTAAACCAACTAGGTGCACCGGCATTGGTTACAGATAGGTTAATAGTAATTTTCGAACCTCCCAAAGTAAGTTCAGAACAGAAATTGTAGTCATTAGGAAAAACTATTGTTACGGGATTATGGAGCCCAGTTAAATAATCAATGAATATACAAACAGGGCAATTTATTTGGCACATAAATCATAATAAAGACAGTAAATACAAATATTATATATATATTAATATATATATTAATATATATTAATATATATATATATAATATACATATTAATATATATATATATACGTGAGCGGATTGAATCGAAGTACTTCCTTGGATATTCAAGATAAATTGACAAATAGGTGGTAACATTTATACAATAGTAACCAAACAATTGAGCTATTACTCCAATTACCCGCCTCGGTGGCGTAGTTGGCTAACGCGCTAGGCGTGTTGAGCTCGACCGCCGAGGACGGGGAGATCGAGGTTCGAATCTCGCTCGGGTGAACTGGGAGTGGTTTTTCCTAAATGGTTTTCCACTCTCCCTCCACGCAAATGCGGGTTCACTTCCTCTGTATTCAACCTTCCCAATTCCTAACCCATTAGCGTAAATAGTACTTAAGCGTATAACCCGAACGGGTAGTAAGACGCGGTGCTAAATAAAAAAAAATAAAAAATATTACTCCAATTATCTGGAATCACATTATCTACAATAACATCATGGCAGTCTCAGCCATTAGTATTATTTTGATAGAAAAAATAGTATTTACATAAACTTGTCACAATATTAATTGGAGATACAGTAATATACAACTGGACTATAGCTAAGGTATCTACCCTCAGTGGTTGTAGGGATATTCAGGCAGGCAGACCCATAAACATTATACATACTAACCCACATAAGGACCTGCGAAAGAAACACAGTTTCTTAATCAAGTATAGTCCAAACTTGATACCTAAAACTGGAAAGGTCCTCTATTTAAGTTCATTCCCAACTGGTACCTTAAATAGACAAACAATCTGTGCAAATTACGCGACCACCGCTAGGCCTGGACAATATATAACTCGCTCATTGACCGCTTGGAGATAATACATGAACAAACCTACAAACAACAAACCATATTTGATGAAAACCAAAGGATTACACTCAAGGCCATATTCCATAACAATAAACATTATAAATGACAATAACATCATGACAACTTTCAAAATTAAAGATCTGGAATGAGTTATATCAAATATAAATTATAAAAACCCTTATCTATTTTTTTACCTTAAAACAATTTATACTGCTGAGGTATGTACATAATGTCAATTAATATAAAGATTACAACTTTTATTTGTTATCTCGTCCACGTAGGAGACACCTTTCCTATGGTGCTTAACAAGGCTACGACGTCTAGGGCGTTTCTTCCAACAATAATATCGCAGAGGGACCCTAACTGGTTAATCTGGCGTTGCTCGTCGACAGATTAACGGTGAAGAATGAATTAACTTCTCTCCTTTCTACCTAATTTATGTAGTAAACAATGGCAGGTACTGGAGGGGTATGTAGGAGATATCTCTAGCATAGTCCAGTTCATTTTCACTGAAAAATAGCGTCCACCTACTGTGTAATGGGTTCCCTCAATTAATTTCTGGTATTGAAAAAAATAAATGGTATGGAACTCAGCACGGATTTTCTCGCTCTATTGTTTAAAAATGGAGTTATTTAATCAAAACTAGTAATATGTGAAACGAAATAATATACACTAGCAAACCCAAGCATAAATCGCACTATATTTATGTAAAACATTTTTTGTGTCCCGGTTTAAAATTTTATAATTTTATTTTTAAATTATTAATGTCCTCATTTGTATGTTTTGACTGATAAAAGAGATCAATATTGGGTCCACAGGGGTCAACACTTCGTATTAAAATTTCAACTTCCGTTTAAAATTGTTGATATTTTATTAGGTGTTGCACATCTTCAGGTCATCGCATTGCTATTAAATTCATTTAATATCATTTTGGTAAATACTAAATATTAATATTGACTATTAAGTCTAAAATGGAGATAGATCATTGTTGTACAAACATTTATCCTAAGAGGTTTAAGGAAAAATAACATAAATTTTTTGAGAGACTTACTTATATTTAATTACTCTATGGCATTAGAGAATTATTGCGTTCAAAATTTCGAAGTATCCCTTTACAACTAAAGCTCAATAAATTGTATTAATATATTTGCCAATATCTCAGAAACTGTTGGTTTTATAAAAATATATTTCATATAAAAGTTTTTTATTTTTAATAATACTACAATTTTCAATGATAAGTTATTTAGTATCTCAAATAGTTGTGGAGACACGGAAATTTCAGCTTCTGTAAAGTACCCTAAAAGTCATTTTCATAGGAAAATTAAGATATTCAGTTTATTTATAATCTTTATCAACGCCTAGATCCGAATTTTAATCAAAAACGTTAGAGCCGATTTTGAGAAAATCGATTTTTTCTCTTTTCGCTATATATTACACTACTTTAATTTTAAGTTTAAACAAACACACACACAGACGGCATTGCAAAGACCACTTTTTAGGGTTCGTAGGTCATGATACGTCGACATCCATCAATATTTCACGTTAGTTTTTTTTTTCGGTCACAATACTTTACCTTTAGTGTTCGAAAAGTTAAAAGATACCTAAATTTTCGTATAGCTTGAAAGTTATTGGTTTTATTAAAATATGCTTCCTATAAAATATTTGTGTTATAAATAGGTCTATATATTTGTTATGATAAGTAATTTAATATCTCAAAGAGTTATGGAGATACCATAAAAATTTATAATTTACACATCAAACCGGAACACTTAAAGTCATTTTGCCGAAATATTGAGGGTAGCCATTTTATTTGAAATATTTATAAATGTTTTGAAATAAAATTTAATTAAAATCGTTAGAGCCTGTTTTGAGAAAATCGACGTTTTCTCTTTTTGCCCTTCAGTAAACTAACCTTAATTTTAGGGTTAGTTATCCAATTCCAAAAACACCTCGGGGGCAGCCTTATGAAGACCCTAGATACTAAGTTCTAGCCCAATTGTTAAAACAGTTTAGGCTCTAGTTGGTGGTACAGACAGACAGACAGACAGACAGACGGAAAATCAAGAACCACTTTTTTGGATTCGGGGGGGGTCATGAAACGTCGAGATTCATCAAAATCTCGAGTTCGATTTTTTTGACGGTTACAATACTTTATCTACCCATAAGAGAGCAAGAAAGTAAAAATCATTTGTGAAATTGTGGTATCTATTTTATCAATATTGAATTAACGGCCAAGTATTGAGTGTTGCTTAGGTTTTTTAATTAGTTAAATGTATAAGGCATGCACATATCATCATTTGGGCTATAAATTGAAAGTGCAAATGCTCAATTGTGTACCTGCTTTGGAGTAAATCAGAAGCACACCAAGTAGGTGCATCAAAAGCACACCTCTGTAGGCTTAGAGCTTCAAATGGCAACACCACTTATTGCCATCGGACTGCTCACATTAGACGACCATAATCACAACTTAATCATCACTTTATAAATTCATTCGCTTTATTGTCTCCCCTAATTTGACCCATTCGATCACTAATGATAGCTATCTATCTAAATCTGAGCTATATTGTGTTTTCATCCTGTTCATGACCACTACTCGTATTGAACTAACATCCTCAGCAGTCAACAGTTGTGAGATATGGTCATGGTGGTGACAGTGACTAATAAATACAAAAAATGAATATTTTTCAAAAATTACAAGTCAGGTATTTAATATTGTATATGAAAACAGCCATTTAGAGATAGAATGGAGGAAGCTTCAGAAGCATGTTTTAGGTAATTCCTGTAAGCGGAAAGCGTCGATAATTTGATTGAAAGACCAGTTAAAATCATACAAACCGTACCCAAGTGTATTGACAGTAACGAAATGGCTAAAGAATACGTCATTGATTATAGTCTAGCAATATATCGTGAACGCATAAAAAAAAAATCCCATAAAGCCAAAATCAATATTTGAAGCAATCGTTCAATTAAAAGAAACCAAAATTTATACAACAGTAATGATAAATCACGTTATATGAAAGATGATATAATTTCTATAACTTGTGAGGGTAAGTTAACACTACTATGTGAAAGTTATTTCAATATAATTTCCGATGGAACTTTTAATGTGTGTCCAAAAATTATCCATCCATTTTACACGATTCATTCATTGGTCAGTGGTGCATGTCATCAACTTGTGTTTTCATTCTTAGCCAGTGAAAATACAAACGTCTGTATATAAATGTAGACTAATATACAAAGTTTGTATGCTAAACTAGTTTCCCCCGAAAGGTTTTATTTTGAGTTTTGAAAAGTCTGCTCCTGTTGCATTATAAATAGCCAGAAGAAATAGACCTACCCAGCGTTGCCCATGGTAGCCACGCTATTGCTTGTCTTGTTATGCTCGATACGGTTTTATTTGTTTAAAACAAGACAGAATATTATATCTCTTCATTTGATTTCTTCTGACTTAATATTCAACTAATTTAAATGAATCAAATTCAAATTTTAGAATATCGGCTTCGAGGTGCCCATGTTGTGCACAGGGGCCACTCATTTTAAAATTCCAGACCTCTACTTTCTGTAGATATCAAGCAATGCTCATTACAGACAAGTTCTTCATTTTATACATTGATATTTTCTGAAGCCACTCTCAAGGCTTGTTATTATCATTTAGGGCAAGATTTGAATATGAAAATTGTCGAACCTGGATTGTAGGAAGAAAACAATAACCCAATTCGGAAGAAGACAGATTTAAATAATCTTTCTGGTTTTACATATCTGAAATAAATGAAACGGTACTCCACACCGACTTTCTCTTTTTTTAATCTTTAAATAGAGAGATTTACTAAAAGTCGCAATATTGGTGAGACTAATAACATTGTTTCAAAAACACTACACTAAATAACATAATTGGAATAATATACAAAATGATATAAACGTTGATTAAAGAGGAACATTTCTGTCCACCAACGAGCTTAACAATCAATTTCATATTTCTAGGTACTCCATACAATATAATCTTCGAATCATTTTTATCAGCAATCGCACTTTGAATACCTATCATATATATATATATATATATATAATTTGACTTTCAAACTATATATATATATATATATATATATATATATAATTTGACTTTCAAACAAAGCATTCATATTGATAATTGTGCAAGAATTACCTTGATGAAATTTCTTTAGTAAATTTCTTAATGTGTTTATTACGATGATTACTATACTATGATAATTCTTCTTTGTCCTACATAAAAACTACTTTTGTTATCATCAGTGTACCCTTCCAGGCTCACCATACAGTGACAGTAATTTTTATGATGAGAACCTTAGAGGTATTACATCTTAATTTACATGAAGAGAGAAAGAGAGAATGGTAAATCGTTTAGGAACCACACATTTAACACCCAACCTTGCTAAAAACTCCAACAGCCACGCCATCATCAACCTTGAATATTGGGAGAGTAACCCTAATCACGTGTCCACCAAGTGGGTAGCTAATTATTAATGGCTTACCTTATTCATATCAAAGTGGCGGAATAACCTTAAAGCTCAATTTCGTGTATAAGTCCAACTAGAATACAAAATATTTTCGTATGTATAATATGGTAATTCCTATAAAGATAACATTTAAAATTCCTTAATTGAAGATTTTTGTTTAGTTTTAGACACACCATATTTGTTTATATGCTAGTCTTGAATTTGTGTATTACCTTATGTGGTTGGAAAGCAATGGTTAGACCTAACCAAATATATTCAAATGTCTCTTGTAATGTTAAAAAAAAATTATAAATATTTTGTTAATTTACTGAGCCCATCTACCATACATTTGTAGATATAAATACACAATACACAGCCTCAATATATCTGACAGTAGTTTGATCCCCCAATTTCCCTCTCTACCAAGCTAAGATCTAGAAAGAGAGGGATGATGAATAGATGAAAGAAGATATTCCTAATCAAACCATTTATAAGGGGGTTAGAAAGGATCACGTGCCACGTGCCAAAATACACATAATGTATCGTCTCAAGAGATAAATTCTATATCGTGTACCTACTAATTCAAGGTGAAAGCAGCCATGCAGCCATGCCGAGAATTAAATCTGGGACCCTTAAATTACTATTCAGACGCGCCACCGACTGAGCTAAGGTGTGTCGGACAGCCATAATTGTGATGCTTCGTATTAAAATATTGGTAATTAATTTGATACCTATAAAATAAAACTAATATATAGAATATAAAACTGATATCAATATAGATAATTATTCTAAATTACTAGCGTTAGATTTTAATAATTTTAAGTTGTGTAACTCACTATCAAAATATGTAAAATATAATTTTTCAATCGCAGAATATGCGGCATATTCTTTAATACCTACTGATTTGAATGAAAGAGAAAAAGGTATTTAATTTCTTTAAATTAGTTTAACTTCTTAGCTTTCTTCTTTATTACTCGTAATCTGTGTATGGAAAAATTGCTATCTTCCTTGTATTTCAGCATATACTCCTATATTTATCTTAAAACGTACATACGAATTTCTTAAATTATTCACAAATATACAATCGAACAAATTCCCTTCATTTCAAAGAGAGGAATGAAAATATTCTGCCCAAAAACAAAATGATAAACTTGTATCTTTCCAACCCTTAAGAGAATTTTTGCTGGCTACGCGTCTTGAATACAAAGATCCAATTTACTTTGCAAGGAATTTTTCCCCCACCAAAAACCCTCTTTTTATATCTTCACTCCCTTCGCTTTCTTTCCAACAATGTTTGTTATATTTCAGCCCCCAAGGATTTACGTCTTCATCCCTTCTTTTATAATCAACAAGGGTTCTTCAGCACTCTGTTAGTTTTTTTCTTATTCATTATCATCCCTTTTGCTTCTGTATGCTTTAACATAAGTGGAAAAATGTTATAAGTAAGAAACCTCTCACTGTGCTACATGTTATTCTTTCTATATGTAAATGAAACATCCCATTTTCGTGTACCAGTTGCAGCTCGAGAAATATTTGAACCTTTTTTTTTCACTACATCTTACCACTTGTTTGGTCCATCGGCATTTGACTGCACTAATAGGCTAGAGATAGGAAAAGTGAAATACTAAATAAATTTATCCGCAATTGTGTGAGGTGGACATTTTGATAAACTCTCAGTGCATCCAGTCAGCCTTGCTATTAAAGATGTACTGTACATATACAAACATTATATATGTAGATTTATACTAGCTTAATTAACTGTAAATACATAATATATTAGATACACACCTATATAATGAGTTAAGATAAATAAAATAGGTTATATGTGAATTAATGATTGAAATATTATTTTTAATTCATATACTTTTTTGTACTACGTCTTACTACTTACTACCCGTCCAAGCTATCCTCATTATTTTTAGCACCGCGTATTACTACCCATTCTGTTTATACGCTAATGTACTAACTATGCCTGTTATTTTAGGGATTGGGAAGGCTATATTTAGAAGAAGTGTACCCACATTTGTGTGGAAATCCATTTTGTTAAGACCAACCTCGGTGCACCCGACCGAGATTTGAACATTGATCTCCCTGTCATAGAAAGTCTTGTCTACTGCGAGAGTAGAGCGTTAGACCATGCAGCCACCGAAGCGGGTTATTCTCGATTGATTACTCTAATGAGCAATGTATGATGAAGGTAAAATTTAACAAAGTTATCCATGCTAAAGTGAGGAGGGATATTAGGAAGCGATTAATAAAATTCACTCTCTGTAGAGACGGTCGTGATTCAAACTCTGACTTGATGAAGTTGGAATATCAGACTAAGTGAACCTGACTTCAAATCCACCCACCTATCGATGAAGGCAATGAACATTCGTTGAAACTGGTAATGATTATCATTGACTACAACATTTAACTTATGGAAACCTAATGTAAAAGAAGCATCTAGAGATATGCATGAGATTCCACTGAAAAAAAGAAAAAGCAGAATAATAATTATTTTTTAAAGTTATTTTGAAATTTGGAATCAACCTCTCAACTTTCAAGCTAAGGGCAGGAGTTCTATTACCATCTGTTGGTAGCTATGCATTTGAATTAGTTATAAATGATTAATTAATTAATTAAATTCAACACCATATTATAAGACATACATTCTAGTCTTCTCTCATCAACTTACATTTTATAAGATCTGAAAGAGAAAGTAGAAAAAAACACATATAGCTAATTATGCATTTAAAAGTTACTCTAAAATTATCCTCTTTAGGTTTCGAGTGTACGTATTTTAATATTTCTTCGTATGGAAATATTTGTCATATGTTGTATGAAAATGTTTGAAATGAAAATATATTAAAAACATTTTTTTCAAAAATTAACCACAAAACAGATAAAATTTTAGGTCTTGCACTAACTCCTGGAACATAAAATGCCTCACCTCATTCGATCTTTCCAAGGTTCCCGTCAGGCTCATTCAAGTCATGAACTTGTGATTTTTTTTATTTAGTAGGAGTAGATGACTCACCTTATATTTTGTGGCATAAGGTATATTTGTTTTTAAATTGGTTTCTTATATATTTTTATTTTTTTATCTATGTAAACTTAAATATGAACCGTTTGAACGGATAAGGTAGAGTTCAAAATCCAGGTCAGGTAGGATCCAGGATTGCTTATAGGCTTATATATAACTTCTAATGGCTGCATGGTGCACCTAATTTTAGATTTATCTAAAATTTTAATAGAATGCATTACTAGGCGAATTATAAATAATATATAATAATATAATAATAATAATATAAAATATATAATAAACAAAGTTTTAGCCTTTTATCTCGCTTACAAATGACTGAAAATATAGTCAGCAGATTTGATGGCAGATGCATTGAACTAACATAATGTATTTAAAAACTTCTAAAATAGGATTTAAACCATTAAATTACCTAAACAAAATATTTAAATAAATATTTAACCTTTTTCTGTAATATTGATGTAAACCCGTTATTGATTGTAATTTTTTCACTACACTTACCGATAATTAAAATAATATTCCGTTTTAATTGATTGTATGCTTAAAATATTGTAATATATATGCCTTACTTCTGAATCAAAGATTCTTTACTTGCAGGAAGTATGGTTTCAAAATTATAAGGGAAATTAATACAAGTTTTTTCTACTTATTCTATTAACTAGCTTTTATGATGACAACTTTTAAGATTCTATTTGCTAAGTAATGCTTACCTTCCACCACAGCTAAGTTATTCCGTTGCAAGCAAACACAGTTAATTCAGGAATGTGAGTGGAATGAACCGTTGCTACAATTTAAATGAAAAAAATGTATCAGTAAGAAGGAAGCATGGACGGATTATATGGCACGTAAAATATTGTAGTTGTTTTGTTATTAATTTTATAAGAATAATTTACTATCAAAATATGATATTGTGTTAATTAAATTCATGTATATAACACACTGATACGTGATGATTGTCCACAGGACTAGTTCTGACAGCTGAATCAAATTTAGTTACGTGAAAAATGACAACTAAGACATGGTCCAAGATTGATTCACGTGATAAGGCTGTCTTTTTCACTTATTTGAATAATATTGTGTGTTGTAGTTGGCAAGTATTTATATATTTTTATACTCATATATTGAGTACATAGACATACCATTTAGTTTATTATTTAAATTTTACTATTAAATACATACTCTTGTCTCCATTGATGAGTGATCAAGAATGATTATAATTGTTCGATACTAGGAATAACCATAACTACATCAGTTTGCTCTTGACATAATTAAGTTGGTTGGTTTTAGTTAGTCATTTTCAATAAGTAATCTACTATTTATAAAATAATATATATAATTACATTAAAATGTATCTAATTTGTAGTAAAAATAAAATTATCTTTTTGTAGTAGTAAGAAACTATGCTCTTAAGTCCAAACAATCGAAGAAGTTTCAAAGAATAAAGATAGTATATTTATATTAACTAACTGTATGACTACCAATTTAATTTACTGGCCAGAAACTAGCAATCATCCAGTAAATATAATAGTTCATTTTTCATTGTAATTATCCATTGTATAATAATGTTATTTTTAAGATTTGTAGTCCTCAGCTATAGAACGCTGTCGTGGTAAATTACATTATATAAGGTATAGGTGGCAAGAGGACTCAATTACTATGTTTTTACTATAGGACCTACCATAATTAACAATTGAAAAAACAACCATAAATGATTAAATTACATTCATTAACGAACTAGATTATATGGTTAGACCAAGGGAGAGATTATGCTCTTTATTATTATGTGTCTTTATAATAATAATAGGAAATGAGTACTCTTAGAAACCTTATGCGAGTAAGAGTACGCTAAGCGTCGTCCAAGAGTATGCATGCGTATGATATTAGTTGTTATATTATGTAAATAAACGTAAACAACTGATATAATTGAGTATATATTAAGTAAATAAAATGATAAATATCAATTAAATTGTATAGCTTTCCTTTTATTTCATGAATTGTTAGGATAATGTGAAAATATACAAATAGGGTTGTGCTTAATGACTCCTAGCAGAAGCCACAAACGAAAGATCCGATGCCATTGAATGATGAACACTGTCCATGCCACCATTCTCAACTGTCATCGCATTTCACACAGTCATCATCATCATCATCGAATGGCTCACCACAGCCGGGATGGGAAATTTATTCAACTTAAATAACATTAGAAGTTGAGGTTGATGGGTAGTCACTTGCTCTATCCAATTTAAGTTTTTTGTCCTTATTTTTTTCTCCATATTTTTCTTCTGTTTCTTCTCAGCCCTCGCCCTCTTTCTTTCTTCGTTCATACGCAGTTTTACCTCTCTTTTTCTTATGGTGACCACGATGGTATTTCGAAATTCTCCCCCTATCTCTTTCTCTGGTTCTCGTTCTGGTATTTTGACAGAGGATGAAAATGAGTAATATGGACCCTTTAATTGGGATAACTATGTTGTTCTACAACTGCATCATCTTCTTATTATATCTCGCCTTTATGGACTGATTTATCATTGACGATGTTGTGATGGTAAAGTATCTCAATGTCATTAAACTCTGCAGCAAGGAAATCTTCTTCTGAGGACAAATCGGAATTAAAAGGAAATATGCTTATAGTAGAAAAAGCGTTTGAAGCCTTTTCAGTAGTTGCGCATTTATTGTACGCAGCCTTGAATAAACCACAGATCTGCATTTGTGTGACTGCTCTTCCTGAATGGGAGTACAACAATTTATACACTTCTTGACTCTATCCAATGGTTGCAGCAAGTGACCACAATGAGGAGGTTGGGATAGAAGAGTAGTGTGATTTTCTCTACAAAACTAAATAGCTGGTAGGTATTAATGTGAAGCATATGAAGTTGTCAAGGATATGGATAATTGGATCGTTGGCTGAGAACTTCACATGTTTGATGAAGGGTTTCAATCAATCTAGGAATATATATATGTTCATATAACCTGACTCAGAAATCAATGGCAAGGTATCTCAAGGAGCACCTTCGTAAAGTATAAATTTAATGCATTTTCTAGGAAAAGTTACACCCAGTGAAATGTAGGATCCTTTCGGAATCACACATCAAACTGCCGACATTATCTGACCTTTTTCCCCAGACATTGTTTTGAGAACAGCTTTTTTTCCAACTTTAGCATCATAGTTTCTAGGTAGTTTAGTAATGACAGATTTTTCAAAAAATACAAATATTGTACAAATGACTTTTACAATTTTGTTCCAAATGTGTATCTTGGGAATGTTTGACATGAAATTTAACAGTGTGTACTTGTTCTATGGGTAAAATCACATTTATGGGTATATTATGTTTGATAAATTTTTTAAATACTTGAATAATTTACAACATGACCCTAATGATTTGGTTCCAAATAGGTATCGTTGGATTATTTAACATGACAATTTAATAATGTATATTTATTTTTGAGGTGAAATATCATTTACGGGTAGTTTACTGACGACTGAGTTTTCAAAAATTGGAAATATTTTAAAAATCGCCCTAGTGATTTGGTTCCAAATGAGTAAGCTCTTGGGAGGGTTTGACATGACAAATAATAGTTTATATTTGTTTTGAGGTTAAAAAGCTCATTAATGGGTAGTTTTACAAATGACTTATTTTTCAAAAACTTGAATTATTTAAAAAATCACTATACCAATTTGGTTCCGAATGGTTATATTGGGTGTGATTTATATGGCAAATAATCCTTTATACTTTGTTTTGGGTAAAAATTCAATAAAGGGTCGGTTACTAATGAGTGTTTTTATCAAATTTGAATTATTTTAAAATTTTTATAATGATTTGGTATTATAATGTATATTTGTGGATTGTTTGACCATGACAAATTAAGCTGTACACTTATTTTTGAGAGGAAAATTTTATTGTCAGTAGGTTACTGATGACATTTTTTTGATAATGAATACTAAAAAAGAACTATTTAAATTGTATCAAAATAGAATTTTGTTGAGTGGCTTGTATTATAAATAGTTGTGTAGCTTTATTTCAAATCATTTAATAGTGGTAAGCTATGAGCTGATTTTTGTAAAAAAAAAAAAATTTTTTAAGTAGTTCTAAAGATTTGGATAGAAATTGGTATCGGGAGACTATTTTACATATAAATAATAATGTATCTTTATTTTTCTAAAATGAATAAATTTAAGGGAGGTTTACTTTACAATAGATTACAGAAAATTTAATTTTTTGAAAATTGACATTCAATGTTGAATTCAAAATGGGAATCTGGGAAGAGTTTTTATGCTAAATAAGAATGTTTTAATTTTTACAAATATCAAATAAATGTAGGATTGCTTTAAAGTTAAAGTTGAAAATTTGAAATTGTTAAAACTATTTGAACTATATGGTTTAAAAATTTATATATAAATAATGACTATTATGATTAACAAGTTGTGTTTTTTATGAAAAAAAACCCCAACTATGGATAATCTATTCAAAGCCTATTTTTGAACATTTTATTCGAAGCCATAATATACAATTTGAGAAAGTTTGCACGAATGTGTCGTTCCTACAATTTATTTCTTGTGAAATCCATTTATACTCTCTATGATAGCCTGGTCTTCAACATTATTCCTAAGTATTCGTCTACCTATTTGAATGGAATTTTCTCACCTTCAATACCAAGATTTTCCTTGACGCGAGTCCTTCTAATGGAGAATGCGATTGGAGTGGACTTGTTTTGGTTCACTTTGATCCGCTATCTTGCCAACAAATGTTGAAACAAGTACAGATAGCGTTGCATGGATATATGTGGATCTTTAATGTTTCTGTTGGCTGTATATGCTCTTGTATGGTTTGCAAACAGCCTGATTTGTATTCTTGAGTATGTGTAAATGCTGGCTACGTACATGCTGTTTAAGAGGTCGTTAAAGCAGATCATTTCAATTGTCCCGTTTTTATTCCTTGGTATCTTATCTAAAGTTGTTTCAACGTCAATCAGAATGGCTGCTGTTATTTCTTTATTGTTGAAACCAATTACCCTATCTTACAAATGGTAAGTATGAAATAGGGTTAATGGTTGAGTTTAGTTCACGGACCCTAGGTGTCTGGAATCATCCGGTGATCCTTATTTATGATTTATATTGTCCGAGAACAATTTTTTCTAACAGATTACTTATGCCACCCAGCAGGCTTGTTGGTCTATGGTTTTGAGGGAACTGAGTACTCTTTTCAGTCTTTGGGAGCATTATAACCCCCATTGTTTTCCCTGTTTGGGGGAAGTAACATTCTGCAATTGTTTTAAGCAATTTCCGTAGGAACATAATCAATTTTTTGACAGATTTACTCAAAATTTCATTTGAGACATGATTGTCTCCTGGGGATTTCTGTGGATTAAATGTCTTGATCACCTGGTTAAATTCATTTTTTGTTACAGGAGGTTGAAACTCCTTTGTAGGCTCTGCCAATACTAGGCTCACTACCACCCTTAGATTCCTGGAGAAGTCCTCTTATAGAGGGACAATGTTTGCCATAAGCAGGTCATCTACTGATTCGGTTTATATATTCTGCTTTAGCTTCCGAGATGTACTTTAACTCACCCCTTCAATAAATTGTTGGAGTTTCTCTTTTCAGCTTCATTACCAAAATTACTTTAACTGCCTTCCAGATATTATTGTCCCTGTTTTCGGCTTCTGATACGTATATTGTTCCTATTTGCTACTTTTAACTATTTGTGCATCTTGCTTACCAAGGCTCTTAGCCTCTTGTATTCCATCCTGCGGAATGTATTTCAAGATGCTTGCTATTCACGAAGTGCTCCTTCCTCTTTGCTATCAAATAATATATATATTGAAGGCCTCGTCAGAGTGTAGATCGAGGAAATTCAAACATTGTTGTAATTTGGTATGCTCCTAGCAACGTTGCTGTCAGAAGGTTCATAGAGCTGTCTAACTCACCTTGGGAATTAATGTTGATATCTTCTGGTATCACTTCCTTCAGAATCCGTCTGAACTTTATCCAGTCAGTTATGGGAGATCTCTTCTTGAAGAACTTACCTTGGTATTTTTTTAGACATGGAATTATGATTTGAATCCTATTCGTTTAGTAGGTCTATTATAAGTTATTCTGGTTGAAAATTGATATAATTTATATCATTCAAAGCGATATCTACAACATCAGAAAGAAAAAGTAAACTTGCAATAAAAGGTAGGTTATATCAGTGTGAGGAGCACGTATTCTCTCACGCCTGCGTGGCCATTCCGGATTCAACCAGCACTATGTGTTTCTCTGCTGCTCCTTGCTTTATAAATCCCCCGCAGTAAGAAAAAAAAGGTTGATACGAAGTGAGGAAGTTCAAATCCACGATAGTCAATGTGTTTTTTGGAGTATTGTTCATTGTAGTGATAGTAAAGCTTCTCTTGGCGTGGTTACCACTCTTGACCTTGATTCAATATTCTTAAGTCCTGATAAAGCTGTATTTTAGTTTATAATGTTGCTTATGAAATCTATTGCCACTATCCCACACAAACCGGGGCTCCTCTCTTTACTGTATACATAATATCCCCTAAACATATTCCTTTTTGTTAATTTTAAGTCTTGCAGAGTAAAGGAATGACTATCCCCTACTCTTCTAGCAGATGTTCACATCCATTAGTTGGTTGAATAATACCATACACATTCTAGTACATAATACTTAATGAATTCCTGGTACTTTTTCTTAATATATTCACCATCCCAGATGAATCCTGTGACAGCACGGGTAGCACGACTCTTAAAGTTTTGTCAGTTTTTTTTAATAAATTCTATGTAATATATGGTGTTCTAGAAAAGTCCAAAAAGGTTTATTTCTTGAAGAATTTGTAGCATTCTTTTAAATCTGAAATTTCCTCAAAGCTATGTTTTTAATTGTTTTTAATTCTATTGTGCTCATTTCTGAGGTGTCTGGATTACTGGGCTTACAACTTTTTTGTCTGTAATATGTTGTTGATTGGATTTCATCTTAAATATAGGTAAAGTTGATAGATTTGGAAAGTGTGCATGTGAATGTAATACGGAACTTAGCTCGCCTGGTTCATATTCAGTCAGTTTATCCTTTCCCAGCCTTTGATTCTCTTACTCAATTCTCTTGATATATTCTGAACACTTTTGATAGTTCACTCAGTATTCTCCTTGGCAGTGAAGGTAACATGACAGAGTGACGCTGTCATTTTGTAGACATGCCATGGTCAGATGAGTCAAAAGGTATTTCACGCATTGGGGGGCCTTGGAACATTATTTTTGGAGTAACCAAAAATGATGTATATCCAGCATGGTAGTAATGACCCGAGAGATTTCCGGTACCTATCAACCTTGATCATTATGTGGTTGATGGTTTTTACATTGTATGTCTTGTTGACATCCGTGGTCCACGCAAGAGTGTATACAAAAATCAGCAGGGGCCAGGTTATTGACTCCTCCAAGGTCTGCGAAAAAGATTTGGATTACAACTGACGCATGTAAATGAATGAGAATCTAATGTTGTAAATTCCACTCTAATCTTCTTGCAAGGCATACTATTATGGACACCCATAGATAAGACCTAGTGTAGTTTATCCTTTGACATGGTTCAAGTAAAGTTTTCAATTGATCCTTCTCTTTGCAGGGATAACACTTTATTGTATTCGTTTAAGAATTTTAAGAAAACTTTAAAAACTGAGCTATGCAGTATACCTTAAAATTGTCCTCAAGATAGTCGCTGAGTATTTTACTAGTAATATTGTACTCAGCAGAATTTGTAATAAGGATAAAATGAGTTTTTACCTTTCAAGAGACGCTGTCCTCATTTCCTTCTTCACGTAACATCTCTGGCCGCTCCTCGGCTGTAATTTCAGCATTAGTTGACATTTTTTTCTGAGATATCCACGCCTTGGAGACTGACTAACTTCTCAGATTGGTTTGCTTCCTTTATGGATTTTTTGTTGTTGTTTATTTTCGTGCTGGGGATACCTCTGTACTTACGGTTAAGATGTGATACTGGCAGAAATGTGGCATTTGGCTAGCTAGTGCTATATTTACTAATCTTTTTAATAATGGTTGCTGTTTATTACTTCATAAATATTTCCTGTTGAAAGTTTAAAAGCTACTTTTGTGACTTTGGTGCAAAATGTCGTTGACCAATGATGTCGCTCTCCGAACCAGATAACATATCTAGTGACAAATTTGAACTATATCTCATTCATTATTAGCTAATTGCAAAATAACCCTAAACCCTTAAGGCTCAAGAGAGTCAAAGGAAAAAAAACCCTTAACAACAATTTTGCATTATTTAAAGTCTATTTTATATAAAGAAATCTACTCGCTCTCGTTTCACATTCTATTTTCACACACTGTTAATTGAAATCGAAACACGATTTACGCTATTCATTTTCTTATTGTAAAGTCTTGCTCTATTATTGATTGCTTTTATTGGCGTCAGATGTGGAGTTGGCAGTAGAGGTTTGTTATATGGCCGCTCAAAGCTATCTAAAAGTTACATTTTAAACTTTCGTAAAAACTTTACTTGTTTGTTTATTTCTGAAAAAAAAAATTCTCTAAATGTAGGATAGTTAAAAGTGAAATAGTATATTTCATTATGTATTGAGCCATATAGCTTGATTAATTAGTTTCTAGGTTTATATAGGGCTTCCCTCACCAATGATATTAGAAGAACATTTGAATAAAAATAAATGGGAAAAATTCCAAATTAAACGCAATTAATAATTGTATGTGATAAAAAACTTAAAAGAGTGGACACTACAGGTTGCTATTCACATTTAAGGTTGTTTTAAGGAGTTGGGGGGGGGGAGGGTGTAATTTGGTAAAGGACACTAAGGATGTGGACGAGGTGAGAGTGTAGGAGGGGAGCTACGGTAGGACAGAGAGTTATTCAGGTTTCAATTACAACTTTTAATTAGGAATCTCTAGACTAGTTACACAGAAAAAGAAGTAGGATAAAGAAAGGAAACGAAAAAGAGAAAAAAAAACTCTAAAATACAGGAAGGATTTTTAAGGCAGAGCGATAAAAAAAAATTTATACACACCTATACAACCACAGCTAGTCACAATAGATGTGTTGTACGATGTGTCATTTCCAGTTACCAAAGTAAATACAATGAGTGGCATATTCAAGATAGAAATGTACAGACCAAGCGTGAAGTAATATTCTGGTTTCATTTTAGAAATTGATTAAAAAGTTTTTAATTCTTTTTTTTTTTTTTGTGTGTATATGTAAGCCTAAGATCCGTAAAGGCTTATCATATTTTCTGGGTTGCTAAAATGGATTGAAGGCAGGAAATTAGGTGGGTTTTTTTCAAAAAAGTTACAATAGATTTATATTCAAGTATGGGCACTACAATTTTTTTAAATAGGCTATAGCGTACAAGGCAATAATGTATTAATGTATGCACCCACTATTAATTACTTTACCATTTAATTTTAAATATTACTAAACAAAGCAATTTCATTTAAATTAATGGAAACAATATTATGAATTACTATAAAAAGGATATCTTAATCGTCAAGAACTCATATGAAAAATGAAGACTTTTTATTTAACTATTATGATTCATAAATAATTAACAATAAATGTATAATTATTTATTAATTAATACTAATATATAACAACTATGCAATGATAAATTTCTTTAGTTTACTTGCTAATACTATACTATACATATCAAATCCAGCTATAATGATTGATTAAATTGTGGAGGACGATTTATCATATTAATTTTCTAACATCATCTAATTATAAATGCTAATAATAGCATCTTGCCCTAAATCATATCCAAACCTTTTTCTCTTTATAAAATCGTTTTCAAGATATAAACTTCTCGTAACAAAATTAAACAATGGTTAAAATTAGAAAAAAATAGCGAATGATTTATAGTTGTAATAATTAATATAAATTTTGGTAAATCATCTTTTTAATATTAGGCAAAATATTCTTAATCTTAAAAAATTTAATTAGCTTTGCTAAGGGCCACATACAAATCAAGAACTACGTCATGACTCATGACTCATTGGTACTTACCAAATCATGTGCAGTACCTTGTAATACACTGCTACAGTTTAGATTTCATTCATAATATGTTCTGCATCTTCTATATATACTTTTTTTAAGCTACAGATGAATATTTTATATTGATATCAAGTATTAAAAAAAATTCAAACAATTTCAAAGCACCTCATGTTAGGTTTCGCAAACATAGTACAATCACATATTAGCCTGGCTGATTGATATTCGATCCCCTAAATCATATTAGCAAGTAAACCAGAATATAAAATACTGTGAAAAGGCTGTGAGACTTGCATTGTGGGTTTTTCCCAATAAGGGAATGCGAACTTTTATAAAATTATTTTGACGCTATTTTTTTTAACCAACAACCATAAAGAATTCAAATTTAGACTCGCCAGGATTTCAGGATTGGGTTACAAAAAGTGCCAAAAAACAAACAATTAAGCATGTGTATATAATATTATTTTATAAAGGAAAAGGTATTCTAAATTTGTATGGTAAAACTACAAATTAATATTCACTTCCTGGAAGATATCAAAATCATTTTTTGTTGCTATTAGAATTACCATTATCCCGATGGAGAGTTCTGATTGTTATTGTATATATAACTTCAATAGTGAGCCTTTTTTAATGATATTAAGAATAAAGATTCGAATTGTTCTTTAAAAATGGAACTTTTCTAGTGTATATTATTGTTTTATGGGACACGTCTAGTTAATACTTGTTTTCATGGGTCCATATGCTCGTATATATATAAAGGTCTTTATGTCCAACTATTTCATATATGTATTTTATGACATGCTTCAATGGTTGCGTGGTCTAAGACAGGGCTATTCAATTATCGGCCTGTGGGCCACACCGGGAACAACAAGCTTCATGAATTATCCAAAGTATTTAAAGTCCAGTCGTCAATGAATTAATACAAAATACCACTATAACATTGGAAACTAAGTGGGTATAAAACTATCTCTAAATCACTCTGTCAATATAAGAACAAAAATTTTCTGTTGGTTAAGGGACCAGAAGTGTCACTTTTCCATTAATGATTTATATTTGAATTATAATAATTTGTGTTTAAATGATCTAGACATGATTTTTTTCTTTTTATATTTTCTAGTATTATTCTTTTATGTTTAATGTCACTGAAATAGATACTTATTTTTCAAAGCGTGTCTTTTACTGAGCTAAGAGTCTCGGGTTAAATTCCTGTCATGGCTGAAAAATGCATCATTGGTGAAATTAGTGTTTCCCTCTTAAGAGTGTAAAATAATGGCCTGGGGTTGTCTGTTTTAGATTTAAGTTGGTTTATAAGTCATGTGTTGATATAATCTGTCTTTTCAGAAAGTGCACGCTATATATCTCAAATAAATGAGAATAAATAAATTCTATTTGAGGTATATAACGTGCATTTTTTGAACTTACGGATTATATATTTACACGAGATTTTCTATACTCGAGAGCAAAAGGACTTTACCAATTTTGTCGGGAAAGTTATTTTCACATACCTTCCAGGGTTATTCTACATGTTTCAATCGACATGAGACGTCGACCTCCTACGAAGGAAGCTCTGCTACGGAATTTTATTGCATAAGTAAAATTCCGGTGAACCTGGATAGGTTTGAACCCACGAACATCGGGTACTGAGGCGAGCACTTTACCCAAAGCCCACTGAGGTCAGCGATAAATAAATAAAATATATAGCCAAATATATTACGTTTCACTCTTTTAGCTCTTTCTAACTGCAAAATTATACTCAAATAACATTCAAACCTACGGCCAAACTGAATTAAATGTCTGGACTGCCAAATATTAAGATTTTTGCAGTGGTCTGCTTGGATGACTGCAATTGAATAGCCCTAGTCTAAGGCATAATTTTTAAAGTATACCAGACTGCCATTGTCATGGAGTTGAGAGATCATATCCCGTTCTGATCAAATGAGGGTAGTTTTTCCTAAATTATTTTACCACTATTCTTCCACGAAAACGTGGGTATATATTCCCTAAATTCTGATTTTAACTTCCTCGTCCCTACTCCTTTAACGTGGTTAGTTAAGTATGCCTATAACCAAAACGGATTGTATACCTAAAATATTTCTCTGGTACGCTTCTTCTGAATTCCTCCTCCCTTTTGACTTAACTTATGAGGGTGATTAAATTGCATTTAGCTATGCCAGGTATTATGCCACGAGGAAAAAATAAATAGAATGAAGCTAATAAATATTGTTGATTTGTTAACTACTAATATATTCTTACTTTTAGAAGAAAATATTAGTGTACTACAAACAATTATATAAAGGAATGAATTAATAACAAGTTTAACATAATTGGTTTTAATATTTAAAAAAATGTCTTTTAAAGGCCTAAGGTTCGGCGTTCCTAAGGTAGCGAGAATAAAACTAGTGAAATGCTATCAGAAAACTATAATAGATAGAAAGGGAGTATTATAGTAGAGGTTTAATGATTAATAAAGATGTGTAAATAGAATAGGACGAAGAAGAAGGTGTGAGTTACAGAGACTAAATTGGATGAATTGTTAAACTTGGCATATTTTTAAAATCTGTGTTAGTTAATGTGCAATTAATGAACCGACTGATTATATAAGCACACGACTTATAAAATAACTTAGATTTAGAACATTAACTACAAACATCTGTCAATTCATCACAGTGAAATAAGTTACAACAATTTCAATAATGATACATATTTAAGCCATGCAAGTGGTCGAAACCGGAATCTCTAGCTCAACAAGCAGACGCACCACTGACTATTCTAATAGGGTGGACTTTTTGGAATAGTATCAAATGTATTACACCAGTGTGAATTCTTCTAAAATACTAGTATTTTTATGATTGATCTTTGAAAAGGTGCTCAGTTGAAGACAAAGTGGGGTTTTTTATTTGATATATATATAAATATTTATAACTCAATTACACCTACTTCAATTGGTATATATATTTCCACACCTCTTTAACCACCCTTAAGATACCCTCCTCCCACCTTTCCTCAGTAGCTAGAAATCTAAGACATATCACACTGACTCAACACCGATGACAAAGACTTCTTACTATTTGAGCCTTAAAAAACATAAATATATCATAATAGATGGTAGGGCCTATAGGTGTTTCCTTACATTTTTAACTGGTGTTTTCAACCACTTTTATAGTACCAAAGGAAACAAAACCTGAAATATAAACTCAGCTGAGAAGAAAATATATTTAATTAAAGTTTGAGGTATGAAAAATATTTATTACATTTTTACTTTGTAGCCAACTTCCTTCAAATCAAATGGCTTCTTTTCAAGCAATTTCTCTACAGCTAAATAGCTTAAATTTCACACTTTAACTCAATTGTGGTGACAATAAAAGCTTCTAAAATTTGAGGTTTACAGCTATTCGTTCTTTTATTAACTTCACCTACAATCCACATTTACATAATTTTTAACGGACCTTTTTATATGCACTTACACTAGACATTAAGAACTAAAACTTGATACACTGACTCCTCTCCATTGAAAGCACAATATCTTATAATTTCTGGTATCATATTCTCGTATCTTTCTTCTAACCACACTTTACATCGATTTAAAGACTATTTAAACAAAAAACTTGAAATAAAGCAAATAAATATAAGTGATAGTTAAAAATAGAATTCTTTTATAAACCTTAATCTATTTACTCCATAACTGGGGAGAAATGATCCGTAACAAATGTCTACTGTTATACATTCATCATTTTTCGCATTAATGGTAAATAAGATAAATATCTACACACCAATAGGTGAAAAATTCAGAAAAAGCCCTTTGTCTGAAATAAATATTCTGTTATTTTTTTAGTACTGCGTCTTAGTACCTATTCGTGCTACACGATTTATGTCACTAGAAAAGATAAATTTATTTCTACCTTCTAGTTTGACATTATATTAAAATAAGAGTTTTTAACTCCTCCTCTTATTGTATTTACTGCCTAATATAGCAACATTAAACATCACACATTAAAATCACTTACTACTATTAATTTGGGAAATTTAACGTTTACTCATTATCAGTAAAAGATCCACCAACTAGTTTAATTCTAGAATAAGCACATCATACATTTCCCCATCCACTAATAATACTTAGCAACGTGTCTTACTACCCATTCTGGTTATACGCTTATGTGCTAATTACACTAATGGGCTAGGAATTAGGAAGATTGAATATAGAGGTAGTGAACCCACATTTGCGTGGAGGGAGATAGGAAGACCATTTAGGAACCCCGCCAAAGTTCACCCGAGTGAATTTTGAACCTCGATCTCCCCGTCCTCGGCAGTTTAGCTCAACACGAAACTAGCGCGTTAGCCAACTACGCCACCGAGGCGGGTCGTCCACTAATAAATCACTGTGAAAGGGGATGTCCCAATTTCATCCTTGATAAATGTTTTAACAATATAGTTAATCAAAACAGAGACTCTTAGTTAAGTGGGTGGACGTGTTAACACCTGAGCTAAAGAATCTTTCAAGTTTATTCTTAAACTGGTATTCGAGTAGGATAAGATACTTGAAAATAAATTTGTAGTTATTGTGTCATAGAAAGTATGAGAACAATAAATAATAGTCAGACAAGTGAATTAATAGTAGTAAAAACTAAGAAGCATTTACTTTTAAGTAAAGTATAGGGTGGGGTGGAAACAATTAGACGATACCCGCCTCGGTGGCGTAGTTGGCTAGCACGCTAGTCATGTTGAGCTCGACCGCCGAGGACGGGGAGATCGAGGTTCGAATCTCGATCGGGTGAACTGGGGGTGGTTTTTCCTAAATGGTTTTCCACTCTCCCTCCACGCAAATGCGGGTTCACTTCCTCTAAATTCAACCTTCCAATTCCTAATCCATTCGCGTAATTAGTACTTAAGCGTATAACCCGAACGGGTAGTAAGACGTGGTGCTAAATATAAATATATGCTTGGGAAAGTGATGGGCAACGTTATGAGGTTTGTCTGACTTCCAGTGGAGACATCTTCAAAAAGTGAAAAAGTGTAGATTGTAGCTTGCTTTTATTTAGCTACTGAATATTTACTTTTCAATAAAGTGCTGATTTTCAAGTTTCTAATCGTACAATTGTTTTGTCCCAAGCTAAGGATGTGGTGTCGAAATAAAAGTATCGCTACTGTTCTCATTAAAAGTATTGGAAGTAAAATAATAATAGCGTGCCAGTATCGAAAGTAAAGTATCGATAACAGTAAGTATTGGTATCGAAGTTTTAACCTGGATTTTTTTTTGTAATAATAATTTCAACTTTTGTATAATAATTGTATAGTCATATTTTTTAAACACTTAAAATTATAATGGTTTTTAATATTTTAAAACAAATTTTTACAAGATGCTTTTTCGCTTTCTAGCTTCTTTAAAAAAACTTCCATAGCTCAGTCTGGGAGGTGCAGTTTTTTAACTTCATTCGTCGTTTATATACTCTATCAAGCTATATTATTAACTACACTGGAAAATAAGGATTTAGTCCCAGAGCAAAAAAAAAAAATTATCCAAATGTAATTTTTTCCACTGATTACAAAATTAGTCTCAGAATTTTCCTATCAGGTATAGTTTTAAAGTTATTCCCACTTTAAAATTATACAGTGCATAAGGAAACTCTTCCCTTCAAACCACTCTTTACAACCCCAAGCTTTTCAAGGCCATGTTATTGACCTACTTTGGACATGACGTGTCAGATTTTGTATTGCTTACTAACTAAGTCAGCTCAGCAATCCTGGGAAGTTTATGGTGTTTGTGTAGCTCAGTATACATTTTATAGTGTGCATAGTACCAAGTGGCACAATGCCTAGAAATTGTGTCAATCATCCGAACTATTCTGCTATATTTGTGGTGAGGTAACATACAAAAATTGCAAACGTGGTTTTACTCCTCTCATTAAGAAGTGCTATAAGTTTACTTTGGATGCAAAATTGTTGACCAATTTTTTATTGTGTCACTTGCGTCAAACTCCTAACGGGTGTGTCAAAGGATTCCCAGCAAATTAATTTTGCTCCTCCAATTATTTGGTGGAAACCAAAAGATCATTCTACAGATTGTTACTTTTGTCATACAAACATTTCATGCATTAGTTCTAAATCAAAGCACATTATGACATACCCTAATTTACCATCTGCCATGAGGCCTGTACCTCATAGTGAACAATTGCCCATGCCAAAGCCTCCAGAAAATGCCACACTAGGTGATGATAAACACGAGGAAGGTCCTGTAGAGCAGCGTTTCCCAAAAGGTGTTCCACGGAACCCTGGGGTTCCGTGGAAGGGTCAAAGGGGTTCCGAGTTCAGATCTTCGTGTTCAATTGTCAGACATTAAGCCTAATTTTAGTGCTATTATAAGTAAATATGTGAAAAAATTTCATTCTTCACATTAAATAGTTACTTTTTTTATACGATAAATGTTTTATAATACTTATAATAATTATTTTTTATTTATAATTATTCTTTCTTTTCATGTCAAACATGAAAATATTCAAACTACACTACAAGGTACAATCACTTTTGTTATTATCAAAATGGGGTTCCGCCAAAAAAAGTATGATCAATTAGGGTTCCGTGGCCAAAAAAAATTGGGAACCTCTGCTGTAGAGCATAGTGATGATGATGTTGTAAGGTTTGAGCCAACTTTTGAAGCTTTCTGTTTATATTCTGAGTCATATTTACTCGCTCAAGGTGATCTCAATGATTTTGGCCGAGATTTGAACCTATATAAAAGGAAAAATGAATTGTTAGGGTCCAGATTGAAAGGCCAGAATCTCCGCTACAGAGAAACAAAACTATGTGTTTTTAGAGAAAGCCATGGTGACTTTAATGATTTCTTTTGAGTTTTTTTTTTTGCAATTATATTTGTTCCGTAATGGAAGGTGGAATCACTTGGTCACGAGTACAAAATGAATGAGTGGCTTTTATTTATAGATTCTTCTAAAGTTAGCTTGAAAGCTGTGCTTCTTTACGATGAAAATAGGTCTCCATTAGTACCATTAGCTGATGCTTCCAATATGAAAGAAACCTATGGGAGCATGAAACTCTTACTGGAAAAAAAATCAAGTATGAAGAATACAAATGAAATATCTGTGGTGACTTAAAAGTCATTGCTCTATCGCTTAGACTTCAACTTGGTTTTCCGAAATACTGCTGTTTTATTTGTGAGTGGGATAGCAGAGACCGGAGAAATAATTACACTTTGAAACAGTGGCCAAAGCAAACGTTACTAACCCCAGGAAATGCGAATGTTGTCGATACACCACTTGTTGATCCAGAAAAAGTGTATCTACCTCCATTACATATAAAGCTTATAAAGAACTTTGTTAAAGCAATAGATAGAAGTGGACCTGCATTTACATACTTAAGAAAAATTTCCCAAAGATCAGTGATGCAAAGATCAAATAAGGAATCTTTGTAGGTCCTCAAATGAGAGAACTGATTTAAGATGAGAACCTCGATGGTCAGTTGAACGAAGCTGAAAATGTTGCATGGGAATCTTTCAGGGGTATTTGCCTGAACATCTTAGGGAAACATAAGGCAGACAACTACAAAAAAATAGTGGATTATCTTTTAAAATCTACAAGACCTTGGGATGTAACATTTCTTCAAAAATACATTTCTTGGATTCACACCTGGATTTCTTCATAGAAAATCTTGGAGCAGTCATGGTAAACGATTCAACCAAGATATTTCTGGCATGGAAAAACAGTACGAGGGCAAGTGGAGTCATAGCCTGCATGCTTACTATCGTTGGACCCGTGAGGTAAAATACATCAGAAAATCCTACACCTCTACTGTTTAGGTAAGATAGTCCTATGTTATGTATGAATTTTAATAAATTTAAAATTGACACGTAGACAGCGGAATTGAATCCGGAACCTTAGGCTAAGCGTACTAATGCTCTTCCACTGATCTCTGTAACTATATTAATTAATTCATCCCCCAAGCTTTACCTTTCATACAAATTTAATTTTATAGCACTGCTTTCTTTCATGTATTGTAAATAAACATAATATTGTAAACTTTAAGTGGTTGTTATTAAAAAATATTACGTGTTAGAGAAATTCTAAACATATATTTAAACTCAGCTTTAGAAAATACTACTAGATTCATTTATTTTGGTTTTTGGAACAAAAAAACCTTTTTATTTTGTAGACCAGTCTACTTAAGTAACGCACATGAACATTTCTGCTTCGTGTTCATGGGACACCCTAAACTTTAGTGAGCTTATCGAGCTCTACAAACTCTTCTTTTGTTTAGTTCGTGATGACCGTGCTCATTGATAAAGTTAGGTTTAGTAGACTCGTCACCACTCTCCAGGTCAGGCATCAGGTTTTACCGATAAATAAAGATGAAAGAACAGCTATGAATTATGATGATTTAAAAGAGATTGAATGCTGGAGTTGCTTCTTGCTTGTCATGCAGAAAATGAGTGAGAATTGAGAAAAAGGGTCATTTGTTCTTCCTCCACAGTCCACCCTAGTAAACATTTAGTCCCAGCATGAATGAAGATACCAAAAAAATTGTTGCTTTCGATAACTATCCGATACCGGAATGTGAGTACTAATATCAGTAAAAGTATCGAGTAAAAAAAATTCTAGTATCGAAAGGAAAATATTGGTATTAATTAAGTATCGATACTTTTTTCACATCCCTATCCCCTGTCTGTATAAGCATGTAGTAAAAAAAATTACTTAAATTTAAGTGAATAAGAGCCTATTTCATGAGGGAATATTTTCTAGAAAATCTATTCAGTTACTAATGTATATTGTATCTAGAATAATTTGAAATATGTCATATGGACATATATGAAATATTTCAAATCATTCTAGAAACAAGTAGTTCTATAGCCTATCTTTGTTTGTGTGAATTCAATATGTCTCTTCTAATGATAAAAAAAAGTCTCCGAAAATTCAAAACCATGTGTGAAGTTTAATGATTGCAATAGTTTAAGAAGAGAAGAAATGAAGAGAGAAGTATGTTTTTCTATCTAGGCCTAACCTAACTATCCTTTCAGGTTGGCTTCCTTCACTATCAATTACTTTACATTATTGTACAGTGTTTTTACACTGTCTTAGTATACATTTCCAACCCATTAGGCACTAACAAATATATACCTATAAAGAAGTATTTAGGCACACTGCCCATTGATGACTCACTTGACGTGATATGCAGAACTGTTGCTCATTATATCAGTCTCCTGAGTTTAAGTGATCTAATTGGACTTATTTATTCTGTGTTTTAACAAACATGTCGGTTGAAGATGAGATCAAGGATTGTAACAGAGCACATACATACCTCATTGTTTTTATCAGTTTATTAAAATATCGTCGTTTAGTATTAAATACATTTAGGTTGTCAAAAGTTCTTGAGAGAAAGAAAGAGCCTGGAGTGAGATAAAAGGCTATTGGCAACATGTGTGGTGTTGGTCAACTGAGAAATATTCTGAACAACATAGAGACTAATATTAAGAATAATAATAATGTCTAATAAACATGTATCAAACCAATATAATAACAAAAATTGATTTTTTAAATGATATAATTTATTATTAAAAAAATATTGTTATCAACTAAGACTACCAGAAACTTAGGAAACAGGAAGGATCTTACTAAATATTTAGTCTAAAAGAAAATCCTGTTTTTTTTTAAATAATTTCCTGCTGGTTTTAATGGTGGAAGTAAGTCATGATGTGAATAGGTCAGCCGTATCCCTTAAAGCGGAAAAATTTGCAAACGGCTGTGGCATATTCAGCTGAAACATTTAAATGGTCTCCAATAAACAAATCAAATGAAAGGGACAGTAGCAGGAAACAGAAGAAACTGCTAGAATGTCTACATTTGACCTCCAGTGCCTTGTTCTTCTGAAGCAGCTAAAACTAACAAAGGCTACAAACAGCTAGTAATGAAAGTATTTAAACATAGTCTCAGGGAAATTAGTAAAAACAAATTAAACAAACTTTAAAGACCTTGGGAAATTCATTGTCTTTGAAAAGTAAATTAGAATATCCTTGTTTCTATACTTTCATCCCCTACTCTCTCGCCTCATCAATAATATTATATATATATATATATATATATATATATTATATATATATATATATATTATATATTTATATATTGATTTATAAAAAATATAAAAAATTATAAATAAGAACTATCTAAACATGTGAGGTACAGGTGTGTACTTAATAGAAAATGAAGGTCATACCCTACAAACACAACCTTGTATTTAATATAGGATATTTGTTTTTCTTAATTTTTGGGGGGAAGACAAGGAAGGTTTGGAAGGAAATATTAAGACATGTTCAAATTTCCTACAATATGATGGCGTTTCCACTCACCTTTTCGTCATACATAATTGTTGCCTTTTTCAACTCCATACCCTAGGTTTTCTAAGGAAATATCTTCAAAGAATGCACGTAGAAAATTATAATCATCATTAAGTGCTTGGCGATTTGTATAGTACCGCAAAACATAAAATTATCTTAGGCTTTTCACTTGATACTCTGACATTGTTGCTGAGTACAGGGAAATGCATTTTAGTTTGTCCAAATGCTCTTACTATTATGAACCTATCCTTTGAATAATCTGAGTCAACCTTGCTCCTGTTTGTATGTAGGATGTTTAAATGGAGTCAGGATGCATGGAGATATCCCATACCCACTATCATCAAGTGGACCAAATAACCCATTAAAGAGTGATTATGTTTCATTTATTGTGATTTCCTCCAATTCTGCAACTATGATCACTTCCCAGCCAATATGCATCTATACTTGTAAAATTTTCATTGGCATCAAAGGTACCTGTACGTTTATATTGATGTGCCCTTTCTTATTAAACTAATCATCAGCAAATCTGTTTTTTTACAGGTGTGTAATCTAGCGCACCAATCACTTTCTTACCACTTTGTGTTCTTGTTATTTAGTTTAGTCACGGGTTTGGAAATCTGATCCATATAGCTCTATTTGCTAAACACTTTATCAAGAACAAAGTCAATGGTATTTTAAGCAGTGGTTCGATGAATTCTTAAATCCTCTGCGACTCCAATCTGAAAGCCTTGATCAATAAGGTAGTGAAGAAATATCTCAATTTTAATTCTTTAGGTCAGAGCCCCACCTTGCGTTTACTATATTTATCAGAAATTTGTGCACCAAATAATCGACCTTTTAGTTTATAACTTTAGCATTGACTTGAATACACTGTGACTAATACGTCAACGTTCATGAAATTGTTTCTAACCACAAATTTGCAAGCAAGCAGCCATTTATTAATAGTGTGGATATCTTAATTACTCTATTCACATGACTTAGAAATAATGAGGTATTTATTCATATATTAACGTACTTACTAGTGTTTATTCACATTATTTTAAGTAAATACTTGGAAAAATTAAGTGTTTACTGCATAATAAAGTAACTATTTAAAATGTAAATACTTGATTTAAAGTATATGCTTAAAATTTTATTCTCCCAAAGTGAAGTATTTACTTATCGATTTTCAACTAAACGCATATACAACTTTTTATTTAAATGGCTCAAAAAGGTCAGGATTAGCAAAATAATGTAATAAAATATAGATGGACAATACTAAGTTGAAAAATGTTTAACCAATAATTCGAAATTAAAATATTAAATAAATTATAATATGATAAAGCAATTTATAAAATAAGCATGAAAACAATAATTCTTAATATTTTCATACTTTCTTTAACACAATACTATCAATAGTTTCATTTCAATTCTTATCTTACAAATCGCTCTTACTTACAAATGCTTTAGAATATTTTATAAAAAAAATTCTACTAGTATTGGAAAAAGTAAATACACTCTTCACTTTTGAACAAATAGAAAGGTTGAGCCTCCTGCCATATTTCATTCAAGACTGGCAAAACATTAATAACTTACGTTTAAGGCTAACACCATCAATAACACAACAATCTCACCTTGAGGTCATTACTTGCTATCAAATAAAGATGGGTGAGTTAGAGGACCTTTTTCCTTATCCTACACTTTCTAAACAGACTGGACATATCAGCAAACGGCTTAACAACTAGGTATCTTAAACCTATAACCTGAATATATCTCAATCGAGTAACAAGAAGTGGTGGAAAGAAAAATCTTACAAAATTTGTTCACCATTCTCTCCCCAATCTACTCTTAGACATAGATGCCTTATCTTAAATGATTACACTATGTTCCTGTCTTAAAAGCTAAATAAAATTCGAACCAATCGCTTAAAGCAGGGTTGGTGAAACTTTATCGACCAGTGTGTCACCTAAAGACTAGCTGAATAATCGTGTACTAGTCTAATGCGCCGACACTTATTTAGGTTTTATAACAGGTATTTTAAAATCATATCCTGTTGAATTTTATGAAATATTGTGAAAATCTCAAATAAAATCGTAATATTTTAATAATGACTAAATTTTAAAGAAGGAAAATGTAATGAATTTTCAAAGTGAGTGTCTTGGACAATGTTAATTTCAACAGCCTTAAGAAAAACATTGAAACTAGCGCCTTCAGTGTAAAAAAAGAGAATAAATAGATAGAGGCTAAGCTAGAACCAGAAACCTAAATAGTATTTTCCACATTAGTTTGAAACAAGTTGTATTTTGCTAGTCAAGATATTTATATTCGTTTCATAACTTTTATTTTAGCACCGCGTCTTTCAACCCAATGAAGTACACGCCTATGAACCAATTACTCTAATGTGTTAGGGATGAGTAAGTTTGAATTTTATAGGAAGTGTTCCCGCATTTACATGGAGGGAAAGTGGAAAATCATTAGTAAAAACCACCCTCAAACAACAGACTGGAGTTTTAGTTATTGTGAGAGTGACGATTTAGACCATGCAGTCACCGAAGCAGATAATAACTTGTCTTCAAAAGCAGAGAAGATGCAATTAAGTACGAGCCGAGATGATTTCTAACCATCGAATTAAAAAATTAAATTATGACATTAAATGACATAACCGGCCTCGTGGTACAGGGTCACAGCTCCTGAATGCTCACTTAGAGGTCCCGGGATCCCTTCTTTGCTTTTTTTTGAAAATGGAATATTTTCCTGTATGGGTGTGGTTAATTAGGATAAAGCTAGTTTAAAGCTTCATTGGCTCCACCCCTTCAAATTCACTTTCATCATCTTCTCATCTCATCGGAACATGGAAATAACCTCCATGAAAAGGATGTTCTATCAGTATATTCGGGTGTCCCCTGGGTAGCGATACATTAGTACTGTCTAATCTTTCCGCCAACTGAGATACAGATTGATGTAGCCCAGACACGCCATTATATTGAATGTCAAATAGTATTTACTTCAAAAAAAAAAGTATACCACGTTGGGAAAAGTTTTATTAAATGTGTATTTTTTTCATGTCATCGTACCACCCAAATCGTGTCCACGAGCCACTTAGGGACAACAAAACCTAGGGTAGGTATGTTGAAAATAAGCACCAGTTCACCCAGCCGTGATTTGAACCTAATCCCGAACCCTCGGGTCAGAGACGAGCACGCCAACTGATCTCGATAATCCTGTTAAACAATGCCAGTAATTTCGTAATAAGCCGCTTCAGTGGTCGAATGATCTAAGGCATTACTCTCACAACGGACAAGAATGTCGATGAAGGAGAGATCAGGTCTTTAATCCTCGTTGGATGTTTAGAGGGTGATTTCCCTGAATGGTTTTCCCCTATCCCTCCAAGTAAATGCTGGGATATTTCCTCTAAACTTAACCTTTTCAGTCCTAATATATTGAATAATTAGTGCATATGAGTATATCCCAAAATGTAAGTTGAGACGCTGTGGAAAAATATCTTTGTAATTAACTTTTTCATAACTATCCCATTATATTAAATGTTTAGTAAGTTGCATGTCTGGATATCCCTGGTTGATAATAGAACGCAAAGCATAAAAAATAAGCTCTGTGTTAAAAGTACACAACAGCCAATTATACAATGATTCACCAGCTTTAGTGGTTTTAAAATCTAACTTGTCCCTTTAGTGGTAGGTTGGATTGCCGGTGATGGGAAGGTAAGGATTTGAATCCCGGTCAACTGTACTAAGTTTATTTCTAAATGGTGACCTGGTAGTCTAGGGGTAAGGTGTCAGACTTCTGTGCTGAGGGTCCGGGGTTCAATCCTCGGTCCCAGCACGATTTATTGATTGCCAAACCCTTCCTTCACCTCTGACAAGACGTGTATTAATCACAACTTGTGAATGTGAGGAATGCCAGGCCTCTACCGTGGTTGGATCCCAGTTAAACTGTAGGTCCTCCATTTCATCTCACAATCACCCTACCATTTCACATTAGCGTAAGTGCGTATACCCGAACGGGTAGTAAGACGCGGTGCTAATAATAATATTTCTAAATGTTTCCTAATCTCCCTCCGCACAAGTTCAGGTTCACTTCCTCCAAAATGACACCTACCTCTTCCCCACTTTATTAACTTTATTAATATATGTATTGGCCTATATCCCGAATGCGTAAAAAGGCGCGGTCATTTTATTTTTAATAACATTAATAGTTATATTGAAATATTATTCTACTGTGAATTTAGCCATACAATGGTTATAAATTGAATTTAGTCTAAAATTGACATCTGGGCACGATAATAGAATCCTGGGTAGATTAGTGATAGAGAATTGGGAACCCAAACCAAAGGTTTTGACTTCTATTCCTGTGCCCAGGTATAATTTTATAACTAGATTCAGATGAAAAGTAGCAGTGCTTTATTATTATTATTATTATTATTATTATTATTATTATATTATTTTTATTATTATTATTATTATAGTAGCTATAACAATACTCTGGCAGCAAAAAACTATTGAGAGGCCTACAGAAGATGATATTATTAGAATAACTATAACAATAATCTGGCAGCAACAAACTGTTGAGAAGCCTATATAAGATGACATAAAGCTCCCCCGTACAGCACACTGAGGCATGTAGGTGTAGCTCTTTGAAAATATCGTGTATGACGCACACTGACCATCTGCACTGAAGATGCTAGATGTTCTCCGAGAAGCAGGTGTTCGATTGGTAACTAGACCATTGTTTACCCGTCCGGATACAAGACCACGCACTCCCGATGTACCGCAGCTATCTCTCTCTCTCTCTCTCTCTCTCTCTCTCTCTCTACTACACACACTCTACGAAGACAAACAACCACTGGACACGTGACCGGCCTCTTGGTATAGTGGCCAGCGCCTCTGGCTACTGATTTAGAAGTCCCAGGTTTGATTACCAGAGGTATCATAGGTGTTTTTACCGAAAGAAGAACTGTTCCTCTGGTCACTATGATCTGATTAATTAGGTTTAATTTATCTTTAATATTTCCACACCTCTATAATCACTATCATCATATCATCTTACTGTGGGTATGACGTGTAGACTACCTCCAAAATACACCCAAGACGACGTTCTGTTCCCACATAGTACTGTACAAGTACTGTATCATTCCAGGTAAAAAAAAAAAGTTTTGGTCTTGCTGTAGTGTAATCTCCGATATACACTGTAGTGCTGTTATGATGAAAATAAAGGCCAATCATGAAGATGAGGTGCCTTTTTAGAAGATGCAGAATCATTCGTCCTTCAACCCTTTTTTTCTGTGGCTAAGGTGTCACTATTGCAAATGGCGCGTCATGAGATGTTGCCAGGATAGTCATATCAAATTAAAACTGAGTCTGTGAAATATCCTCGTCCACTCTGTCCCCATTTGACCAATCATGCAAAGAGTCTGTCAAATATAACTCACAAGCGTTGCTATGTTCAAATAGCTTGATGGACAAATATATAACAAAATAATTCTTATTTTCTTTAACAAACCTCACCAAATAGTAAACCTATTATTATATTTAGAGATTAGTAATTTATTGTACGCTATAAATTTAATCATAGTATTCGTCAAATTACTCATTATTTAAAATAATTGTAGATTATTTTAAAAGTTTTTCTACTTATATTACATATCATTGGGCAAAGATAAATGGTATAGGGACTACACAATTTTTCTTACTTGAGATGAAAAGGTTTGATTACGGAACAGGTGTATTGGGAGTGTTGTTCTTCAACAAAGTGGCTCCACATCCTTTTTAACTTTATCTTAGAGAAATATTTTAATCGTGAACATTTTAGACCTTGACAATGTGACAGATACTGACATTTTATGGGGTCCGAAATAAAAAAATTGGGTGTTAGCATCATATGTGTTCCTATTTATGTCTGTCTCTGAATATTTGGCTGTATATTTGTTTTTTAAGTGAAAACATTATAAAGGTTACCTTACATATGACGGATTTTTGAAAATATGAAATTGTTTAAAAATAGATATAGGAATTTTTTTCTTATTCTTTTTCTAGGGCAGTTGTTCCAGAGTTTGAAGGTTTTGACCCCCATTTTTTTCTTATAGACCATTTTGACCTCTTGATAACCTACTAGCATTCATATCCTAATTTTAATGTTATAATTTTCATTCTAATACTAGAACCAATCTGAATGTTTGTGTTTAATTACACTAGTGGTGTATGTATAATTTAAAGGAAATGCACCGTATTTGGCGTGGATGGAGAAGGAAAAAGCATTTAGGAAAAATCACCCTCGGTATCTCTGGTCATAATTCTAATCCTGACCTCATAACTGACGAACAAAATGAGCATGGTGTTATACCCACGAGAGTGATTTTATTATTACATTGTTTTTATTATTTATTGAGTTATTCAACATGTAATTTCTGAACCGACTGAATATACAAGTACACGAGAGTTTTCTATCAGCGAAAGTGAGAGCCCCTACCAATATTGTCTGGAAGTCTTTCACATACAGTCCAGGGTTCTTTTAAATGCCTTAATTAGCATGGGACCGATGGCTTTATTTCCCCTCCATCGGAATATGTGCTACAGATTTTTTTATTTATCAAGAAAAATACGTTCACCTTTGCCGGGTTTGAACCCACGAACATGGAGTCTTTAATTAAAACGAATTGCTTCTAAAATAATATTACGAATAAGATATTTCAAAAGAAAATCAACTAGCACAGTTGGTATTTTGTAAGTAATGATAACAGTGCCACTCGCCTTAACACGAGACTGATACAGCAAACTAAATCAAAAAGTAACTGTCAGAGTTAAATAATTAAAATAAACAGTAACTCTACAATATCTCAGTATTTTAATCACATACACTTGTAGTTTAATGTTTTATCTTCCTGTGATAGTTATAATCAATTTAAAAAGTAGAAGTAAACACAAAACTATAGTATAGCCTCAAAAAACATCGCGAATCCACCCAGATGGGTTCGCAACTCCCTTGTTAAAAACCATTAATCTAGGAAGTGTTTCACATTATAAATACTGTTGTACTAACATCTGGAAATAAATTCATTTAGGGACAGTGTATTGATAATTATATTAGTAATTTTTTTACTCAAACTATTATAAACTATATTAAAAGATTATCTACAAATAGGTAGTGCCATTTTTATATTTGTATTTATAAACTAAGATAATACTGACTTACTTTATGACTCAAAATTCATTGCCGCAAAAATGTGCCGCCTATCCCTATCCTGAGCTAGTTCTAACCAGTCCACCTAATGGTCCACCATTTGAATCTTCTGGATAGAAGCACTTCAGGGGTGTCATGGGATAGTAAGGCTAAAATAATAAAATTATGGTTGTGCTTTATTTAGATTTTTATAATCCTAGCCACTGATATTCATTTTACTCTATCAACACACAATAACTATATAATCAAAGAAAACAGCATTTGGATTGTGGATTTGAATAGAATCTGTTAGGGTAGAGTTTCCTATCTTTTGATTAAACTATTGGTAGCGTTTTATAATTTACAACACCTAAACTACGGCTCCTTTCCCCAGGTTCTTAGGCAGGAATAATTTCAGGTAATTTAACTATGCGAATGCTATATTTTATCTACATTGCTAATTGTTTGTGAACGATGCATTTTAGCGTACAAACAATTTGGGCAAGGGGCAAAATATATTACAAAGTTTATTTAAATTTGTATTTCGATAAAAGTGACATTTTCAAAGTATTTTATTAAAAACTCCAATATATTTAATTTTAAATTATTTTTATGGACTATCTTCTACAATAGGTATATTTCCGTTCAATAACAAAATATAAATTTGATCAAACTTCACAAAGGAGATAAATTATATTACCCAGACCCGCCTCGGTGGCGTAGTTGGCTAACGCGCTAGTCGTGTTGAGCTCGACCGCCGAGGACGGGGAGATTGAGGTTCGAATCTCGGTCGGGTGAACTGGGGGTGGTTTTTCCTAAATGGTTTTCCACTCTCCCTCCACGCAAATGCGGGTTCACTTCCTCTAAATTCAACCCTCCCAATTCCCTAATCCATTAGAGTAATTAGTACTTAAGCGTATAATCCGAACGGGTAGTAAGACGCGGTGCTAAATATTATTATTATATTACCCAGACAGCAGCACGCTTGAGCCATCTATTGGTGGCGAAGTGTACTAGCAACTTTTGAAAAACTGTGTGTCTGATTCTTCATGCTAGAGTGACATAACTTATATGTGAACTTTACAACCAGGCAAAGACTGAAAATTTTACTAAAATAATGATATGTGTATTCCAATGACTAATAAATAAAAAATATTAATATTATCGTTTCAAAAATGTAAGTAATTTTTATACCTAGATGATAGGCCTATAAAGTAAATTATTTTGAATATTTGGGAAATCATAATTTATATTAATCTGCAAATAGACCGAAATTATTAAATATAAGTTAATATAATTTTATGATTTGTTAAAATGATATATTTATCAAACAATTTGTATTCTATTAATTATAACTATATACATATATACATATATATGATAGATGTATAGAGTTTAGATATATATTTAGTATATAATGTTTTAGATAAATATACAGTATATATTTAAGATAAATAACGTATTATCAAAATAGTATTGCTGTCCGTAAATACATCTAATCATTAAAACATTTATGTTAAGAAAGCAAAGGGCCAAAAAATAAGTCTTCAAATTTTATTTAATGGAGGTCAGTAATATATATATTATTATTGTTTACTTTTTTTCAAAATCGGCCCCTTACCTGCTAAGTTCTAACCTATTTGTCCTTATCTCAAAAGTGTAAAAACATATAGATATCTGGGAGGGCTAGAAAGATACTTACTATTTATGCTTGTGACAGTAAATACGAATATTTTTATGAACATGTTTAGAATCAAATAATATTACATTCTGCTCATAAACATATTTTTGGAAGCACAGATTACAACCAGTAAGGGCTATACAAATTTTAATATAAACCTATGAGATAGGTATGAATAAAGCAAAAATTTGAGGAAAAATACTTTCATTTTCGTAGAGAAATAGGGAGAAAGCATTTGGGAAAGTCACCATCAATGCCGGAATTTAAACTCCGACCTCCCCGTCAGCGACAAAATAGTTTAGATGAGCGTGACAGACATTATACTCTGAGTTTCTATTAATGCCTTTCTTATCGAGTCATAAGGTACAGTACAATTTGCTAGAAAATATATCTTATAGTGCTTACATAATTAAGCTTCCTTAGTAATTAAGTAAGCTAAGAGGTTTTTACACACTTTGGTGGCCGCATTGTCTATGGCGTCACTCTCTTGTTGGATTAGACGGCCAATGGCAAAGAGATCAGGGTTAGAATCTCAGTTGGGTGTACTGAGAGTAGTTTTATTAAAAAATTGTTTTCCACTCTCTGGCCATACAAATGTGAGCACACTTACTCTAAATTCAACCTGCCTCACTAGTGTAATTAGTACATAATACGTAGAACCTAAACAGTAAGTAAGACGTGGTGCTAAAGAAAAAAAGGTTTCTACTAGCTTTCTGCCGAAGCTAGAGAGATCGGAGTTTAAGGGTAGTATTTCCTAAATGTATTTTTAATCTACCCCCACGCTAATGTTGGTACAGCTCCTCTACATTTAACATTCCTAATCCCTAACAGATTAGTGTAATTTGTACATTATAAAGATGCCAACTTTTGTTTCCCATAAAATTTGTTAAACGTTTCACAACAATAATTAAAAACTGCCAATTATTCCAGGATTACCACTCATTTCGAATTAACATTCGAGTATCTTATATCAAATTTGATAAGGCAGTTTCCGGTAATAGATATTAAAAGTAAATGGCTGAACATATTTTGAAAAATGAAATCTCATTTTAAAGGTTATAGGTCAAGAATGTCGGAAAAAGAATAGTAGTTTCCAAAAAAAAAAATATGATTTTTCCCAGAGAAAATTCAGCTCTTTATTCTTTATTTACATCACTATGGAAACCCTGATTTTTGCAGGTTTTTTATACCCCTAGATAAAATGTTTCTCCTTAGTTAAAAATAATAGCTCAACTCTTACTTAGATAGTACCAAGCAGAAAATATAAAAATAATAGCAAAAATCTGTATTTACTAAACTAACCAATGATAGTAGGTTTGAAATATATGTTTTTTTTTTTTTTGCGTTTATACTATTTACTCTTCTTTATTTTTTAATATTTACGTCTGATTACAAAATTGCCGTTATAATAGCTGGTCCAAGAAAATCATTTAGCTATATTATTTTATTTAAGGAATTAATTTCCTATGTTAGTGAAAAATTTATTGATATTTTAATGTTATTATCGTTAAGTGTCATTTATATCAACAATAGCTACTATAATTTGCAAATTAAAATTTAAGTAGTCAATTTAGAGAAAATATTTCTTACATTTTGTTCACTCATTAATTAAAAAATTTAAAAACGATACAATTATGTTTAAATATGTTTTGGTAAATATAATTTTAAACGTTGATAAACGATCTTGGATGATCTTGGATAGCCATTTTAATTAAGTAGGGATTTTGGTGTTCATTTTATCAAATAGTCACATAAGACAAATTAGTTAAGTTATATATTTTCTAACTACCATTTAATTTTGAGTGTATATTGATAATATTTCCAAGTAATATTTTATGCATCCCAAATATCTTATGATCTAAGTATATGTTTTGGTGTAATTTTTTTTTTTTTTTTATAATATTTCAATACTAATATTTTCAAAACTATTTGCATGTTACCACTTCATTTTGAGTGTAAGATAATCTAAAGTAATGTTTTGTGACCCACTTCGGTGGCCGCATGGTCTAAGGCATTACTCGCTAAGTGGAATAGACTGCAGATGATGGGAAGATTGAGGTTCAAATAGTGGTCGGGTGTACTGAGAGTAGCTTTCACAAAATGGTTTTCCAATTTACCTTTACGTAAATACGGTACACTTCCTATAAATATAACATTGAATACCCCTCTAGCAAATATCTTAGTAAGTACATAAGTTAATAACCAAAAAGGGAGTAGGACGCGGGAGCAAAAAAAAGTTTTGTGTGCCCCATCTATCTTCTCACACACATACACACACACAAAATTACTTTCTACACACCACACACACACACACACACACACACACACATACATACACTCTTACAAACACCTAATCCCTCACACACTCTCTCTCACTCTTTCTTTCTCACTCTTCTCACAAACCACATCACGCACACTCTTTCTAACACACTCCCGCTCTTTCTTCACAGACACACTCTCTCTCACTCTCTCCCCCACACTCTCTCTTTAACACATTCCAGATTTTCTACACACACATTCCTTCTTTCTCTCTCATAAAAATATTTCTCAAACTCTTTCTCACACATTCATACTCTCACAATTTCTCGTCACATAATCTTTGTTACACACTCTAGTCCATACACAAGCTCTTTCTAAAGACAATATCTCTTTCGTTAACAATCTTTCTACCACACACTTACACAAACACTTTCTCTTACACTTTATCTCACGCACTCTCTTTCCCACACACTCTATTTCTCTCATACATACACAAACACATCCTTTCTCTCACACACACACTCTCACCCTTTATATTTCACGCTCTTTCGATGGCACATTTTTTCAGTAGCAGTAACAGCTGACATTTCTAAATGTCCTAGCATTATTCATTACAATCGATACTCATAACGTTATCATTAAGCAATAGTTAAAAATATTTCAATTAATATGTACAATAATGATTTAAATATCTTTTCCTACAGTTAATGTTAATAAAGGGCTCTTTATGCTTTTTTTTTTACCAAACAAGCTCTCTTTACAATTAAAACCACAGGTTGGGTAAATTTTCCCCTAAGGTGACATTTGTATGTTCCTCTTTTTTATTTTTTATTTTACTCCTTGTGGGGGGTGTAATTATTAAGAGATGGAGTGCCGCTGAGTGAGGGGGAGATTTAAGGGGGTGCAATGGGGGGTGCGAGGTCAATGTACCGCCAACTAGTGGTAAACTGGTGGTAGAAACATTCGGCATGATTGGCTCACCGCCTGAAGACATAAACGCTGAAAGTCACTCAAAACAATGTGAGAAAATAAGGTATTGTTGTTTGGAGAACAATGAATAAGTGTAGAGAATACCAGCTTTGAATCGCTAACAAAGCGAACATTGATGATTGAGCTCTTGATAATCTAGAAGCATTTGTATATGGTGTGAACGAGCCCCATTGTAATCGAAACAACTTACTTAAAAATGAGCTCAATAATATGCAGCTATATTAACATTACTGAACAATTTAGATGATTATTAAAATATTAATGCATATAGTAAGGTTTCCTTTAAGACTACAGAAATAAATATGATCTATAAATATATATGTATGAGAGCTTAATCATTGTTAAAAAAGAAAGCTAACATTTAAAATGTGATCGTATAAACCAAATGTGTAATAAGACCATGTGTTTAAAAAAAGGTTAAAATATGCATCATGTCTTACTACTTGTCTGTCTGGGATATACGGGAGTAAAGGATTGTTGGGGTAAGGATGAGGATGGTATAACTTGGAGATTATGTGCCCTGATTTACGTGGAGAGAGAGGGAAAAACTATTAGGGAATATAATTATGATTGCGCCCGTCCTGGGCTGGAGCGCAGACTTCCCCGTAAATGGTAAGCCAGAACAATGAGATCGAAAACCTAACTGATTAGGGTATCTAATAAAAAGTAAAAACTAAATGTCTCTTTAAAATTGTAACACTAGAGTTAATGGGTACGCAGAAGAAACATCACATTTATTTAGTCTGGTATTAGAATCTAGAGGATATGAGGTCAGCACTTGAATACCTCCTTGGTAAAGTTATTGATATTTTCCATAGAATGATGTCTTCTCACACTCCCCTTATTAAAATCATGATGTATATCTTCTCCATCCTACCTTCCTAATATTTAGTCCATGAGAGTAATTAAATGTGAATAACCAGAAAGTGTAGAGATATGGGTGGGAAAATGTGTTTGATGTAATTGTCTAAGTTAATTTCTATATCACCTGGAGAAATTATATTTTATTTACATTCCCTCACACAATTAAAATCCTAACCACTAAATAAAATGTCACGACAATATCGTAAATACGTCTCATATATTATATCATATTTATTATAGAATTGGATTAAAAAAAATAAACTATCGTAAAACACCCTAACATAAATTTCCACAGAAAAAACTACATTTTATTTCTTTGCTCATAAAAAATACACTTAAAAAATAAACGTTGAACCCATAATTTCGTACTCAATTAAAAGAAATACTTTAGTACTTTCAAAAATCACTTCTCAATAAATATCCCTAAATAAATCCACTCCTTTACCAAATATAAAATGCTGATATTTATAAAGTTAAATACTTAACAGATGTATATTTTGAACCAAAGTCTAGAACTGTTTACGACAAATTAAAGTATTTTAAATAAAACATCAGTAAATTATCCTAATTCTATATATCTAAAATTAAAATAACGATATTTCCTTTAGTCAGAACCAATCATATAACATCAAAACATAAAAGTTTATATAAAATATATTAAAACCTTTCGAATAAAGACCCAAATACAAACGGACACACGTAGCCTACAGACATGTGAAACCCACTTTTTTGATCATGAGGGCTTATCAAATATCACTATACTTAATAATTTTAGGGTTGATAATGTTATAAATTACTATATTTTATGATACCAGTAAGCCCTTGGAAAACTTTCGCGCATTAAAACTTCCCCTCTCCCCTCCAACCCCAAAAAAAAGATTTAGTTTTTGGTTGGGTTGTTGAAATTAAATACTCAGCGAAGTGTATACACAAAATAACAGAGAGAGTGTGTTAATGTGAACGTATTAACAATTTACAATACCTCTTTGTTTACAATATTTGATGTCAGAATGCAATCATCTTGAATTTAGATTTTTCTTTTAACTTAAATTTTAAACAAACGATGTGTTTTAACGTAAACTGAGTATGTATGTCAGAATTCGGTAAAAAAAATAATATCCACTGATACCATATTCATCGCTGTAGGCTTTGTATTAGCTGGCAACAGAACATAATATTTTAGGATGAGAAAGGAACTAGATAGTTTTTCATTCATAGCTTTTTTTTAAAGTGTGTATCTGATTTAGTACATGTCAGTCCTGCGTCTTGGATTCATTTTTTATATGGCCACCATTGATGGAAAGGCCGGGACTTGAATCCTGGCTGAGTTCTCTAATTGACGATTTTTATCTATCTCTCTCTCTAATATATAATTATAATTATATTTTTATATATATTAATATATATATTTTTTTTTATATATATATCGTCTACATATATATTTAAATTTAATATCAATATATTTTTTCACTTCAATGAGGTTGCACTTCCTCTAAACCCAATCTCATCATCATAAATCATAGATTAATTACAAAATAGTACAAATGCTAAAGAGGTTAATTAATATATATTAGATGTAATATCCTTCGTTCGTTTGTAGGATAGTTTATGTAATTAGACTTTCAATTAAATGTTAATTTAGAACATTATAAATAAACTTAGTTTATAAGTATCTACTTTTAATAAAATTATAAACAAGCTTGAAATGTATTTTAATTTCAAATCACCATATAAAATTAAAAATGTAAATTCAAAAATTCAAATGTACGAATACAACCATGGCTCAAAGCACTCAATCACTTATAGCTATGAGATAGCTCATCTTAATTCTATTATATAATTAACTAGATATAAAAAAATAATAAAAATAATGAAACTCAAATAAAACTTTGATAATTATTCAAAATGCATACTTGTAATTTTTACTTTAATTTTATGTTAACCTTAGATAGTTTAAGAAATCTTATATCATCAATTCCCTTTTAAAAATATCATTTTTTTATTATTCTTCACAGTCACAACATCCAATTTTTGGTATACCATGTTACTTTGTATTTACTTGTATTTATATTTGTATTCTGATGTTATTATCAGTTTTCATTGATATATTATATGTGTTTGAAAGTAAGCAATTTATTTACGATAAAATCAAAGTAATAAAAGTAAGCTTCAAGGAATATATTGTAATGCACACTTCATTTACCCTGGAAGGTGACAATCTTACCTGTACGGATTACACTATTACCTTAACTTATAAGAAACACTATAGTGAAAGGTAAGCTTATTATCTTACAGGATAAAAATAATACACATTAAACACGTTTGATTAATATATAATTGAAATTAATTAAAATAAAGGAAGAAATGTATGTATATATAATTTAGGACCATATCTTACTAACTGTTCGGGTTGTACGCCTATTCACTAATTACACTAATGTGTAGGGGATTGGGAGGGTTGAGTTTATGAGAAGTTTACCTGAATTGGCGTGGAGGAAGAATAGAAAAGCATTTAGAATGTACACCCTCAATACACCCAACTCGGAATTGAACTCCGATTTCCCCGTCTTCAGAAGTCTAGCTTAGTGTGAGAGTAGTGCCTTAGACCATGCGGCCACTGAAGCGGGTAGGTAAATATTAATGTATTCATCATAAGAGAGCATAGAAAGTCCCTTAGTAGAGATAAATCTCAAAGTATAATTACAAATATTATTTTTTAGCATTATGAGCCCGATAAGCCAGACTATATGTATCTGCACATAATATTTTAGTAAATATCATTGGCCAAATAAATTGCTTATTCGTGTGCTTGGATGTTATAGTTGTGTTTAAAATAATTAAAAAATGTAATCTAAAATTAGTTACATATTTAATATTGTATAGCCGTTAATCTTAATAATTACAATAAATATCGGGCAGTGAGAGGTTACAGGATTTTTTGGGGTGGTGGGGGGTGGGGGGTTGCATCATCGTGTAGTCTCGTACATTTTGGTAGGTTAATACATGCTGCGCCATCTCTTAGCAATGTACAAAACTACGTCGAAACCTAGTGACGGTTCGATCAATCTGGTTGGAAAGAAGACACGGCGGTAGACGATTGATAATCATTAAATAGACAAACGAAGCAAAAACTAACTTTGGTTAAAGATAGACTTTAATTATACTTATATTTATGGTAAGAAATACACAAATTTATATAATTCTATTAAATACCGCTTTGATTAGTATTTTTAATTATTTTGTTTTAACACAAAAGGTCTTGTCACCATATCTTATTACACATCCGTCTATCCGTATATACTATAGTTAATAAAATATTTATAAAAAGAGTAAGTATGAAAAGGTTTCTTAAAGGGAGTGAACCAGCATCAGCGTAGACAGAGGATGGGAAAATCACATGCTTGCAGAAAGCCACCTCCAGTGAACCCAACCGATATTTGAACCTAGTCCTCCCCGTCACAAGTTATCCAGTCTATTATAAGACTCACTAATTAGACCATTTTATCAATAAATATTACTTGCATTGTAATTTAATTTTATAGTTGAATGTTATTGAGATTTTTTGCTGAACATGATTTTAATGGGATTTTACCGTTAACGTCATGAAAAACAGTTGGATTTTTTTCCATATATTTGTGGTTTTAATTATTCTTTTATAAATACCAAAAAAACCATAATATTACAATCTCACGGCTACCATTGAGAAAATAGGTTAAATAACGTTATGTAATGAAACATTTATGAACAGATCTTGGACTAATGATGTGGGTTTACTACTTTTTTTTTAACACCGAAACTACACTACAAATTAAATCTTACCTGAGTTCCAATATAGTGGGTGAGTCATTTAAGTTGAGACACCAAAATATCCCCCTCCCCCCCCCAAAAAAAACCTTTTAGAAAAAAAAATAATTAAAACAAAAGTTTACTGTTATGGAGGGGAAAAGAGAACAAAATAGTTATTTTTGATTTGGTTAAAGTCTTCAAAGTCAAGCTAATTTTTTCAATAAAAATCTATAGTATTTTAACAAGAATTTATTCTACAAAAAAAACACATTTGCCTGGATCTTTTAAGATTAATAACTTTTTAAAAATATTTTAACTCGAAATTTTAAAACAATATTTATTTAAGTTCTCTTAGTTACAATTTACTTTAGTAAATTAAATATAATTTATTAAATTACTTTAATATAAATGTTCAAAATCTATCATCACAGCTCTGTATTTTTATAGCGTTACCTTAAAGATAAAATATAGCAACCACTACAAACCACTTCAGAAACATGAACGAGTGCATTAAAAATTCTTGCAGAAGTATTTATGAATATATTAAAAGTTTATATAGCAAATTAAAAAGTGTATCAAGGTTACACGATATCAATTTGATCATTTATAAAGTAATTTTATAAATATTGTTTCATTTAACGTAATAAAGACTAATATAATATAGTATAAAGTTCTTGAATAGAATTATTTATTAAAAAATACATATTTAAATAATTTTAAAAATTTAGATTCAATAAAAAAAGCATCAGGCAATACTTGTTCGTTTTATTTGTGTAAAATATAATCCAGTTTAAAATAAATTGATTTATCATAGTAAATATTAATTTGATCTTAAAATAACCTCGAACGTCCACCAGATTAAAATTTACTAGCAGTGTTCTATTTCCCCCTCAAAAACAAAAAAGTTTGGCTCTGTTTTTTTTCAAAATGGCTGGGTTCTTGGGATATTCTTCACCCCGTATGATAGATTATTAGTAAAATGATTATTTTTTCCCATCTATGAAACTAAAAATCTAATAGGGTTCTTAAAAAAAATTGGATTTTTACACTTAGACAAAATTAAAATAAATACATTTTAATGTGTTTGATGTGTTTAATTAGTATCCACTCAGGCTATCCAAACTTAATTTCTTAAAGAATATAGGAATTTAGGATTTAAAGGAAATGCACAAGCTTATGCACACAGGGAGAGAGGAAGATAAACTTATAGTAATACTCTCAGTACAATTAAACTGTATTCATAATCTTTCCTCATCATTGGAACGCAAGACTATAAGGCTAGACTTTTATTCTACGTGGAAATTAGTAACTAAATTCATAAAAATTACTATTGCTAATTTTTAATAATAATAAATCCCATTTAGAGTAGTCGACTAAGACTACCAGAAATAGATACACAATAAAACAAAAAATTCATCCCTAAGTATTCTAAATATTTATATTTTGAATTTTTACCAAAGTGTAAATAAAATTGATTCAAATAAAATTGGGAATTATAATTTTGGGAATATAATGTTTGTAGACAATAGCTTCAATATTGTAATTATTAACATAATTTAAAATTGTTGAAAATGTATTTATATTATTAAATAATATATTTAATATTTATTTAAATCACTAATATAAATATAGCACTGACTCATTCTTTTCACATGTTATAAATATTCTCTCATTTAAATTGAATAAATATTTATATACAAATCATATTTATTACACAACGTCATATACGTTTGTGCATCAATTTTAGTCTCCAAGCTATTGGATTGGGAGTGGAAATGTTTCAAGTTCAAGCTTCATCTTCTTATTAAATTTTAGCTAATATCATTGAGAATAGTTTTAGGAGATAACACATGCCAAATGTTTATTTACAACTTATTAATTTTATTTTACTTTCATTTGGAGTAGTCACTTAAATATATTTTGAATTTTGATACACGCTTATAGTAACATATGGAAATTATCGCTCTATACAATTCTTGTAGTACATATATATATATATAATGTAACGTATATGTGTATATAGTTATATGTAAATATATACATATATATTGATGTAAATACCTGCATAAATATACCTATCTATACAACTATATACGTAAATATACGTATACAATAATGTATATATAAGTACATATATACATGTTAATGTATATATCATATACATCTATACATATTATATACAATATACACATACATATATGTGAATGTACATATACATATATGTGTATATCATATGTATATATTCATCGGTGCACACGAATTGCGGAACAACTAATATGGCTGTACACCAATTGTGGAAAAATTCATTCGAGATTAGTAATACCCTTACATGAACTGCAGAGTAAGAATTAAATTTATAATGACTTTGTTCAAAATGTAAAATAGAGGTTAGTTTAATTAGGCTAGGTTATGTTAGGTTAGTTTAGGTTAGTTCATGATCTAGGAGTTGAATGGGATTACAAGTTGTTCCTAAAATCATGTGCACAGACTGACAGGTATACTTTATTCCACAATTCGAGTGCGCCCATACTCATATGTATGAATATTTACTTACATATTTATATACCTTTATGTGTAATAATAAGTATATATGTATATACACGTTTATATATGAATATATCTAAAAGTATTAAAGTATTTATACATAAAATAGGTTTGTAGAAATACATTACACATATATACATGCATATATTTTATATACCATACCATACTGACACTAGATTGTTTCATAAGAGGTTCATTATCCTTTTTAAATAGTAGACAAATATTTTACTTAGCGGCTTGACTGACTAGATTTCTGACTAAAAGTAAACTGGGAAGGAAGGACTCGCTCCTGACTTCTCTTGTTAGTGGATTGTTTCTATGGTTTTGGAGGTTTGGGGACAAGGTTTAGCCCTTAGAAGTAGCTTTTCCTGGTAGCACGTTTTTGAGGTCACGTTTTAAGTAACCAAGTGCCCAGTTTGAGGTATTTCCTAATTCTTTGATATCCTCAAAATGTAGTTTGGAGTTCCTTCAAAGTATGCAGAAAATATAAAATGAAACGTAAAGCGCTTGGTTTAGCCTTGCTTGATTTTTTTTTTGTGTGTTGATCACATGCTTTTATAAAAAAATATTGTGAAAACATCCAAATTAACTTCGAAGAGGAAAAAAATAGTATTCGTTATTTAGTAAGAGAAGGGTCGTAAGGATAGTTACAAAAGTTAATAAAACCACTTTTCAGTATTTATACATAGTTACGTATAATTATGTCGTATACAAATGTCAATTAATGGATAATATATTAACAAATAAATTAATTAAGGTATTATAGTAAATTTTTATTAATATAGAACAAAATATTTGTGATTTTATTTTACAAACTGAACTTCTTAAATTTCTTAATGCACAAATAATTTTCTGTTTTTAATCGATAGGCCATTAATCAAATAGTGATATTTTCTTGTCTAAACACAAATCAAGCAATATATACTTACAAATAAGTATTGAAAGTTTAATATAAAAAAATCTCAAGTTATATGTCATGTGAATTAAATTAATATGAAAGGTGTCTACAATATTATTACAAATCTTATTAAATCTACCTTAATACATGTATACGTTTTAATTTTTTTCTTGAGATGTCATATTTGAAAGATAATAGACTTTCCTATAAAGCTTTGATTTCTTTTTTTTTTTCGCCTAAGGGAGGTATCTTTTTTATGTTTGTCAAAGGCTTGGACTGATTTAAAATATTAATTTAAAAAAATTAAGCCACTGACATAAACATGGAGATTTTTTTTTATCATCTGCTGCTACATTTATCATTAAAACTAGGTATAACCCAGTGTAAAAATAACATTTTAAGTAATACTGTAACTGCGTATATCAATATCATTTGTGAAATCGGAAGGTCTTAACCATATCTATTTTTATGCACACAACACAATTATTATATCCTTCATGTAATATATAATTATTTGTGAAAATTGTTCATGGCCCACTTGATGAATTCACCAATTAATAATAATGTTGGCTGAGTACATACATTTTTTTTCAGAAGATATATTTGACAACTAGTGGGAAGAACGACACATTAGAAAACACGGGTTTGGTTGCTCGGTCAGTCAAAATATATGATATCCTACTATTGCTCTGTCGTTTATAGAAACTATGATAATTTATAAAAAAAATTAATGATAATGCAATAGATTTATTACTATTCTTCGATTTATTTTTCAAAATATGCTATAATTTTAATAAAAAAGAAAATGGGATTAAATACAATGGTTGTCAAACTGAAATAAAGTTATAACATACATTTGTGGGGCAATATAAAAACTTTGTACTATCAGAGAACAATCAGCAACCAACATCCAACTCATTGATGAGATTTCGAGATTTTATTTAGTTTGAGTTCTATCAGGGCTACTATCGTTGTAATTCAATTATGAGGGGTTCGATAAAGTATTAATTCTCTCACTGGTGGGCACTCAACATAAGTAGTCAGTCTCATCCTATCTGTTATGCTAATGACAGGGAATTTAGTGTTCAAATCCCTTGTGGTGCAAAGATTTGAATTTCCTAAATTATTTCCATTCACTCTCTACGAGATTCTGGGGACACTTTGTCAAAATTAAATCTTTTTCAGCCCTACTTTATGCGCAAATATTGTTTTTAGACTAGAAGCACATAAATAAACAATCAGTGTATTTTATTCTTTCCAGATCATCACTCATCCCTCGTAAAGCAGTTAAACAACCAAATTGTATTCAACGTAATAAGAAAATAATAGGGATTAATATATTCTTAGTAAATTTAAATCATCGTTTGAAATTAAAAGAGGTTAAAAAAGACAACTAGTACTATTCACATGATAAAACAAAAAGTAGTACTATACATTAGAATTATTTCATTTAAGACGATATATTGAAATTGCTTGCTTTGCAATTCATTTTTAATACAAATATTATATATTATAAAAATACTTTTAAATTTGATAGAAATTTAGAATTCTTTAAAAACCTCTTTTACAATACACCTTTCATCTGGAAAACTTTTGTATTTTGACAAACGAAATAAGGAAATGAACAAAATAAATTATTGTTTCTATATAAGTTATTGTTTTCATATAATAAATTGGAGGAAATATATACAGATTATCTCAGTATTACCAGAGAACGGGAAATAAATCATTAAAATAAAAGTATAGCAATGTCGTCATAGTAGTAAATAAATATACGGTTAAAATACACACAATATGACATTTATTTCAATTCTTATAAATAATCATTTCTTTTGAACTACAAGGTAAAATATGCGTAGTTTTGAATTCTCAGCTTTTAGAATACTAGCCTTATTCAACAATGTTGTGATCTTACTTTTACTTTTCTTGTATATATAATTTTTGTCATATCGTATCTCTATACGTTCAGGCTATACGTTTATATACAAATTATGGTGATCTGGTAAGAATGATATGGGTAGAGATGAAATTAGATGTACTTAAATTTGCACTAAGGGAAATATATTGGAAAACAATATTTTAAACGTGTTTATTTCGCCCAGCCAGGATTCGAACCCTTTCCAAACCGTCACTTGCAAGCCAGACTAAATTATCATGATATTTAAAGCACTTGGCCAACGGTATGGCTGATCTTAAATATTTTGGCTTTTTTTAATAAGACCAAATATTCTACCTATATAATTGACATATCCTAATACCCTTAATTATGTTGACATTCCCTTGCGTTAGAGCATTTTGTGATTTTAAATATTTCCAAACACATTTATTTAAACCTTACACTTATTAAATTTAATCAAGAGCATTATACAGGGCAAGCACAAGGGATTTTTAATTTCGATTTTATCCTAGTCAGTGGTTGCATAGTTTAAGACCTGCCTCTTACTATAACCTGGATGGTTTTTGATGAGAAGATCAGGGTTATAATCCCAGTAGGTTGTTCTCAGGAATATTTAAATCAAATGATTTCCCACCCTCCTTCTAAACCAAGTGGATACACTTATTCTAAATTATGTCTTCTTCAAACTCAACCTAATAGTGCTAATTAGTGAGTAGCCCCTACGGTTAATAAGGCATAGTGCTAAAAAAAATCCTCGAAAAAAGTTTTCATTATTGTTTTATTCTAAATGGTTTTCTAATCCCCCACCACCCAAATGTAGGAACACTTTCTCTAATTTCAACCCTTCTCATATCTAACGCATTAGTGTAATTATTTTATATCCATATAATCGGTAGTGAGATGAGGTGACAAAAAAAACACTTCTGCCCAAAAATAGCACTGATCTGCTTTCTCAGGGAAATAACATTGATTCAACTTGAAAATTCTGATAAAATATTGTTTTTGCCACAACTTTTATAGAGAACTACTAACCAAGCTGGCTCTTTTTTTTATTCATGCATAGAACTACGTGAGTATTATAATGTTGGGTTATGTTACTCTCCTGATTATTACTTTTTATTTCACAAAGTCTTAAAACGGCATAATTTTGTATGCATTTGTGAAAAAAAGAATTTAGTTAATAGTTATTAATTTATATTTTTTTAAATATTCGAATTAATATTTGTGGACCAAAATTAAAGGGAGAGAAAGGTGTTATATCCAATTTCAAATTAAATTAAATATGAAAATGGTCTAAACAATAAACCAATCAGTCGAAAAAGATGGTACATGCATTTTAATGTCCTGATTATTATTTTTTATGAACAATTTATTATTAATCGTGACAGGGTGGGGGGACTCAAGGTTTCATATACACAAGAGTTATTAGCTGTTAATTAAGCTGGTAAATCAATTAAAACATGCTGAAAATATATAATTTAATTCAGGGATATTGTTACAGGACTTTTAAATGTCTATTGAATATTAATGTGGTATGAATACATTGGGCACAAATTTTTAGACTTAAAACTATTATTTAAGTTACATAAACATATTTTTGAAAAGCAAAATATCAATAAAATTGAATCCTTAAATCAAACATGGACCGTTAAAGGAAATATTACTTACTGTAAGACGTTCAATCCATAAATGGTGCATGTCTACCAAATTGTAACTGTCTAGTTAACACAATGTTTTATTAAATACATTCAAAAAGGCTTTAGGGAACAAGAATCGATATAAAATCATTTTTCTAAAGATTTTTTTGCTATTATCTTTCGTTATTTAAGCATATCAATACGTATTTAGGTCAAAAGCTATTTGGGGAGTTATTATTAAAACAGATTAATGGTTCGTTAATGACATTAAAACTTTGAGTGTTTTTTTTCTCTTTTTCTTCAGTTTATATGTGTAACGAAGCTTTACTATCCAAATTATTATTTTATTCAATGGATAAATTACTTCAAAAGTACTTATTATTATTAGCATCGCGTCTTACTACCCATTTGAGTTGTACGCACTTACGCTAATGTGTAATGGTAGAGTGATTGTGAGATTAAATTGAGGATCTACAGTTTAACATGGAATCCGAACCACGGTGGAGGCTTGGCATTCCACACATTCACAAGTTGTGATTAATACACGTCTTGTCAGAGGTGAAGGAAGGGTTTGGCAATCAGATAAATCTATGCTGGGACCGAGGATTGAACCCCTGAACAAGTAGTAATTGAAACTCATAGTCCATCACACATAATGATATAAACAGTGCTTTATATTTCTTGATGGACAGTTAATACATAAATTAAGTAAGTAAATTAAAATAATTATTCAATATCAACTTATTCATATATTGATATGTTTCTAACCCACTCCAGAAAAACAAGCTAAATTAATTCATGTATTTTGAAACCCTTTGTGTGAATGTAAAACCTGTCTTGAACTAGAAGTAGACTAGTCAGGAACTGACCACGTCTAACCATGTCATTGTTCACCCCGAGAACAGGTTTTGATTACCCTCCATTCTTATTAAAAGAAGCCAGTTTCACCCAGAAGTTGACTAACTGGACATTCGAACCACCTTAGGGACATCAGTCTGAATAAAAAGGTATTCCCTTTCCCCTATAAAACATATTATATGTGCAGCAACATTTCCCAGACAAATGAATCGTGAATATATTTCTCAGTTTGTGACCAGTGGTCAACTAAGCATGTGCTTTTTTTCGAGGGACTAAATATGTAAGTTAAATTATATGATAGGAATAAATTGTGATGTGTTTTAAAATCAGATAAAAATCGATACTTTTTTCTAAACTATGAAACCAATATTTTTGGAAGATATTAAGAAGAATGCATTCAACGGTTCTATGGAAATGGAAAGGGAAGGTAATTTAAAATATCTTCATATCTAGCCAGGAAAAAAATTGGCTACCGCTATAACATATGAAATTTAAATTTAAATTATTTAAAGGTAATATAAAAAATCTTACATAAAAACAAATTTTGTAGTGGTGATTTACTTAAAAATAAAATAATACTTCTGAAAAGTTGTTTCAAACCATTTTACGATTAATAATACTATAAATAGTAGATCTTATTTTTACTAATATAAAATAAACTTTTTTAAAAATAATGCTAAAACGTAGGCCTCATTAAAATTAATTTTCATTTTCAATTAATACATTTATATATAATCAAGAGCAATAATTTTATAAATTAGCTATGATTAATATAAGACTTTTTTTTACTATTTAAAATAGAACATATACACACGAGCTTTTGTAAGATATTATTTTAAAGTAAGTGTTCCAATTTATAGTGCTTATAAATGTTTACGTATATTTCCATTATACTATGTTAGAGTTAAATTTGTTTAGAGTTTAATCATTAATCATGTACGTTTTATTGAAAGAACTGCATTGTGGTTGAAGGTTTTTTTATTAATTAAAAAGTTGCTATCAATAAACTGCTATCATATTTATATTGTGTAAAATGATATTACATTTATATATTTAATTTATGAGCATTGTCCTAGAAAAGAGTCAATAAGATCATTAATTTCTGTATTTAGGTAAAATAAATAATTTCTAAAAACACGTGTGTTGGGCTATATCTTTTTAACGTTAAAAATATATGCAATAGTTTTTCAACAAAGAGAAGGTTTTCTAATCGTGAAATAAATTGATCTCAAGATTATAATGAATTCTTAAGTTTAATAGGAACCCTAACTCAAAACATAAACTTTACAATTCGGTCGGGCCTATGTCTGTCTGTCTGTCCTTCACCACGAATCAAAAATGTTAGATGGATTTTGTTTATACTTGATATTAATATTGTATACGTCAAGATATTTTTTTAAATTTTGACCCAAACACTCAAATTAAAAGCTGTTTACTTTTTTAATTCATATATAGATTTGTTTGACATTACAAATAGAAGTGTATCATTAGTTTAGGTCAAAACCATATTTTGGGGTTAGTTAAATGATGGTAAGTTAAAAAAAATAGATATTAATTTCTAAAATGGCTCCAACGATTTTGTTTCAAATGTATATCTGAAGATTGTGTAATATGACAAAAAAAACTGAGTTTTGGTTTTTGTGGTAAAAAACTCATTTATGGATAAATAACATATGACTGATATTTCAAAAACTTGAAATATTTTTAAAATGCCTATAAAAATTTGCTTAAAAACGGGAATCCTGGGAGTGTTTTGAATGACAAATTGCACTGTGTACTAGTTTTTGGGAAAACGTTTGTCCAGGGTAGTTTTTTATGACTGTGTTTTACAGAATTTTAACTATTTGAAAAATGACCAATAAGTTAGTTCCAAATGAGTATCTTGGTAGTGTTTTATATAACACATTAAATTGTAAACTTGTTTTTGGGGTAAAATTTGTTTAAGGTTAGTTATAATTATGGCAGATTTTGGAAATTTTAAAAACTTTCTAAAATGGCTTCAACGATTTGGGTCTAAGTTCTGCTAGATTTTGTATAATATAAATTATATTATCAACTAATTTTTATATACAAATTAATTTAGTAGTATCTTAATAATGACGGTTATTTTAATTCATTAAAAATTGATATAATAATTTTATTTAAAATTTGTAACGAAGGACTATTTAAAATTATCAATAAATATTATATATCTTTATTTTACCCTAATAAATTACTCTAAGAGTAGTTCACTTACCACAAATTATAGGACATTTGATAATTTTATAAATTTACTTTGAAGTTTGGGCTAAAAATGGTTATCAGAGAATAGATTTTCATGATAAAAAAAGAGGTCTTTTTTAAAAACTTACAAACGTTGATTACAAATAACTTATATTTACAAATATTTAAGTTTGCAAAAAAAATTGAAATTATTTGGTTCACACTTGTATATAAATAGTGTTTGTTTTGGTGAACAAGATGATGTGTTTGTTTTCTGAAGAAAACTCCCTTCGGGATAGTTTACTAAAAGCTTACTTTTGAAAATTCACTTTGAATTTATAATAAACAATGTGAGAAATTTTGTGCGATTGTGTTGTACCAGTGATTTAAATAAATTACAATTACAATTACAACTCTGAAATCAAGGTTAGTGAGACGTGCTGATCATTCTCCTAGTCCAGTCAGTTTCATTCTGAAGTACGTTAATGGGAGAATGAACACACTCGTCTGGTTAGAGCCTGCGCGCTACTGATAAGAGGGTACTCTACAACAACTTGTGTGATGTATGCTAAGGATTCATTCGATTGAAGGGACAGGAATCGAACACTATACTTTAGAAACTAACAGCTAGGATGGACAAGGACTTGGGCGAGCTTAATCTCAGAATAATATTCTGCATCAAGACCAAGCTGATATTTGATTTTAATTTTCTTTATTATTTTTACAATTATTTATGTTTTTAGAGTGGGTCTAGAATTTAAAGTCTAATTAAAGATTTTTTTCATTTTTGTATACAGTTTAATAAAAAAATAATGAAGTTGTCCTAAAATTAAAAATATATATGTTCTGTTGGTTACTAATTTATTTCATATAGGATTTATGAAAGCTTTCATTTCTAAATGGATGTAATTACGTTCTCTTTTAAAATACCCTACGATATTAAGCTAAATAACCTCAAGAACCATGAATAATAAGCTAAGTTATAGAGAATTTCATTAGCATAATCAGGATGTAATATAGCCATAAGTATTGCTTTCTATATAGATGTAAATATACATACATATATATCTTAAAATGTATACATAATAGATATTGCTTTTTGTATACATTTAAATACAAACAAACATATAGTTATGAAAATATATATATATATAAATACATTTATTATCTATGAATAAAAGATGGGTTGGATATAACCTTTTTCAATTCTTCAATCCAAATTTTCATGTAATATATGATTCTCGAGTCTCAAATTCAAATTAGAATCTTAGAAAACATGATTACCATAAGAAGTTGTCTTTACCAAATAGGTATAATTTTTTTTTTAGTTCTGATTTAGTTAACATAAGAAATAAAATACAAGATATTATTAAAATCTTTGATTATATTGCATAATTATATCAATTTAATTAGGTGATAAATTAACTATCTGGGATCTAGCTGTTATGTTTGATTTTAATAAATTTGCTATAAGCCGTTAATCAGCTGTTTAGTAGCTATTAAATAAAATATGATTCTAAATTTGCAAAATCCTTATATATTTTTTAGAATATTTAATGCGTCGAATATTAAAGGATAGTTTAGATTCAATTTATAAATCCCTAACTTAGATTTGTGTAAAACCATTCTTCATATATTTAATTTAAAATGTCCATAAATGCACAATTATTTCAAGGACTGTGTTTTGAATATCTTTTTTTATATATAAAGAGATAAAGAGTACTAAGTACCTTTCGTTTAACCTGAAAGATAGCAATCTTAACTTGCATGTTTCCACTATGAAGCAGCTTATAAAAATGGGTCATTGTGTAATATACCTAGGTAAGACTGCTAACTGTCAGGGTAAAAGAATTACACTATGGCCCTATCTTATAAGCTGTGCCATAGGGAGATCCACCAAAGTATGACTGTTAAATTTAAGTGTTAAAGGAATATACTTGTTTGAAAATAGAATTTCAATATTTAATAATTTTAAATAATTTTTTAAATATAATTTTATATTGAATATATTATAACAATAATGTATTCAAATATACATCCAGACATAAGTAATATAATATTATAAAAGTTCAATTAAGGAGCGTTTATTTAAAATAAGAAATAAGACTTTAAACTAAGTTTAAAGACTTATTTATTATCATAATTAGAATATTTATGAGAATGTAATCAAGGGATATAAGAATTAATATTGTCTAAGTTTTCTATCTTTAACATTATGCTATATTTTTAATGGAAAACTAATTAAAATATATTGATATATATGTTCATTATATAATTATATACGAGTACATAAAATTGTTCACGGAAGCTACATATTGCCTTAAGCCCAAACCGGTATCATGACATGTGTCTAAAAAAAAACTATATCAATATATTTTTAAAAGTCTGAATATACATAATGTTACTAAATACTTTTTTCAATTACAAAATTATTCAATAATTATGTTTACAAAAATAAGCCAGGAATATTTTAAAAATATTATGTTAATGAGTCACAGATTTCCTAATATATAAAAAGTTTCATCATATTTACTCCAATAACGCATTTAAATGGAAGGGAGAGTATAAAAACTACTAGTCAAAATAGCTCACTATACATCGACGAGATTCAAACACCAACCTACCCGTTATCTGGAAACCATACCAGACGACGTTGACATCATAATCAACGTACACTTTAATGCTTACGATATAGTATATATAGGTTATTTTATTTCTAGTTAAATATCTGAATTAAATAAATAAATAAAACTATTAAATCTAATTGGGGTGAATATAATTAGTAAATACTATGACCCGAATCAGACACACCGTTTTTTTAATCCGTTACTGTTTTATTCAAAACTTTGCGACTGTGCACATTGCAGAATACAGCAAAGGAAGTCCATGTATCTTCCATCCTCTTTGTCTACTACTTACACCTCAAGGAAACTAGGAAAGAAGGAAATAGATATATTTATAATAGTTTTATCATAGTTAAGATAATTTTCATGAAATCAAATAGTCGCAAGCAACATTTGAGTTGGATAGTTTTTAAACATTTGTAGAAATGTATGGGCATAAAACCTTCTAAAATAGATTCAAACATATTTTAGGCGCTCACAGGACATAAAAGTTTTAGCTGGGTTAAAAATATATATTTTATTATATCATTATAGAATTTGGTTTGATTTTTAGGGGAAGAAATCAGACATTATTTTTAAAAGTTCATTTTGAGGCTATGCATTTTTTTAAGTTCTTTCAAGATGTGGGGATTATTAATAATAATAATACTTAGAACCGCGTCTTACTACCCGTTTGAGGTATATGATTAAGTACTAATTACGCAATGAGTTAGGAATTGGGAAGGATTAACATAGAGGAAGTGAACCCGCATTTGCGTGGAGGGAAAATGGAAAACCACATAGGGAAGACCACCCCAGTTCACCCGAGAGAGATTCGAACCTTGATCTCCCCATCCTCGGCAGTCTAGTTCAACACCAAGCTAGCGCGCTAGCTAATAATGCCACCGATGCGGGTGTGGGGATTAATTTTCTCAAATTTTGAAAACTAGTACAATAATATATTTGACTTTGAGTAGTTAGACTATGAAAAATATTACATTTCCTAAGATTGCTTTTTTCAAACGAAAATAATCATATGATTTTTTATCCGAACATTTGAGTTAACAAGTAATCATTTATTCTGTTATATGTCCATACCTAGAGAGCATCTGATTAGAACATGAAAATTTATTAGTACCAAATAAAACTACTCTCAATAAAAAATCATGCATACTATAGAAGTGTGTGTCCCAATTATTATTACCGTCGTAATTATTGTCCACACCTATAATGGTTGTAAGGACACTAAAACCTGGGACTACCCACATGGAGGACTTTAATACACATTTGTTTCATATGATTATTTCTAATGTTATTATTATTATTATTATTATTATTATTATTATTATTATTATTATTATTTATTATTATTATTATTATTATTATTATCCCCGCGTCTTACTACCCGTTCGGGTTATACGCACTTACGCTAATGTGTACTGGTAGGGTGATTGCGAGAGGAAATGGAGGACCTACAGTTTATCGTAGAATCCGAACCACGGTAGAGGCCTGGCATTCCTCACATTCACAAGTTGTGATTAATACACATCTTGTCAGAGGTGAAGGAAGGGTTTGGCAATCAGATAAATCTGTGCCGGGACCGAGGATTGAACCCCGGACCCTTAGCACAGAAGTCTGACACCTTACCCCTAGATCACCAGGTCACCCACTTCTAATGTTGTTGATTGGTGATTTAATGTAAGAGCCTTAAAACTCCTTGATATGTTCTAACCTCATATTGTGCATCCCAAATAAATTGTTAAAATAAAAGGTTCGGCTGTAGAGAAATGTAGTGACACATTATTAGAAAAAATAATATAAATCATATAAACAGTTTAAAATGTATGATAAATAATATATATTAAGACTTATTTTAAATCTTTATTCAATAGCCTTAACCCATATAAATAATATTTATATTTAATGTACAAAGATACATACTTGATTATTGGGAAAGGTTTCTTTTATGAAATCATCTGTTGATTAATTAATAAAACCATTCTGTCTAGTTGTATTTAATACAGACACACGCTATAAGAAATAGAGAATATTTACTTAACTGGGAACTTTATATACTTTTGTATGTTTATTTTTAAATGGATTCATAATATCGTTGATATTAATACTATCTACTAATTAATACTATGAGAAAATTAAACAATTAAATCTCAGTTAACAGGTGGAACTTCACCAAATTTGGTTTTTTGAGAGGATATGAAACAACACTATAAGCAAAACCTCTTACAGGGCTTCAGGTTAGAACTATATTCCCAGAATACAGGATAATGGTCCACGATACTATCCAAATATCTTAACTTGGAGGCTCGAAAAACTGAACTGAAAGAACAACATGCGGACACTTCCATACAGTACATATCCTTTCACAGATAATCGCTTGGATTTCTCTTATAAATTATATCATCGTCAGACATTTTTCACGAGCGTGACTATACCTAGAACCGGAGTATATGGCAAAGGCTTGTAATATAATGAGTGACTTCACCAAGGGAGTAGAGGGGGATGGGAGGTATGTGAAATTGTACCCCTGTCCTTCAGAGTCTATGGGAAATATAGGCCTTTGCTCAGTTGGGAGCAGTAAAGTGTCAATCACTTTTAAAAACCTACTTTATAAATGAGTGGATGTTTAATGTTAGTTAAAAGGTTCTAAACAAATGTTGAATTAGTTCTCATATTTTATATTTTGTTGGTAAACCAATCGTTATGCTTTGATCGTGGGCTATATTTTAATTTATTCATTTTTTAGAACCATGGTTAATCTTTTCTTAGCTATAAAAATAACTTTAAAATGTGTTTATTAAACCTTTTCGTGGTTTGGCTGGCAAAAAATTTAAAGTTTGAAATATCTAAGATAACTAGTATTATTTTTATAGATTAGTGAACATATTTAGCATGGTCTCCAAAAGTATTTATTTTTAAAATATTGTTAGTAAGAAGAGTAACACTTCCATTGATTTCTCAGCAAAATTTTAAATATTAAATGTAATTACATACTCGGTTTAATATGTGCATCCCGCGGACCTTTTTATGAACCAAAACACAATATTCATCTCATTATAAACATTGTATTTTTTAGCACCACGTCTAACTATAAGCTTGGTGTGTACACTTATGTACTAATTATGTCAATGGTTTATTGATGAGAAAGGTGTAACCTAGAGGAAGTGTGCCCATATTTGCAAGGGTAAAGAAAGGAAGATAGAGTGGGAAACTATTTAGGGAAAACCACCCTATGTGCAGTCAACAGGGATCTAGCCACTATCTCCCCGTCGTCAGCAGTCTAGTCTATCACAAAAGTTGCATCTTAGACCATGGGGCTGCCAGAGCGTGTATAAACATTGTAGAGGTAAACTATTAGATATTACGTTATCTGGAAATCGGTCATTATTTGAGCAACTCTAGGAAGTGAGGTTGATACACCAAACATTTACTCTGTACTCATCAAAGATCGATTCTCAAATATTGTTAAATTTACCTACCAGATATGTTCAATATTTGGCAGCTCATGAGTGTGTGAACAGTGATTTTCTCTTATTAAAAATAACAAACGCCCGAGATATCATGGATTACTGACACGCACTCTTCGTCAATCATAAAAGTGACATCAAAATAGAAATGAAGCTTTCAGACACTTGAAAATTCAAAATTCGGGAAAAAATTGGAGTAGCTCTTAAAACGTTGTATAGGCAATCTTAGTAATCTTTTTGTTTTAATCATTTTTTTTTACCTTAGTTAATGATAATATTGAATTATCTAAAATGTGGCCTCAGTATTTTCAATTTAAAATGGAACCCTTATGATCAAACGATCTTGACACGCCTTTCCTAGACAATGTGGCCAATTAAGCGAGTATTCGATGGTATGACAATATATTTTACTATATTAAAGTAGTCCCTATATTTAAAATAAAATTCAAGTATAAACCATATAGCCTAAGTTAAAAGTTGTTTATATTTAGCACTTTCAAAAAAGTTCTAGATATGGCGTCATGTTTAAAATAATTACTAATTATATGTAACCTGGCCAGCTGAAAACATATTTATATCCTGTTCATCAATAAAGTGGCGTAAGTTAGAAATAAAATATATGTCCTATACATCCCAACCTTAGTTGCGAATGACCCCAACACTTTTTTATCAAATTCAAACCACATTTTATATATTAACACGTCGACGGATGGTTTTTTTGACTACCTACCTATTTGCCATTGAAAATATTCTATGCACAAGTCGATGCCCTCGGCTATATTCAAGTTAGGGGAAATAACGGAAGGAAGCCAACCAGTTTTCCATACTACACGAATAACTGGACGTAGCAACTTGGACCAAATATTCTTGTTAGACAAAGATGGAGGAAAACCAGTTCAACTGGACACTACTGGACATTTTACTATAGTGGATATTTTAAATTATATATTTCTCTTTTTTTTATCAACTTTTTTGCATCACGCCTTACAAACAAGCCTTACTATACTCATTTCATAAACTAGTGGTATAAGGGTTAGGATGGCAGAAATTATAATGAATAAATCTGGATTTACATTGAGGAATAGTGCTAAATCATAAAGGAAACACAACCTTCAGCACACCGGTTGGGATTTGAACCATGACCTCTTCATCAACAGCAATAAGGAATGGACGAGCTTTACCATTCAGGCGTGTGGATGAGCAACTAGAGTATACAAATCGTTTAATACATTTGGGCTGTAGCCACAAATACAGACAAACTTAGAAAGTGAAAATTTTTTTCGGGGCACATACTTTGTTAGAATCCATAATAGTTTCTAGGTTGAGAATGTTAGTGATAAAAATACTCCACCCACATGATAAACATAGATTACAATATAGTTACAGCCCAACATGCATGTACTAACTCTACTATTGCCACTCCCTCACTTGTGGTCATCCAGCGTCCCCCTACTTCAATCCCCCACTACCAACTCCATGGAGATGACCTTCCCCACTCCAACCCCTCCCCTGACTACAAGACAGCGATGTGTCAATGTCGTATTTAAAACCCATTTACCTGTGGTTTTACTAAAGATATACATCCCACACCCATCCCTCTTTTTTTTTTTTTTTTTTGTTTTACTTCTTCCCATGATGAGGCTACTCCAGCCAACATACCGTGGTACACCACAAATATCTGTTATTCTAGCAGAACAGACAAGGGGGAAAAAAATTACAAGCTCTTGGTTAAAAATATAAAGATAAAAGTCCAACGTAAATTGTTTGTTTTTTTTTGCTATAATTTTTAAGGTGTTTAACACAAGCTAAGGGCTATTAACACCCGTGACTGCACTTCAAGGAAAAAAGAAAGAGGTGCATAAATATTTTTGTGGGGGATGTATGATTAAAATTTAATGGGTTTTTAGAGAATCATTGTAAAGGAGGGGGATCCGGGACCTTCCTTCAGCAGATTAAAAAAAATTGTGTTTATGAAAGTTATTTAGAGAATGTTTTCATGATAATAAGATGCATATTTTCATATTTCAAATATGATTTTTACAACACGCAATATACTTCTGCAAAAAAAGTATCAAGTATGTGACTTATTTATATGATTTTTAGCAACTGTTTAGGTTCTACGTTTATGTAGACCTCTACTATTCACGCTAATGGTCTTAGAAATGAAAAAGTTTATATTATTAGGAAGTGAACCCACATTAGCATGGAGTGAGATTGTGAAACCATTTAAAAAAAAACACCCTCAGTACACCCGACCAAAATTCTAACTTTCTCCCAGTCATCAGCAGTATATTTTACTGCGAGAGTAGCACGTTGGACTACACGGCCACAGAAGCGCGAAGTTATTTATTGATTCACCTTTGATTCATAAACATATATGATATCTAGAAGTTTGTGCGAATACAAATTGAATTATGTACCCAACAATTGAAATTTGTTGTTCTTTGTTCCATCCCTTTATAACCCTTTTACCAAAACACTAAAATCAATTATATTGGGTTAAGTCTAACGAATCTTAATCATAACAGGAATCAAAGTGACTCTTCTAAAAAGTGACTCCATATACACTAATGTCACGACCTACATGGACTCAAGTTACGAAGATTCGTTAAGTTGGTAGTTTTGGTAGTTCAACATAAGACTAGCAACGCCATCTATGAAGTGCCACCTTATTAATAATAAATGGTCATCCTAGTAAGAAAAGACACAGCTGATAAAATCAGAGTCATTTTTTTGGTTTCTAGCTTGAGAACAAGTAATTTTCTCAAAGTATCTTTATTCATAAGAAGTTGTTTAACTAAATCCTTTGAATCGAACATATTATAATATGCCAAAAATATTCTTTGTATTAGCACCATTTGACTTAGGCATCCCCCCCCCCCCCCCCAACTATTGTAAAACCTTAAGAATGAACAAATAAAGGACCTACTGTACTGTATTATGAAACCACGGTATTGTTTCAATCTTACCTACATTATCAATCTTTTTAAGATTCCAAAATGTTGATACAAAAAAAGTATTTTCTACCCTTTTCTGAACATGAATTATTTAAATTTAAAATTAGCAGTTGAACTATTTCACATTTAGTTAATAATATTTTTTGCTAGTAATTTAAAATATATTTTTACTTTCTCATGCCAATAGTAATGGCAAAAATATTCAACCTCAAGTTTAAGATGTCCCCATGTCTGTCTGTCTGCCTGTCCCTGGCCACAGCTCTGTAACGGTTTGATGTATTTAGTCAAAACTTGATATTTAGAGGTTGTGGGGCTATACCTCAGGACATTTATTTATTTTGACATTGGACCTCAAATTAATGGTAGTTTACTGATGATTGATTATTTTGAATTCCAAAATTTTCGTAAAGGCTGTATCAATTTTAATTAAAATGAGTATCCAAAGAGTGTTTGACCTCCCAAATAACATTGTGTTCTTGGTTATTGGGTTAAAACTCTTTAAAGGTTAGTTTACTGGTAATAGATTTTTCGAAAATTCGAAATTGTTTGAAAATGACAATAGCGATTTTATTCAAAATGTATACCCAATCTGGGGAGTGTTTAATATGAATATTAAAATTAGACACTTTTTTTGTGGGGGGGGGGGGGCTGAATTTAGTTAAGGATATTGACAGATTTATGTTTTGATAATTTAAATAACTAAAACAATAGTTTCGGTGATGTAGTCCATAGTGTGTACTTAACTGCTAACTATCATTTTAAATTATTGAATAAATTTGTTTTTCTAAAAAAAAAATTTTTCATTGATGTAATGTATGTAAAATTTGAATGAAGAAAAAGCTTTTTAAAAATTGGCATTGGGGGACTATTTTACATGTTCAATAATAAAGTATCTTTATTTTTCTGAAAAAAAAGAGGGGTTGTGTATTTGTGATAAATTATAAAAAAAATTGAAGTTTTTCAAAATGGGCACTGAATAGTGAGTTCAAAATAGGTATCTGAGAATAGTTTCTCATTCTAAATAAAAATGAGTTATTATTTTCACAAATTACAAATAAATTTAGCTTGGGCTACGAATAATGTCGTTTAGAAAGTTTAATTTTTTTAAAGAGATTTGAGCAATTTGGTTAGAAATGTATTATATAAAGCCTCTTTATTCTTATCAACAAGATGATGTGTTTATCTTTAGGAGTAAAACTTACTCAAGCGTAGTTTAATGGAAAAACTACTTTTAAAGAATTTCTTCCAAACCATAATACACAATATGAGAAAGATTTTGCAATTGTATTGTACTGTTTATTTCCACTTAAACTAGTGGTTAAAAAGAAGTTTTAAATACCTGTAAGACTCAAAATTTATACTAGGGTGTGAATACTTTGATTTCTGATAGGATATATAAAATATATTTTTTTACTACCCGACCAGGATAACCAAAGTTGATTGGTAAGGAGGCTCAGAAATCCATCCTTAAATACTCAAACTAAATTAAATGCGGCATGAAGTTTAGTCTTATTTATAATTTACCCATCGTTTTACCAATCACTTAATGAAAGGAAGGTATTATTATTAGCACCGCGTCTTACTACCCGTTCGGGTTATACGCACTTACGCTAATGTGTAATGGTAGGGTGATTGTGAGATGAAATGGAGGACCTACAGTTTAACGTGGAATCCGAACCACGGTGGAGACCTGGCTTTCCTCACATTCACAAGTTGTGATTAATACACGTCTTGTCAGAGATGAAGGAAGGGTTCGGCAATCAGATAAATTTGTGCCGGGACCAAGGATTGAACCCCGGCCCCCAGCACAGAAGTCTGACACCTTACCCTAGACCACCAGGTCACCCGAAAGGAAGGTAAAAGTTATTATAGTTACTGATAGTGAGATATGAAACATTTGCAAAACACCCGTGTTGTTGCAAAGTAATACAGTCTGAATTCGAAAAGCATTCTATTAAAAGTATTGTGTTAAAGAGTTTGAAGCACATGACCTCACCAATTACATCTTTAGTAAATACCGCTTCTCCTAGTATATTCAAAACATATATCTCTAATAATTTTAATAATTTCTAAGCCGATCACTATAACTACAGCCCGTGCCGTTTACTTATATACTAATCATAAAATCTACTAAATTTTTTTTAAAATATAGAAATCTTATATCACTATTTGAGTATGAAACCAGGAATCCTTGAATCAGTAGAACAAAATTTACACATGGGCATGTACCTGACAGTATTTTAAAAATTTCAATTTTTTAACTAGCCCGAACAGACAAATGACGGTACTAATTTTGCCAATCTTTAGAACCAACTCTACATTTTGGGTTGGGGGAAGGGGGAGTGAAGCCTAGCGAGACTGGCCATGGCACATAGGGTCAAGCGTTAGTGGGAAAGTCCATTGTAATTCTACGATAAAAGCAGTCTTCGTGTATTTATCTACATGTTAGTCAGGCTATAAAACCAGAGGGATAAGTGTCGACACGAAACTTGACTTGACACCAAAATTCAAAATTTATGTATCAGTAAGTGTTACAAGTAGGACTGTCAAACACCCTTATCACTGTACACGTGGACTAAACGTTTGGCTTCTTTAGTATATTTTGTATGTGGCTGGGTGGTAAAGGTTTGAATCCAAGCCCCGTGTACTGAGGTTTGTTTACCACTACCCCTAAAAGAAAAAAAAACTGTTACATTACCTCTAAATTTTACCTTCCTCATCCTCACCCCAGTAGCTTAATTCAAACTTGTATTTCCAGGATGGTTTGTAAGACGTGCAACAGAAAATAAAAAAGGTCAACCGAAGATAGTTGCAACCTACAATTAATTAAAGATATTTAATAAGGAAGGAGAATGTTACTGCAAAATCCACTTCAGTAATAGAATAGTCTATAAGGCGTTATTCTAGAAATTGACTGGACTGCCGATGCCAGGGGGTTTGGGTTCCAAACTTGGTCCGATTTACTAAGGGTGTTTCTATCTATAATGTTAACCAATAAATAAAAATAAATGCGGCTTCACCACCTCAACATTCAGCCGTATTCATCTCTAACACATTTGAGCAATAAGTATGTACAGTACATATTATGCATCAAGCCCAAACCATTAGTAAAGTGTAGTGACATGAATAAATAAATGCATATATATAGGCCTACATATACAAAAACCTTTACCTCCTTCTCCTAGTACACTCAGTGAGAATTTGAGTTTAAATCCCCACGTCAGCGGTGAACTAATTTGAATGTGAGTCGAACGCCTTAAAACGCTTGGGGACATGTGTGAGTGGCAATATTATTAAATTGACACCCTCCATTCTAAGTCCTCAATGTGATACTTTGTTTTGAGTCATAGTAGAGTATTTTTTATTATATGTTTTACGTCTCACTATCCTTCCAGTCTGTATGTAATTTTTGTCTGTTAGTGTTAAGGTTAAGAAGGTAGAATTTCAAGGAGTGTAGCCATATTTGCGTGGAAGGATATAAGGAAATCATTTAAAAAAACAGTCGAGATATATTCTGACGGGACTACAACCGCATTATTTCTGTCACTGGTAAATCGGAAAACACGAGAATGGTGTTTTTATGCACGTCACAACTGTTTCAATTAATTTAATTTAAATTCTGTGAGAATTTATTCTAAGTATTAGCAATAGGCCAACACATTTCCCTTATTCTTGTGGTAGAAGTCACTAATCACATAATTTTATCCAAGCTCTCTTTAAAATAGTATTATAAAAATGATAAACCCGATTTTGTAACGACACCCACAAGTAAAAAGTAAATAACAATTTTAGGATATTTCTTTCAAGGCTAGTTTCACGAAATTTCTAAAAGGTTATATAAAATATTTAATATAAATTATGAAGAAAAGATTAAAACTCTGAAGAGTAAATATATAATGATAATGTTATAAGAATTCACCATACAAATATATTTTTAAAATTATTCATAATGTTTAGATATCGTATTCAGAAGCATGTCATAAAATAAATCAATAAGACCTATGCTCTTTTAAGTACAGACTAGAGCTTAATATTAACTTGAAGCACAATTATACTTTACACGTGTAAGACGAGATCGTAGATATTGTATGGATTATTTAAAAACTTTGTGTATTATTTTACGATATTATTTGGTAATTGAATAACATTATACTTGTGTTGGTCAACATTCTACAACACACAAATTTTATTTTCTTATTTCAAATAAAAATTATTAATTTAAACATACACATATGTTCTATATTTAAGAATGACACAATATTGTTTCCATTTATATAGTGAATTACTAATGACCATAGTTGTATATTTTCTTTATTCTTAATCTTACAGCCCTAAAGAAATAAGTGTGGATGAATTGTGATCCACTTTTTTTTTTAAACTTTATTTTGTGTAAGGTGAGGGTGAAGAGGAGCACAAAATTTTAAGATCGGAGTCACTTGGCTAATGTTGTTGGGAGGAGAGCTACTGGGATAGTAAGAAGGAGACGATGGATGGCGTCGTGGCGAAACCTGAAGCCACGCCCACCTAGCGACGTCTTTCTCTCCGCCCCGCGACGCCCTGAGGCCGCCCCTACCTCCTCCCCCTAAACCCCAAACCTTCTCCACCCTCTAAAACTGCTGGTAATTAACCCTCCCTCCTCCCTTTTAGTCTCCTCACACGGAGTAACATTTCAAAATGCAAAACCATCCCTCCCCCCCCCCCTTACCCACCAACCCCTTGTCCCGCTTCCTCACCCTATTTGCAGATAAGAAAACTGGACTTCGATTTTCGATTTCATGAGCCACATTCACCCTTTTCCAACCCTTACGTCCTTCGTTCTGTTTTCCTTACTTGTCCTGTGAAGGTTAGAAGGAGTGTAAGTATTCTTGGCGATCATCCTTTTCCTTCCGTTTACTGCTCCAGTCAGCCTCCATTCAGCTAACAAAGATGTCAAAAGTCTCCCTTTCTATTGGGCGTTTCATTTTTGATGCATTTTTCTTGCTAGAAATGGCGTATTTAATTACATGTTTCTAATTAAGAAGGATCTTTGTATATAATTTAATCTGTGAATGCTAAAATCTAATCAAATATATCAAATTTTTAGTTCCTCCAACGCTCATATTGGATGCTTTAGTCCATCACTACGACTAAGAAATATTTTGACCTTTAAACTAATGGTATAACATATTAAATTGCTAGACAAGTTTAATATTATTCTTGTTACGTTTAATCTTTTTACAAATTTACAAATATGATCTCTACATGATTTAAAAATTACATAAGACAGTAGTTAATATCATTATAAAATAATAAATGTCTTGCTAATAATTATGTGAGTGAGTTTTCAACCCGACAATACTGGAACACAGTACAATTGATTACGTTCAAAAGGATTATGAATAATGGGATTTAACACGTCATAATACGAGATACGCAAATTAAAGTAAACACTATTATTAATGAGAGTCTTCATGTAAAATAATTCATTTGGCGTTATTAGGAAACCATCTTTAATTTATTTTAAATAAATGTATTGTCTCAAATTTTGCACAGCTTATAAATGTATCAGGTAAACATCAAACCTGTTTGGTAATAGTTTATTTGGTAACATACTTATCAATAGCGTCAGGGGTAGCCGTATAGCCAGTATACAAATAATAGATTCACTGACATCAAAACCATATATAACTAAACCAATATTCCTTAGAGTTGGGGTTGAGTCTAAACAAAACATTGGATTATAAAATTAATTATTAGTCCGGATATATAGGTCACACTACACTTTTAGACCATATGTAAAATAGATTAGTTATTCTAAGATCTACTTTGGTGGCCGCATGGTCTAGGGTGCCACGCTATCAATAGAATATATTGCCAATGACAGGTAGAATAGGGTTTGAATCTTAGTTGGGTGTAATGAAAGTGGTTATTTCTAAATAGTTTTACATTACACCTCCATGAAAATGGGGGGAAAACTCATTTAAATTCATCCTTTAGAACTCCAAACTTACTGTCTCAATAAATGCATATGTGTATAGACTGAACAGGTTGTAAAACATGGTGTTAGAAAAAATTCTGGATATATAATGGACAACCGGACTACTGAAGAAGAGAAATTAATGTGAATCATTTCTTCAGCTGAATGTATGAGATGAGCCTGGACGGTAGTCACATTATCTAACACGACACTTTCGTTTTAGACTGTGTTGCCAGTAAAGGGTAGGTCGAGGCTCGAGTCCCGGTTGGATGTACTGTGGGTGTGTTTTCCTCAGTGTCTCCTCAATCCACCTTCACACAAGTAAGGGTCAATTTATTTTAAAATTCTAACTTTCTTTTATCTATTTCATAAGTAAAATTAATGTATGCGTATAACCCGAACAATACTATTACGCGGTGGTAAACATTTTCTCTAAAATAATTTTTTAATGAAATAGTAATACATTTAATCTATTATAGAAGTTCCTTTATTTTGAGTGTGTGAGACTACTAATTAATGTAACCAATATAATATACTAGCATAAGGTACCCGTATTTGCCCGGAGGAATTATTTAGAGTAAAAATACTAAAATAGTGTAAAAAGGGTAAAAAGTAAGTCTAATTAATAAAATAAACGTAAATAGAAAGGTTGAAATGGATTAAAAGATGAAAAGGGTAAAAAGGACAGCAAGAGGAAAAAATTGTTAAAAGTCTAACAGGGGCAAACAGGTAAAAATTGTTTTTAAAAAATTTCCAGGAATCTTTTTACCACTTTTATACTACCCCTCTTACCATGTTTACTCATTTACCCTTTTTGGACTATTGGCCCTTTTTAACATTTAAACTCTTTTCACCCTTTATGCACTTTTTACTCTCTTACACTGTTTACCCTAATAGATTTTTTAGACTTTTTGATTTTTGGTTCTTAGACACTTTTATACCTTTTCCCTATTTATCATCTTGTCTCTTCACCCTATGTTTGCCCTTTTTTTTATATCTTACTATTTAATAGTTTTAGCACTTTTGACCATTTCATTGAATATTTTTATCGCTTTTTAAAAAATTGATTAAGTTTATATTTACTTTTCACCCATTTTATACTTTTTTTACATTTTCACACCTTTTTAAATAAAGTACCAAGCTTACCCGAGATAAGTATTTTAGGGTAAGAAGGTTAAAAATGTCAAAAAAGCAGAACGGGTGGACATAAAATTCTACTAAATTTTTTAAAAAATGGTCAGTAACAGGGGAATAAAGGATTACAATTATAAAAAGGTTTGATAAGGAAAGGGGAAAAACTAGGTAAACAGGACAAAAAGTAAAATCCAATAAAAATAAAAAGAATATCAATGTTAAAAGTAGTAAAAGCCAGAGAAGAAATTTGTTTTCTATAATAGCTGTATCAATTCTGAGCTCTTCTATTTGCCAGGCTTAAATTTGGAAATTCAATATGTTCAGACGTCATACGCCTCTCCGGGCATGTGTATTGACATAATATTGAACTACTGTTTTATATCACATCAAAAAGTGTTTTTTAAATTAGTTTTAGGAATATTTAAGAGAACCCCCTTCCCCATTATATGTTTAATCATTTTGAAATTTAGGGATAAGGCCTCAGTGTTTGTTTGGTGGTTCTTACAACCAACTTACAAATTTCAATCTTTTACCATACTGAACAATTAATTTACTCTTTAACTGTGGAAATTTTGAAAACTCTCATTTCACCAGCCTCCTTTCTAAATAGTAAATATTAGAAATATATTTTGTTGCTGGAGTAACCCCTATTGATTCCTGGCAGATTTATATTTTCTGATCTCAAATTTAAGGTTTTTTTTTAGCCATCCTACTTTCTTACTACACTAACTTTAATATTTGAAACTATTTTTCTTTAATTGTTATTTGGTTTGTTAATTTTTCCTCTTGCCGAATGTCAGATATATACCACGCGGAAATTATTTGTTTCTGTTTGTTTGGAGATTGTAAGGCCTCCCCCACCCTTTCCATTTAACTCCTAACTATGAGGTTTCAAATTTTAAAATGAACTAGGTTACTGGTAATTTTCCTTCTAACTGCTCGCAAAATTTAAATTTTCTGCCACACTTAAAAGTGTGTTGTTCTGTCCTTCCTGTTTACAAAGTCTCAATTAAAAATTTAACATTTTCAGCCCTAGTATTTATTTGGAGTGGTCCTTTTTTACCTACCTTCTGAATTTGATTTTTCTACCACACTGGAAAGTAGTTTTTTACTATTAGTTTTTGAAATTTTTAATCTACCCTCCCTCACAAAACAGTTTTGCCTAATTTACTATTATAGATTTTCAATTTTAAGACTTATTGGATAATTTGGGGCGTTCTCTCTACCTGAATGTCTAATTTTATGTTTTTACCTCCATCTGTTAGTTTTTGAAATTTTGAAACCCTCACCCTTTTTCCTCCGAATTACTCTTAGAAATTTCAAATTTCAAGTTTTATTTGGTTATTTGGAGTAGACTTTTTATATGTCTGCAAATTTTAATCTATTTTTTTAATTATAGTACAAACTACTACCTATTTCTCGGATCCTCACTTTGAAATTTCAAATTCTTAGATTTTTTTTTAATAAGGCAATTTCTCTACCTTTCTGACAAATTTCAGCTTCCAGCACATCTTTAAATTTTTTTTTACAAACACTATTTTCCAACCATGGTTTCAACCCCTTAATGTTGAATTTTACAAAACTCATTCTTATTGGATGCCTGGGGACCAAAGGAACTTTCCTGCTTAATTTCAAGATTGCAGGTCCCGGGTTTGGGAGGTACATACAGTGATGAGTCAGCGAGTAGGGGCATTTTTCTTTATATGTATGTTAGACCACTGTCGTTCTATGAAGCGTTAAAATATAGCTTTTAAAATGTGTTTCATTAATAATTTGTAATAAAAAATTTTAACTATAACTTTTCCAAAATTCTATACTTATTTATAATTGTAGTAGAAAAATAATGACTGAACTTAAGTGTACGTCTTATAGCGTGGCAACTACAAGTTTAATATAATTTTTGGGACCAATACAATTTTTTTTAGCACTGCGTCTTACTACCCATTTAGGTTATGCGCTTATGTACTAATTACACTAATGGTTTAGGGGGAAGAAGGTTGAATTATATGAAGTGTATCTACATTTGCTTGGAGATAAAGTGGGGAAATTTTAGGGAAAAACTCCTTTCAGTACACCCGACTGGGATCGAACCACTGATCTCCCCGTCATTGGCAGTCTAATCTATTGTGAGAGTAGCGCCGTAAGCCATTTAGCCACTAGGCGAGTAATACTAGCTATTATCATCTTAAACTATTCGACCTTAATCCTAAGGAACAAAATATTTTTATTTTCAAGGAAATGTATGAGAAATCGAATAGAGTATATAGGGGGGATTTAATGTGAAACTAAAATCTACGCTAGTATTAATGCATGGAACAAAATACAGTACTACTTACGTAGCCTATCTTTCCCAACAAGCCTATAAGACAGTGGCATGTCATATCATGTTGCCAGTGCCAGCAGAAACTTTTTAAAACTTCCCTATGATTTGTTTTATCCGTTAAGACCCCCATTTGACTAATCATAAATAGTCTCTACTCTACATACCTCACCTCACATGGGATTTTTTCTATATCCAGTCAATTTGTGTTCTACAACTTGCATGTACAGTTAAGGCTAACTCAGCTTACCTTGGCAAAACGCCATGAACATTCCACATCTATCATACATTGCTGTGCCCGGAACAAAATTTAGTTTGTTTTTTTCAATGACAGGGGTCGAGTTATGGTTGGATGTATTACAGGTATATTTTTGTCAAATGTTTACCCACTCTTCATCTACGTTAAAGAGGGAATATTTATTTTTAACTATATCTTATTCATTCCTAACGCATTATAATGGTTCAAAAGAATAGTCTGGACGGGTAGTCAATGTAATGCCAAAGAAAATGAACTAATAGAAATATATTTCATTTTGATAAATAAAGTTTAGGAAATAAATTAATTTTGACATAATTTTATAACACAAAAATTTTGTTTATTAAAAATTGAATCGATAAATTTTCAAATATATTATCTGTGTTTATAAGGTAACATTTATAATTATAGTCATTTTATTAACTGCGTTGTCTAGCGTTCCTTCATCACACCTAATTAGTCAAGATTTAACCTATCGTTAGAAATGATGGACTTCGACTCAATTCTCTTGCAACAAAAAATAAGTATTAATTTATAAGTCGTCAGATTTAAATTTCCTTTGAGTTTCTTTAACTGGGGAATTTGGGTAGAATTCCTGATGACTTCAAAAATTTCAGATGTGGTTTTATCAACTTTTGTCAAAGATATTTAAAGTGCATTTACCTTTAAGCTTTCCTGGGCATCATTTGTCACATTATATCATGAATATATTTTAGGTTTATTGTTTTTTTATGTGCACTTTTTCTTAATACCTATCTGAGCCATCCGAATATTGACATTGATGGAATAAGGATGAGGAAGGTAGACTTTAGAGAATATTTATTCAATTTTAAGCGGAATATTAGTGTGAAACTATTTAAGAAAAATAACCTTATGCTCCAATCTTAGAATTGAACCCTGTACTCCCGGTCACCAACCAACTTGACCAAATGAGACTGTCACCTCATTTCATATACATGCTCATTGAAATAAATTATGTATAGTAGAATTATATCAAGCGCGAGTAACACAATTATTTAAAATTGTCGATATGAAATTGAATAAATATACATAGCTATTCATTTTTTAAATTACTAATAGACAAAAGTAAATTCCATAAAACTCCAGATATTATTCAATCATTTCATTAATCATTAAGTTATCATTTGTTAAGTAGGTTAGTATATAATCCAGATATTCAAGTCATTGGATTCACATTGTTGTAGTGTTCAATGTTATAAGAAATACGTCATTCATATTTCGACGCGTACAAGCTTTGCAGATTAAATATAATTAGTTGTTCAAACCTGGTTGAGTATCTTTTATTTGAAGTTTAAAGAAGGGTTGAAACTTGAAAGTAAAGTGAGTAAGTGTTTTTGTAATTTTTTTACAACTAATGAATTACTATCTGTCAAAAATAAATAAAATATAGAGCTAGTTCAATATATGCGTTTATTTCAATTTATACACATATCATACGCACAATTCTTGAATATTTTCACAAATAAAAAATTTATTGTTATATTCCTCGATTCCATCGAAAAATTAAAAAAACTGTAGGTATTACTCTAACTAGATTGTAGATGGCTATTATTTACTCTTTCTAAAATATATTTGTTGCTACAAAAACTATAAAAATAATATTGATTTTGAAATTAATTGCCTCCCATACCACTCTAACATTAAGGTTACAAACACTCAATTAAGTTTATGCTTTGAGTAGGTAAGCTTTGATCGATTCTACTACCCCACGATGAAGAAAACCATGACAAAATAAACGTAGTGTGAACCGCACATACATTTCACTCCTTTGCTAAAAATGAGATATTACTAAAACTCGTAAGAAATGTGAAACTAAATAATAAATATTAATGCAGAAACAATCCATCAAAGAGTATAAATTAAAGAAACATTCAGAAAGAGGAAAATCTCTTTCTATAAAGAGCGTAATAATCATTTTCACAATTCAAAGACCTGACTAATATATAAAGGCCTATGTATGCTTATAGCTCAGATCCCATTGGTTTTATAAAAAAAATCAAATAAAGGATTTTTATATTTAATTTAATTTAATTTTCATTTATTTGAGGTATTTAACGTGCACTTTCTGAAGTGCTTGATTATATCAGCACACGAGAATTTCCATAAGCGAGCGTAAAAGGGTCAACAAATTTAGCCAGGAAAGGTATTTTAACATAGCTTCCACTGTTTGTTTACACACCATAATTGAATGGGACTTACGGCTCTACTTCCCCTCCGAAGGAAGTTGTGCTACGGATTTTTATCGCTCAAGAAAAATTCGTCGATCCTGGCAGGCTTTGAACCCATGAATATTGGGTGCTCAGGCGAGCACTTTACCCCAAGCCCATCTAGGTCAACTTAAATTTATAAGTATCACAACTTTACAATGATAAATAATTTCTTATGTCAAATAGTTTAAGTGATATAATCATAATTGGAAATTTCCTATTATGTATAGTAGCCTACAAGTAATTTTCAAGGTTAAAAAAATTTGCCAATTGTTTAGAATTCTAACCAAACCAAAAACAAAAATAAAAACCCTATAAAGATAATTTTGAAAACAACTATTTTTCTATTTTTTATCTTCAGTATACTACCTTAATTTTAGGGTTATATATATACTACTTCCAATAACTTCTCAGGGGAGCTCTATTGAAATCCATAGAGACCAAGTTTTAGGCAGATTGGTAAAATAGTTTTGGCTCTAGCCCAATATACAGACACACAGACACACGGTCACACAGACACACAGACGCACAGACACACAAGCACACAGTCACACAGATATAAGGCATCTCTAAAACAACTTTCTCGTTTTCAGGTGGTCATGAAACGTTAACCCCCTCCAGAATTTCAAAATTCTTTTTTTGTTTTATGATTACAATATATTCTTTTTTCTCCAAGGGGTTGAAAGAAACTAAAAATATAAAAAATAGTATGTGGATATGTAGGTTTCTTAATCTTTATTTATTCCAAAAGTAGGAGAGTCATTAGTTATTCAGAGTTCTTAAAGGCTGAGTAACAGTGGTGGTGGACCATTTTAATATTTAAGCCTTTATAAAATGCATCGCAAAATATATGTCCCTGTATAGTCCCTAGCTATACTGCTGGTGTAATCTTATTTTAATTGACTATTATTGATAATTTTGTAAAAATAGTTAATAGCGAATTTTTATTTTATCTCGATTTTTTAAGATTATTTAATATTTTATTCTATGAACCAAATAATTATATAGTCATACACAAAGACCCCATCCCATCACTCATCGTTTAATCACTGAAAAGGGAAAACCCAAGTTTCATCAATAACAAATTATTTTAACTAACTTTATTAAAATAGTGTCGTAGGAATGAGAAGTTTATTAAGGGAAAGTGCACCTAAATTAAACCATGATAAAGATTGAAAATTGAATTCCAGTAAGATTCCATCAGGTGAATCATCCGGGATTCAAGTTTTGGTCTCGCATATAAAGTTTAAGCACGTTATCTATGAGATAACTTTTTTGGTTTAATATCTGATAAACCTGTCAGTAAGCTTTTGGTTTTAAAACTTACGAAACAGATTTCGATTTTATTAATGTGTCTAATTTTTTGAGTATATCAAAAATAACTTACAGAAGTACTCTTCCTCGTTACTTTCTGGTCAAATGTTTGAATTGTGATGTACAGTACATAGTTTGGAGGCTGTGAAATATTACATAGCTTTGAAGAGCTGAGGATCCGAAAAGAAAGGTGTATAGAGAAAGAAGAAGGGTGAAAGGTGCTCGAAGGATTATGGGGTGATGGGGGGAGCACACGAATAGGGAAAGTGTGTGAGGTGTGGGGTGGGGGGAGGCTGGAGGGTGGGGTAAGGGTTGGTTCACTGGGAAAAGCAAGATGGCGTTCTTCTTAATTCTAAAATCCAAGCATGTGCGAGACTGAGATAAAAACATAGACGCCGACAAAGATAGTCGATAAGAAAGATAGGATCAATAAAACAGATACAGCCTCCATAGAAGGCATTTAAGGGTTGAAGCACCATTTGTTTCCCGTAGCTTAGTCAATCACTGTAATGATCTTTCCGTAATAGGTACATGTATTATTGTATTAAAATGTTTAAAATTATCTTTAATATAAAGATATTACTTTCATAAATACTCACGTGGACTGTCAGGTTCATCCAATAAGATTTGCCGGTGATAGGGGAAGGTGAGGCTCAAATCTGGGCTGGAATTACTACTGAGGGTGGTTTTACTTAAAATGTCTTTACCCTCTGTTCCACTTCCATTAAAATATAAGTTCATTTACTTTGAATTAGACTTTAATCATCCCTATCCAATAAACGTAACTGAAGTCCATATAACCTGGACGAGACACAGTAAAAAACTTCACAGCCTATATAAATACATTAGTCACATATTATCAATGTTGATTGATAATAATGTGACTAATGTGTTAACATAAGTTGAATCTCTCACACCTAACCTCGTTTTATTCACTCAAAGTTTGATTGTCCAGGTTATCAATCCTGGAATAAAACAGGAGCTTTTTGACCATCAGAAAAATCTGCTTTTCAAATTATACTATTTATGTATTAAATATTTTACAGAAACTACGTGTAGGTCATAATGAAAAAGCTATTTTTTTTTCATTATATTTAAATAACACATTTTAAATATTTAACTTGCATCGCATTTGAATTTGTTTAAAATTATTATTAGAAATAAATTATCATCCTTTTGTATGTATAGAAACAACATTAGCTAAGAAATGAGAATTTATTATTCACTTTAGAATATTTACATTTCACTATTTTCAGGTATTTAACGTGCACTTTCTGAACAGATTGATTATATCAGCACACGACTTATATATACATTTAAATCTAGAACAGACACAACATCCAGCCCCCAGCTATAAACTCATCATTGTGAAAGGGGAAACCCACATTTCACCAATATTACATTTTTCGGCCATCTCAGGAATTGAACCAGCACCACTAGATCAATAGCAAAACACGCTACCGACTGATCTAAGGTGTCGGGCCACTTCAGACTAAAATATAGAAAAATATTATGACAGTATTCTTTTATATGAATAAAATAGATTAATCGATTTAATGGCCGAATAGTCTAAGGCCTCAATCTCGTGCTTTGGGACGACGAGACTGGGCGAGTGAGCAAGCGAGCGACTGAGCACGCGCGCTTGAAAGATAATACCGGTTATACTTTTCAAGCGCGCGCGCTCGACACGGTACAGTCTAGTTTACAGGTGCTAGAGGCAATATTATTGTATGTTGGTTCATTGAGTATTAGGAAAACTTCTCATTTTGACATTTTTATTATCATTGATAAGTTTGGCACACTTGCTATTAACGGCCTAATTTAATTGGTAAACTCATAAACCATACCTATATTTATCTATCTCTCTATCTATCTATCTATCTCTCTCTATATATATATTTATATATAAATATGATATGTTAAGATACTTCATAATTATCAAAGTAGGCCTTTACAAATAAGAATCACCATTAGCAAAGAGAGAGGATGAGAAAACCACAACAATAAATCACTTGTCAAAAACTACCCTCAGTTCACTGAGCAAAGATTCGGAGCCTCTTCGTCAACAACTATCTAGAGCTATCTGCTAATCACACGCTCGCTCGCTTGCACGCTCGCCAGTTTGGCCACCTACTCGCTTGCGCGCTCGCTCGCTCGCACGCTTGTCAGTCTGGCCGAACTTTTAGACCAAGATTTTTATGATGGGAAGATCAGGTTTCAAGTCCCCGTCGGGTCTGCTAGTTTTTTCCTTAATGGTTTCCCACACTCTCTCCACGCAAATGCGAGTAGTAAAATCATTACATGTATCTTTCCGGTCCTGACTAGGATGGGATGATCTTGATTACTGACTGGCTATATTCCATGAACATTATCTTCACGTACGTACGTTTTTTTCAATATTAGACTGAAAAGATGTTAATGCTTCAAATTATTGAAGTAATCAACTTTGAGAGTAGTAAATGGAGCTAGTCCACTGCTTAATGTATTGTAAGCCCATGTGTTAAATCCAGGAAAGTACTGTTGTTTGCCCATCATAGTTTTGTGATATTTCATGTCAGATTTGGAGGGAACGCAGGATAGAATGGAATACACGATTACCTTGAATGCATTGCAACCAGTATTTATTGGTATTGCCTCCAAATTGCATTGTAATCAATCCATGATGTACTGGAAGGGTTTAATACTTGTATTATTCTAATAGTAGTACTTCCTGATAGTAATGAAGGTCCTTCTTTCATGCCTTCTAGTTGACCTTTTCATACAAGCAGCAAGATGAATCAGTCGTGATAAACTAGCTTTCATCCAGACATTGTAGGGAAAATAAGTCAACCCATTTATCTGTAGACTATGAAACACACAAAGAAATTTCTTCATGAGATGGCAACATTGGAAAAAAAATGTTCTAAAGGTGCTTAAGTGTTAGCCGGACATGTACAGTACATAACACCTGTACATAATCTCCCAATCGCCATTATTACAGTAATTCACTGATATCATCTTCCATTTTCCATCGTCAAACAACATAAATTATAAAATATCCCTAATTTAAAACTTCATTTAGCTCAGACCTCTTGAATGAGTCACTTCTTCAAGTGCAAGGTAAGGAGACCACTTGAACTACTCACAGAGTACAGAATTACGGCCCTTGGTGTGAAGAGACGAATTCACCCCAGTACGGGCTGCATTGTTTCTACTACGCATGGAACGGAATTTGAACAATTGCTATTTTTCAAACTCTGATTGGAAAGTTTACAAGAGAATGAAGGATTCCCTAAATGACGTCAAACTACCCATTTCTTGGTTATAAGCCATTCTGACTGAGTTATCTTCATTCTGATGGTGAAAGATACGTCGTTGACTAAAAAGACTGCATAATATACCACATTCCGACAACATGGAATACTCGTGACGTAGGCAATATACTGTGATGTCAGTTCCCGGCCACTGCATTGCAGACTGGCTTTGTAATCGGACGTAGGTACATGTTTCATGTAACCCCAGATATTCTTTCATTATACAGATTTGGTAGAAAAACCATTCTTTGGCATGAGATAATAGAATTACGTGAAATGGAATCACAACAGATATCCCGTTTACATGCACGTATCCATGGGGGAGCTGGGGTGAGATGAAGCCCCCCTCTCGAAATTTAACCAAAATTTAAATATTATTATACAAAATATAAAATTATCTTGAATGAAAATTGACTGTTAAACTTTGTGTAAACTATATTCATATTTCTAAGAGTGTAAATTTATTCCATTATTTCCTTAAACTGTGTTTAGTCGTTTTCGGGTTATTTCAAAGCTGCCGCCGCACCGTGCTGTAAGTTTATAGTTAGCACGTTTGGTAGCAGTGGAGAAAGTCACTTGATCTACAGCCTAAGTCGCCTAAGATGGCAAATACTCAGGAATTCCTCCACACACGGAGATAAAAATAAATGGTATGGAACTTCACATGGACTTTTCGTTTTATTGTTTAAAAGTAGAGATATTTACTCAAAACTCGTAATATATGTAAAACGAAATAATATACACTAGCAAACCCAAGCACAAATGGCACTATACTTATGTAAAGCATTTTTTGTGTCCCGGTTTTAAATTTTATAATTTTATTTTTAAAGAATTAATGTCCTCATTTGGTATCTGTATTAATAAAAAAAAGTCAATTTTTGGGTCCACAAGGGTCAACTCTCCTTATTAAAATAAAAAATATAAATATATTTGCGTATAGATTTAAAGCTATTGGTTTTATTAAAATACGTTTCTTATAAAATATCTGTATTATAAATAGATTTACATATTTGCAAAAATAAGTAATTCCATATCACGAAATAATCTCGGAGATATAATTAAATATGAGAATTTACGCATCGGACCGGAGCCTTAAAGTCATTTTACCGAAATATTGAGGGTATCCATTTTGTTTGTAATATTTATAAATAATTATAAATGAAATTTAATCAAAGTCGTTAAAGCTAATTTTGAGAGAATCAATTTTTTCTCTTTTTTTCCTTCTGTAAACTACCCTTAATTTTAGGGTTAGATATTCAATTTCAAAAGCCCCTAGGGGAAACCCAATGAAAACCCCAGATACCAAGTCTTAGCCCAATGTGTAAAATAGTTTAGGCTCTAGTCGGAGGTACAGACGACAGACGGAAATTCAAAAACCACTTTTTTCGGATTCGGGGGATCATGAAACGTTGAGATTCATTAAAATCTCGAGCTCGATTTTTTTGACGAGCACAATAATTTCTCTACCTGTAAGGATAAGCGAGAAAGTAAATATATCACAGCTGCCCCAAACTTTCATTCAAAAATAATATATTTTTTTTACTTTTAAATAGAAAATTTATTTGTTTTTATAAAAATGTATATAAAATTAATATTTTTTCTATTAAAAGTCATAAAAAGTATGTCAATTATTAGTGAGTGCAAGAATAATTCTACTTCAATATATTTTTGTATGAAATTTCATATATTTTTCTCTTCATACGTCCGCCCCCCTCACCTCATTGTTTAGTCTTGAGATGAATGAGCCTTCACCGAAAGAAAATTATGGATAGGATATGTGGCCGTTTAGAAATCAAAATCATGCCTAGATTAAGGACAAAACGAAAATTCCATGTTCATACTGTTATAGTCCCTACCTGGATTTTTTTTCAGAGCTATCTACTGATCTAACAGTACCTGGGACGATTCCAGGCAAAGGCTTAACATTTATTGCAATTTATTTGTTTGTTCACTTTCAACAAGTATGTATAAAGTCTGGGTCTAGATTTATTAATAGAACTTGATTAAGTTGATTATGTATGTGTTATTATTAAACTCATTAATATTTAAAGAATATTAATCAAAATTGGACCTAATTATGTCCTTTTGACACCCAGCCAATAAAAAGTTTTAGCAATATTTAAAATATAACATAAATTTTTCATACAGGAAGAAGGCTTAATATCTAGATTGAATATTGGTTTTTCTATTATGTTTTTCTATTAAACTATCATAACACATACACTAGTTTAAATACGTCAATTCAAATTCCTTATGTAAGCAAGCACTTTTATAACATACTAGTATGTTCAAGAATGAATATTGAATTGGTTTTGCCTTCTATAGCATGATTGTTTGTTATTGAAAATAAAAAAAAATCTTTAAGTATTGTAATACTTCTAATATTTCTATGTTATTAAATAATCAACACTAGAATAAAGTATGTTATTATTTGTATTTATTTGTATTTTAAGTTTAGTCTATCTATTTTTTAAACAAATACTTTTTATTTAATTTTTATCCAAAAATCACCTGCTATAAAGTTTAAGTCTGCATTAAAAATAATAATCAAGCATAATACTAATTTAAAATAATAACTTAGATCGATTAATCATAGTTTTTTTAAATTTTTTTTGTTGCTTGCTATGTATTAAAATAAATGGATACACGCCTCTAAATATTCGGAATTCATGTCATTAACGCCTAGTAAATATTTATATTTTCAATAAAAATTTCTAACATATTTTAATAATAAGTTATTTATTTTATTTATTTATATTTTAATAACATTTTGTAATGATGATATTTTCTCCAAATATATTAACAGTTTTAAATACATGTAAACCTATATTAAAAGTGTATTTTGGGTTATGGCTCTTGAGTATAATATTAACATATTTTATTAATTTAATCGGCCCAATTTTAATATTTTGGAAAATACTTTCCTGGTCATGTTTGTTTTTCCTCCCTACAGGGCTTATCAGTTATTTAAGTTATACTCATATCATATTAACCCTTGGGAAATATAGGTTGCTTATAGTGTTTACTGACATTATAGCGGAATATCACTTGCTTGCATACTTTATTAGGATCTTGTAATGTCATTGCAACACTCACAAAAGTACGCAATTTACTGCTGTCTTAGACTAGTTATATTATAATATATAAATATAACTAATGGTAGTGATGCCCACGGTGTTGGCCCAGCAGTCTGAGGCAATTATACTCTCATTTAAATTTATTTGAGGAATTCTACATGCACTTTCTGAACCTACTGTTTATTCTGAATTAAGATCTAGCGAAGGATGGATTTTCAAATGTTTTTTGAAATTGCATATTTTAATTCTCTCTTCAAAGCTAGTGCATATGTAGGCTTACTGCACAACCTGTTGTCCTCCCTCCTCATCTTAACCCCTATATTCACACTCTGGCTACAATTATGCTGAACGTAGGTTGGATATTAGCATAATTTATATTTCAATTTAATTTACTATAGTGCTGGCCAACAGTCGTGAGACCTATGACAGGCCAGCACTGAAAGTATACAAGTACCTTACAAACACGTATAATAACAAATAAAATAAACAATAACAGCTAAATATTGATGCATAATGATGAATAATTACAAAAAATAGGACATAATTATTATTAATAATAGATGATAAAAATAATAACTTAGTTAATTGAGAATAGTAAAAGTAATAATAATAATAATTTCATTAGTGGTATTTGCTTACGTTGTGTTTTATTTGTACTCCACGTTCTGCCTCTTACTATTGTCTTGGTCATGCGCATATTTACGCTAACGGCGCAGGGATGAGGAAGGTAAAGTTAAAGTAAGTGATTTTTATTTGTTGAAAGAGACAGAGAGAATTATTAAATGTGTACGTAAGTAGACATATTTGATGAGATTCTACCTGCTGCTGAAGATTCGGTGAAGCAATAACTCAAGTAGGCCTACCTGGGGTCGTGATGATGAACTAGACGTGGTCTTGAATTGATGTTCACTTCACACACACACATAATTAGGTCAGAGAAAGATGTGTTATTAAGAGAAGTTATATTGTAGGGTAGTGACGAGAGGGGTGAGCCACGGTGGTGATGCACGTCCACCTTTTAGAGAAATACTTTGCGAACTAAAGAAAAAACGTGCGCAAAAAACACAAGAGCAAAACTGTACCACCCTTACAAAAATACATTAACTAAAAAGTGTGGTAGACAGAAAAATTTGATATATATATGTATATAAAATAATGAATTAATATAGCAGAAATATTTAATCATGTAAACAATAATGAAATTTATATTAAAATAATAAAAATAAAGAAATAAAGACTAAACATGAAGTGTACCCGTATTTGTGTTGTGGGAGAGGAGAAACAGTTTAGGAGAAAGCACCTAGTACACGTGGCCAGGATTTGAAATACATCGGTGTCAAATCAATCAAAACAAGACTGAAACATTTTCTTTTATCACTATGTCCTTACTATTCTTTGGGGTTATATACGTGTGTAGTATATTTACTAATTACACTAATGTGTTAAAGATGTGTAAGGCTAGAATTAGAGGAAATGTACCCACATTTTCATGGTGTTGGATTGGCAAACCATTTACGAGAAAACACCCTCAACCAACCCGATATGGACTCGATATCCTATCTGCTCGTCATCGATAGTTCAGTCTAACATGATAGTTACGTCTCAGACTATGTGGCCACCTTAGCAAGTTTGATTACTATTGCTATACTAGTATTTTAAAATCAATACTAATAGCTTTAAATTGGTGACCTGGCAGTCTAGGGGTAAGGTGTCAGACTTCTGTGCTGGGGGTCCAGGGTTCAATCCTCGGTCCTGGCACAGATTTATCTAATTGCCAAACCCTTCCTTCACCTCCGACAAGACGTGTATTAATCACAACTTGGGAAATGTGTAGAGTGCCAGGGCCTCCACCGTGGTTTGAATTTCACGTTAAACTGTAGGTCCTGCATTTTTTCTCACTATCACCCTAACCTTTACACATTAACGTAAGGGTGTATTACCCTAACGGGTAGTAAGACGCGGTGGTGATAGTAATAATAATAATAGCTCAATTTTATTTTCCGCCCTTTCACAAGTTTAGGAATGTCGCAGACTTGTCCCGCTGTTGCACGTAGCTAATCACGTCTGAGCAGTGTCGGGAGAGCTCCTAGAATCTCGCAGGAGGTTCCTCCTGGCTGGATAGTTGAAAGAAAAATAAGGGAGGAGAGACAGTGGGGAGAGAAAGACGGAGCGATAAATAATAATAATAATAATAAAAAGCTTTAGGAAGAGGTGGTAAAAGAGAGGGGAGGCAGGCGCATGCTCGTCTCCAACAAACTCCAGAAAACATGCTTACATTCCTAGCCCCTTGGCATCTGGAGAAAGAAGGTGTATAAGTTTTAACGGGTAAGAGTGAGTTAAGGGAACGGAAGTGTACTTTATTTTTACACTACTTTAAATATATTAACAATATAAGATAAAATAATAGTAATATTATTATGAATATCTTTACAACTCATATAGGCCTATTATTATTTGTATAACTACCACAATTTTTGATTTTTAAAGACATTTACCGACAAAATAGGTAAAATAATTTTATAGGTTATATTTAGTTTGCAGTAAATTTATTTACCTATACAAACTATCAAGCTTCAAGCCCTTAATTATATATACTAAGGTACTCCTAAATTATATTTAATACCACAATGCAATAAGCTTTCAAACACTTAATAAGCTCCAATAAAATATATATAAAAAAGTTTATAAATTTAATTAAAGCTTTTCCATACATTAAAAAAACTTATAATAAAACATAGGAGTAATTTTAAATTAATAAATCTAAAATGTATTTAGTTTTATGATCTTGTAGTTGTTTTAACCTATATTAAACCTATAATAATGTTTGCTTGCTAATATTAGTTAGAGAATATTACAGTAAATACCTTGAAAACTATAAGGTTTCAAAATTAAATTGAATTACAAGATAATTAAAACTTTAAATTTGAATTAAAACTATTATAATTGCAAAGAGTATATTTTAACCTATATAAATAAACATATAAACTTTAATACATGCATAAATATACCGATATAGTAAATCAAAAATCAACTGTCAACCTCGTTGGTCTTGAGACCCGATGTTCGTGGGTTCAAACCCAGCATGGGTTGACGGACTTTTCTTGAGCGATAAAAATCCGTAGCAGAACTTCCTTTGGAGTGGAAGTAAAGTTGTCGCCATGTCAGTCCCATGTCGATTGTGACATGTGAAATAATCCTGAAAGGAATGTGAAAATACCTTTCCTAGAAAAATTGGTAGTCCCTTTCTTCTTGTTTAGAGAAATTCTCGTATTTTGTTATAATCAGTCGGATCAGAAAGTGCTTGTTATATACTTCAAATAAATAAAACTGAAATTAAAAGTTAATTTGATCTTTATTCAAAATTTTAAAAAAAAACTGAAAGGTAAAGAAGAATTTTGGTAAAGTTGTAGATTTTTTTATTGTATTATATACATTTAGCTCATCTTAACGATAGATGGCATATTAAACAAATATTTTTTTGAATCAATATAAGTTGTTTTATCTTTAATGCTTCAAATATTTCTAACTATGGCCTAGTAGTTTTGTTAATATTAAAAAACTTTGGATCTCATGATAACTTACTTTTCTGAATGATTAAATTTTAAGTATTTAGTACTTTTCAATTAAAAGCCAATCTAATTTTAGCTCCAAGAACATTGCATTTTAGCCCACTGCTATTTATATAATTTCTAATAAGGAATTAAAAATAAATGATTAAAAATCCTGAAGCCCTTAGGACAATATATAGGGGGATTTTATTAACTCTTTATTTTTCAAAAATAGTTATATCAAACAGAAACACAGTTATTAGTAGAGATAAATGTATATTGATTTTTGTACTAAAATATCTAACGTTATCTTGCTGAACAAACACCCACCGACAGGGTGAGTACGGTAACAATAAAGAAATAAGACTTAAATCCTCCATTTTTATTAATTGTTTAAAATAACAATGGTGAATATTTTTTTCTTGGCTTAAAACATACCAACTAAATACTAAACAAAAAATACTAACTAAATACTGACTAAATACTAAATACTAACTTTCAAAGAAAAATACACAGAATACTACACAGCGGGCCCTAACGCCTAGGTAAAGTTTATTAATTTTAAATTTCAATTTTCAAATTAGTAATTTTGATAACAATATGAATCTTTCTAAAATATTAAATATTTTGGTTGGAACTATACCACATAGAATGCCAGTACCTTACACTGAATTACTGTATTATGGTCGACTGGTTCCTAAGACTTCTATTTGGCTATTTCAGACATCTAGATAGGCTTATGGGAGTCATCTTTAAATATATATATATATACATATATCATTATCATCATCATCATTATCATCATCATCATCATCAGCGTGTCTCACAACAGGTTCAGGTTATCAAAGTATATGATAACAAATCTAATGGGGCTGTGATCAATAGAGAAGCATTCTAGGATTAATTTACCCACATTTGCGTGGAAGGAGATTGGGAAGCCATTTGGGAAAAGAACCCGCTTAGTAGACCTTACTGGAACTAATACCCCGATCTCCACGTCTTCAGCAGGTCAGGTAAATATGAGGGTGACGCCATAAAACAGGAGTTACCAAACTACGGCCTGCGGACTGGATCAGGTCCAAGTAATTGGTTTGTCCAACCCCCACACACACTTTGACAAAAATAAATGGTATGACACAATTGCAACAACTTTCTTATATTGCGTAGCCTATACAACTTCAAAGATAATTTTCAAAAATAGGTTTGAGAAAACTGCCCCTAAGTATTCTAGGCTTTCGTTCTAAAAACCAACAAATCATTTTGTTAATCACAATAAATATTCTTGATTTGGAAATTTTAAAATAAAATTGTTCAAATCTAGACCTATTTATCAAATATAAAATTTACAATATTAAATTTTAAGTCAATTACCAAAAAATTACTTGTATTTGTAAAGATAAAAAGTCATTTTTATTTATAGTGAAATATATATTCCCATATTCATATTTTGATTTCAATCTTTAAGGTATGTTTCAAGAATATTAAAATTTTATATAATTTTTTAATGAGTAAATTATCTTTCACGTAATTTATTTTATATATAAAAAGATACATTATATTGATAATGTAAAATAATACTCCCATACCAATTTTGAACCAATTCGTTAGAAATATTTAAAAAAAAAATCAAATGTTACAAAAATAAAAATAATTTAACTACTATTATTACAGCTTTTGAGAATGATGCAAAAAACTTAACAGTTCTTAACAAAACCACTAAGCCAATTTTTTAAAATATTAAAATAAAAAATACATTAATACACTCATCATTCATTACTCATGCCTAACTTCCCCCACCCCCCCAAAAAAAATCAGCCAGTATACAGATTTATTTTTAATTTTAATGTCGAACACTCCCTGGATATATATATATATATATATATACAAGTAAAATCTTTACCATTTTCAAAATAAAATGAATTTTCGAAAATCACCCATCAGTTAACGACACTTTATTGAATTTTTATTAAAATCAAATACACAGGGTTGTTTGTTATATCAAATACTCCCAAGATACCCATTTAGAACCAAATCGTTATCACCATTTAAATATATTTCCATTTTTTGAAAAATCATTCTTTAGTAAACTACTCTAACATTAGTTTTTACCAAAAAAAAACAACAAGTATACAGTGCTTTATGGTGTACCACACAACCTCCGTATATAAATTTTAAACAAAAAACCTTGAATTATATTTAAATTACGAAGAACTTTTAAAAATTCCCCTTCACCAAACTATTATTAATATTACTATTATTATTATTATTATTATTATTATTATTATTATTATTATTATTATTATTATTATTATTATTATTTTTATTATTATTATTATTATTATCACCGCGTCTTACTACCCGTTCGGGTTATACGTACTTACGCTTATGTGTGATGGTAGGGTGATTGGGAGAGGAAATGGACGATTTACAGTTTAACGTGGGATCCGAACCACGGTGGAGGCCTGGCATTCCACACATTCACAAATTGTGACTAATACACGTCTTTTCAGAGGTGAAAGAAGGGTTTATCAATCAGATAAATCTGTGCCGGGACCGAGGAATTAACCCCGGACCCTCAGCACACAGGTCCGACACCTTACCCCTAGACCACCAGGTCACCTTCACTAAGCTACCTACCAAGGATTTTTTGTAAACCTTCTCCCCCCCCCCCCTTTAAAAAAATCTACAGTGTTATTTGTCATGTCAAACAAATCATAGGAGCGCATTTTAAACAAAATCGTTACAATCATTTTTGAAAAATTTAGTATTTAAAAAAATCATTTAACCTTAAACTATCCTTATTGAAAGGCTATGGTCAAAACTTTTTTTTGAGGTATAGTCCTGTAAAATCTAAACATAAAGTATAATAAAAATCCATCAAACTCTTTGGGTCGCGTGGTCAGGGACATAAAGATTGATAGACATACAAACAAACATGGGAACAAACAGAATTGTAAAATCCACTTTTTTGGGTTAGTGTTCACATGTAAAGTTTCATCGTTTTATATATATATATATATATATATATATATATATATATATATATTCTATCACAATACTTTTGTCTTGATATGAGGAAGTAAAAAATTATAATAATGAAAAAAAAATCAATGATGAGTACTGAAATGCTGGTGCTTCTGTTTGAAGTAAACAAAATACCCACAGTACATGTAAACATACAACACGTGTTCAATTATTTCCTATCTAAAAAAAATTTATGTCCATTATTTAATTGTTACCTTATGGATTAAGGCACAACTCTTACAATATACTAGATTACTGAACCCGGTGAGATTAGGGTTTGATCACGGTCGGGTCCACTAAAGGTGATCTCTTGTTTTTCCTATTATAGTTTTCCACTTTCCCTCCAAGTAAATACTTGTGCACTTCATCTAAATTAAACCTTTCTAATCCTTAACACATTAGCGAAATTACTACATAGGTGTATTACCCAAAGCTGTAGTAGGAAGTGGTGAGAATATATATATATATATATATATATATATATATATATAGAGAGAGAGAGAGAGAGAGAGAGAGAGGAAAATGTACATTTCTTTTTCGATCCTGCACATCTATCGCTTTCACTATCCTAATGTTTCCCTCCACTTAGTAAGTTTGGTTGCCGCTAGTCTTAGACCATTTGGTCACTGAAGCGGGTCATTCATGATAAGGAAAAGGTAAGTCTTGTAAAAAGACATCCATTACATTCAAAAGGACAATTCTAATGGCATACGCCAAAACTTCCTCGGACCCCCTTCTTTTGGTTCCTAACCGGTTTAGTGTACGATCTGATCGTTTGTTATTCTCTTACGTTAGTTAGATTTTTACACTATTTTACTAAGTTAAGGAGCCAGGAAGCTACCTACCAACGTTACTGTGCGGTTATATTGTTGCTTATTAGTTTATAAATTCATAACACATAAAAATGAATATTATAGTTATTCATTTAGGTTGGTACATTGAAATATATTCGTTGTTTACATATTGTGAATTACTATTAAATCAACTCCATACTGTTTGGCTTAACCCGTCCATTCTGATGGGAGGCTTGACAGTGGGTGTTCCTTCTCTAGATGTATCAAGGTCTCCTGCGACCTTGATAAGAAGGGGTCACCCCATTTAGTCGATTTCCCTTGCTAAGAAGATATCGGCCAAAGTCGCTTTCAGTACCTTAAAATAAAACTGCATCTCAGGATCTTATAAAGGATGTCCGTTTCTCTACTGACAGATTTAATGGCAGGATCGTATATCCAAAAAATTCAGAGTAGGTATCGTTAACCTTGTTTGAGAAAGTGATAAAAAGTGAAGTTCAATACATTTAATATATTATATTCTTCACAGTCTCCCTCGTTAGTGTCTGACTCGCATTTTACAAGGTCACCGTTCGAATACCAGACGATTGTATTTGGGGTATTTTTCCACACATGTGACTCATCAAATAGGCCCTAATTGTTTCGTGTTTTTCTTAATGCTAATTATAACTATTTCGATGATACTATCTTCATCTTAAAATCTCAGACTAAATTAGTAATTGTTAATATTTAGGACACAATGATAAACATAAAAAAGTACTTCGTTAGTTTTTTTAACTATTCTTATAACATAATACCTAACTCATAGCTCTCATCTTCACTGGGAAGCCATACTGGACTAGCTAGACACTTTGACGGCTAGCTCCCCAATGGAGGTAAGATAAATATCCTATTGTAATAAAATGTAAAGGAAATGTTTTAGTGTTTATATAAATATGGAATGGGAAACAATGTCAAAGAACATCCTGACAGGGATAGAACCTTGTAACACCTAATCGTAGTCAAGCTCGAAATTACACACTCAACTCTTGTCAGTTTCTATTCATTCAATCCATTTATATGAATAGTAACGGTTTATTAATGTTGTTACTATTCCTGAATATTATTAAAAGATATTTTGTAACTTAATTTTCCATGAAAATGGAAGCTTTCTTCGACACTGCACCCCTCTGTCCTACCTGTGTGCTCCAGGAGGGGAGAATGTGCTTGCTCTCGCTGCTGCTGCTGCTGTTGCCTTGCTTTCTACTTCTCTGTCCCTCCCTTGCTCGACAGGAAGTTAAAGTAGAAGCAAGCAAGCAGTTTTTCACCCCCTTTCTCTTCTCTCACCCGTCCCCAACCCCCAACCCCATTGCGCCCCCTTCCCCAGCTCCTCTCCAACCACCCACAGAATACTTACACCCCCCCATCCCCCTTTCCATGTCTTTTCTCCGAGCAAAAGTCGCCATGATGGGGGTCTTTTACACTGGAAAGGGAAGGGAAAAGGAAGGAAAGGAATAGTGGTATGAGAAGAAAATCCAATATCCTAGAGGCGAGGTAGAAATTTCTCATTTTCAAAAGAAGCCTTCTTCTGACGTAATTAAAAGTAGCTCAATTTTTTTTTACCAAAATGTAAAATGCCTTACGTTCTTAAATGGAAAAAAAAATATATATACATCGCAAAATATTATTTGGTTTTGTAATTTCCGTTCCAAACAACTCATGATACATTTTCTCTTTTCAGGAAATGCAATACTCTGATAATGTAGCGATTAAAACCCTCTGGGTAGAAGTTGTGACAGAATGTTTTCCAAACTACTATGAAATAATCGTTTGGATGAAAGATGTAGGTAATTTTTACCAAACAGTAATTTTATGTTAGTTAAGTAGTCAAGAATAAAGTTTAAATAATAAAATAAATAACCCGTATATAACTTATGTTTTAAAGGATAAGATAATATAAAAATTGTCCCAACGGTGAATAATGTAAATTAGTCTTTTCCAATTTAAAATTCTATATATAATGTCATTTTACCAGATTATTTATTACTTTTAAATAATGAGTTAGTTTTATAAGAAGAGTCCAAATCATAACGAGGAATAATATTGAGAAATAAAAATTAATGGAGTGGTCTACCAGTGCACTGAGATGCTTTGTAGATGTTCAGAAATCGCACATTTATTAAAATGTAGTTTGTTATTTTAAAATAGGGACCACGCCATAGTGAAGGAAAAAGTTATCAAAATGTTTCCGATTCACTTCTGTGGCTGCGTGGTCTAGTGCGCTACTTTCAAATAAGCTATACTGCCAATGATGGGGATATCGTGGTTCAATCCCGGTCGGGTGTACAGAGGTTGATTTTTCCTAAATGGTTACACACTCTCTTTTCACGAAAATGCTGGTACACTTCCTTTAATTCAACCTTCCTCATCCTCAAACCATTATCTTAATTAGTACCTAAGCATATAACCCAAATAGGTAGTAATATGAAGTGCTAGTTTAAAATAAAAAACTAGGTAACAATAGAAATTGGACCCGCCTCGGTGGTCTAGTTGGCTAACGCGCTAGTTTCGTGTAGAGCCAGACTGCCTAGGACGGGAAAATTGAGGTTCGAATCTCGGTCGGGTGAACTGGGGTGGTTTTCCTAAATGGTTTTCCACTCTCCTTTCAGGCAAATGCGGGTTCACTTCCCCTAAATATAGCCTTCCCAATTCCTAATCCATTAGAGTACATAATAGAATAACCAGAACTGATAGTAAGACGCGTGCTAAGTAAATAAATAAATAAATATATAGAAAATTCAAAGTAAGATCAATTATTTAGGATGGTTCTAGTATTATCGATGTTTCAATATGAGAATAGTTCCCTCTTGAATATCCGTTAAGCTTAAAGTTATAACTAATAATGAATGTTTATGATAGCTTATTGTTATACTATATTTTTTCCACTGCGTCTACTGCCCATCTAGGATTGCTGCCCATTTACAATAAATGGGATACAGGTGTGGCAATTCAAGTTAGTGATGGAGTAACGAAAACATAATACTGTTCGACACTTAAGAGTGTGCTATACTACCTTTTATGGAACACTTCAAATACAAGAATATTTTGTTATTTATTGAAGACCTCGACGCATCTCAAGACACTTTAATCATTTTATGCCAATTATTTATAGCAAAAATAGTGTACCCTATGGTTAAAAATAAAAGTGGGCCAGATAATTTGGTTAACACTCCCTAGTAAATATAATCTCGCTTGGTGTTGGTTATTCACATACATTTTAGCAAATTTTAATATAAACACCTAGGCGTATAATATGATTGGGTAGTAAGAAGCTGTGCTAATATTGTATATATTTAAGTAAAGTATTTATTTATTATTTTGTACCACGGGCTAGAGCTTAAACTATTTAACCGATTGGGCTAAAACTTGTTGTCTAGGGTTTTCATAGGGTTGACCCAAGGGGTTTTTGGAATTGTATATCTAACCCTTGAATTTACTGTAGTATCCTTAAGGGCAAAAAGAAAAAAAAAAAAATGATTTTATCAAAATCGGCTCAAATGATTTTTATTAAATTTCATTTCTAAGCTTTGATAAATATTTCAAACAAAATGACTACCCTCAATTTTTTGTCAACATTGTTTTAAGGGTTCCGTACTGAAGCGTAAATCCAATTTTTTTTTTTTTAATCATATCTCCTTAACTATTTGAGATATGAAATTACTCATCATTGTAAATATGGAAGTCTAGTTATAATAAAAATTCCTCGGTCCCGGCAGAGATTTATCTGATTGCCAAACCCTTCCTTCACCTCTGACAAGATGTGTATTAATCACAACTTGTAGAATGTGAGAATGCCAGGCCTCCACCGTGGTTCGGATTCCACTTTTAAGCTGTAGGTCCTCCATTTCATCTCACAATCACCCTACCATTGCACATTAGCGTAAGTGCGTATAACCGAACGGGTAGTAAGAACGCGGTGCTTAATATAATAATATAATTAATATAATAAAAATCTTTCAAATGAAATATATTTTTACAAAACAAATAGTTCTCAAGCTATACGCAAATATATGCATTTTTTTAATTTATCGAACACCTAAGGTAAAGAAAGTATTGCGACCGTAAAAGAATCTAACATGAGACGTTGATGGATGCCAACATTTCATTACCCCCAAACCCTAAAAGGTGTTTTTTCAAAGCCGTCTGTCTGTATGTCTGTCTAACCTTAAAATTAAGAGTAGTTTACTAAAGCACGAGAAGAGAAAAATTCAATTTTATCAAAATAAGCTCTACCGATTTTAGTTAAAATTCATATCTAGGCGTTGATTTAAGATTATTAAAAAAATTGCTATTTTCATTTTCCCATGAACATTATTCTTAGGGTACTTTACAGAAGCGGAAATTTCTATATCTCCGTAACTATTTGAGATGGTATATAAGTTATCATTGCAAAATTGTAGTACTATTATAAATAAAAAAACTTTTTCTTCAAAATTATACTACTATAAAGCCACATGGCTGACTTATTCACTCACTCACTGAAATTAATGTTTACCCATTTCCAGATGAGATAGAAACTTGAAATTTTGCAAACTTATATCTTCTAGTCTATAACCGACGGAAAAATTCCAAAAAGTTAAAAATTTTAATCTTTAACCTCCGAAAAAAATTCAAAATGGCAGAGCTACTTTAAAGTTTCTTTGGATGTCTCTTGTGGCTAAATGGTAAAACCTATCAAAAAACGGATTGCTTCAAAAACTAGATTTTTTGATTTTAGGTCAATTATGTACACTCTCCACACATTTTTTAAATTTTCTGACACACTTATGGAAAAGCTAGATTCATAAAATTTGGTTGACTTATTGGCAGATTCAATTTCCATAAATGTGCAAAATTTGGTGATTCTAGCTGCCCTATAAGTATGAAGAAAGTAAAATAAAATTTGAAAAATACAATACAATACCAGTAACTTTAAGTTGTTACGTTCAAAACTGGAATTACATTAATTTACATCCACTTGCAAAGAAAACTCTCTGGGGGTTTGGGGGTGGAGCCCCCAACGAAGAAAGCGATTATATCTTAATAAAACTGAAAGTTTCTGAGATATTGGCCAATATATTAATACAATTTTGTGAGCTTTAGTTGCAGAGATACTACTTAAGTTTTAACGCAATAATTCTCTAATGCCATAGAGTAAGTAAAGTCTTTTTCACCGTAGGAATTGTTTTCTGAAAGGCCTTTTTCCCTACCTGAACTCTATTATATAGTAGGATATTGGTAGGAAAAAAGACCTTTCAGAGAGTAACTAATACCGTGAATGGAGTTTAAATAACTAAGTTTCTTAAAAGTTTATGTTCTTTTTTCTTTAACCTCTTAGGAGAAATATTTGTGCAGAAATGATCTAGCTCTATCATTTTAGACTCAATAGTACATATTTACCTATTTATTGCTCAAAGATTATAAATGAGGAACTTATTAGCAATGTGATAACCATAATATGTGCAACCCTTAATTAAATTTTAAACATTTTAACCAGAAATATAAGTTTTAATACGAAGTGTTGACCCTTGTGGAAACAATATCGATCTTTTTTTATTGATACAAATTTACAAATGAGAACTTAAATTCTTTATTTAAAATTATAAAATTCATAACTGGGAGTCAAAAGATGTTTTATCTAATTATAACGCAATTTTTTCTTTGATTTGCTAGTATATATTATTTTGGTTCACATATATTATGATTTTTGAAAGAATATCTCCATTTCTAAACGATAGAGCGAGAAAGTCCGTGGGGCGCTCCATACTATTTATTTCTTCAGATATGTATTTTTTACGCATTGAATGTATAGGTTTAGTTTAGTGTAACGTATCAATTTCCATGTGCAAAGACAGCTTTATACAAAAATAGCCCAACTTTTGTAAAAGTTTAAACTTTTCTATTATAAATGGTCATGGCAAGAGCAACTGTCAACGGAAACGGTTTGCCTCGTAATCTGACAGGAAAAACCTTTATTGAAGGAGTTGGTTTTTCTCTAGGAATAATTACTCGTTCCCCACATTATGCTCCAATCAATAATTTGCAATCAATGGAGTTATTGTTCATATTTTTCACTCGTATTCTTGTATCATTTATCAGACCCTTCGTTGCGTGTAAGTTATGTAAGACAAAACAATGGCGTTTTCCTTGAGCCCTATATGTCATAACCTACCCTTAAAAAATTAAATATTTATTTCTGATCTTAATTTAGAACAACATATTTAATCTTATGATTTAATATATATTCTTTGCTCTAGCTAGTAAGTTTTATATAAAGGACATTTTGATAAATTTATGCCGATATATATAGGGGCAGTATTGAGGAAGTGTACCTACATTAGCTTGATCATTAAAGAAAAAAATAATATTTAAATAAAACGAACGTAGAAAACCAGTCCCGGTCAGGTTTTGAACCGCAACCTCTTCCTCAACGATGACCATGATGACATATATAATGCAACCACAAGCTTGAGTTTTACTATCAGAAGCCTAATGAATTCATGTATTAGTAGGATTGCTTATTTTATATTAGTTTTTTTGGTTACTCCCATTTTTTTTTTTTTTTTTATTTTACATTGATGAACATTTTAAGGTTATGTCATGGATGTTAAAACAATTTATTAACACCTATAGAGAGGAGATTTAAAAAATAGTAAACAATAGAACAAAGCTGGAACCAATATTTTATTTAATATTTCTCCAAGCATTACGTACTCAAGTAATTCTCATCCCATTTGTTTCAAAATACATAATTATGCAGAGCAGACACGCAAAACTATTTGGAAAAAGGTCGAAACACCCCTTTACTTAGAGAGGAGGAGGTGGGGAGCAGGGGGATGAGGGAAAAAAACTAGCACCTCTACTTGAGAAAACACAAATGAAGTTGCTTTATATGCCGCACACGTAACTTTAGTATTCAGGTGTGTGCTGCGTTGTACAGGGGTAAATTCGAGGAAAGGATGGGTTGAAACGCTACACACTTCAGCGCGCTGCTTTCAAGGGAGATTTCGAGGGTAGTTAGCTGGTTGTTGGAAAATATTTGGCAAGGGAGGTAGAGGATAAATTATTTATGCCAATTTTTTCACTTCATTGTTTGAATCGTTTTAAAAATTTTTAAATATAAATATCAGCTTTAAATTCCAAATTAGTTATATATGTATATGATTTATCTATATACTTTTATAACATTTTTATTATTAATAATATTTTTATTATTATTACTATAGAACAATGTGATTTAAATATATAATTTGATAATTAATTATGAAACCCATCGGGAGCCACGTGGTATAAAGAGTCACACTCACCATAGACTAAATTGGTGGTGATGTGGAGATTGGGGTTTGAATCCTGGTCAAATGTATTACGCATATGTTTTCATAAAAGTTTTCCCATTTTCCATCCACGTATTTCCTCTACTATTCTAACGTTCCCATTCCTATTTTTTTTAGCGAATTTAAAGTATACCTATAATCCAATCGGGAACCAAGACGTGGCGTTTTTCTCAACTAGGCATATATAGACATTCGTGTAAATTCTGGTTTTTTGCTTGAATGGATTTTCTTACTTTAGGCGCTGTCTTCCAGCTCAAACCTACTGGCTGAGTGCTAAACAGTGCTAGCTCAAGATTTTACTAATTTGATGTATGTTATAAAACAAAGACCAAACACAGGTAGATTTTGAGTGTTATTTCTGTCTTTAACTATAATGATAGGTGTTTATCTTCACAATAGGAAAACAAAGATATTCTTACAATATAATTAAAATGATACTAAATAAAATCCAAAATTTATATCCTATACTAGAATATTAGTTAAATACACTTTCTTTGTCACAAAGTTGCCTATTAGTTAATATTTTATATTTTTATTTTTATATTTTTTCTCCTATATTTATAAGTTGGTCGCTAATCAGCCTGTAACAGTAAAAAGTTACAGTAATGAGAGACGCATATAATATAAACATTGCTTCTTTAAAAGTCAAAAAATTCTGCCTGCCCGCTTCGCTGGCCACGTGGTCTAATGAACTAGTCTCATGTTGGACTAGACTGCTGAATACGGGGAGATCAGTGTTTGATACCGGTCAGGTGCATTGAGTGTGTTTTATCCTTAATGGTTTTCCACTCTCCCTCCTAAAATGCGGGTGCATTTCCTCTGAAATAAGTTTTCCGAATCCCTAACCCATTAGTGTAATTAGTACTTAGACGTATAGCATGAACAGGTAGTAAGATGCAGTGTTAAAAATACTGAGGTGAGAGAGGCACACTTCATATCCACTGCTTTTTTAACATTCAAAAGGTGCCAAGGTGAGAGAGGCACACTTCATATCCACTGCTTTTTTAACATTCAAAAGGTGCCAAGGTGAGAGAGGCACACTTCATATCCACTGCTTTTTTAACATTCAAAAGGTGCCAAGGTGAGAGAGGCACACTCTAAGTACAGTACATTGATTATTTAGCATTCAAAAGGTGCAAATGTGAGAGAGTCCCACTGTATATACACTGCTCCTTTAACATACAAAAGGTGCAAGGGTGAGGGAGGCACTCTCTATGTACACTGCTTTTTAAGAGTCAGATTTCGTATGGTCTGAAAATGTAGTAAGACGTGGTGCTAAAAAAACACTCAGATGGTAGAAAGTTAAAGAAGAACTTTGTAAATACTAGGGTTGTACCGATGCGGATACCAATAACTCGTTATCGGGCAGTTATTAGTGAATCGGCAATTAATCGTAATCAGCGATTATTAAGTCGATCAATAATTTTTATAAAGTAGAATTTAAATCAAAATTTTCTAGGTAAGAGCTTGGTTATCAAAATCACTAAAAAAAACACTTAGACACACAATGCATCTGGGTTGCGGGCTATTCAAATATTATGTTACAGGATAAAGCTAAAGATATATAAGTTAATACCTTTGATAAAACTAACAATCTAGTTCCAACATTCACTGGCTATGCATAAAATATATTTTTGTATGCATACAATATTTTTGTATTAATTACATTAACCTCTATCATTCTCTTTAGCATATTTTCCAATAGTTATTAATAAATAATCGATAATCGGGATTGATCAGTGTAAATAATCGTAGCAAGAACAATTATTTTAAACAATTGGTTATCGGTTTGACTAAATAGGTACACCTATAGTAAATACACATGCTTATTTAAATGTAAAATGGTACAAAAGTGATATAGACCCGATGAATATACAAGACGTTTATGTCTGTCACTAAGGGAAGGTGCAACAAGCACTTTGTAACTATGCAGTGTGTTTAGACTTTGGAAATTATAGAGGAGCTATATAATCTCCGCCTGTAATGATTGGGTCTACGCTTTATTATTATAATAGTATAAAGCAAAGAGTGGTTACTAAATAAATCATAAATAAGTAAACTTTTTTGTATTTCATATAAAGTAAATTAATGGTATGACGCCTAACTCCCAACCTTACACCCTAACATTATATAAAAACAATCTAACAACGGTAATTAAATGCATGGCATATTTTAATCAGCATATTAAGGTGAGAGGTAGAGAACGCGAGTTAAAGGCAGTATAAAGTTTTTCTTCAAGTTTTGATATCAAAAGTTGGTGAATATCTGTCATGAGCATATTGGCATTCGATGAGAAACCTTTTAACTTAAGAGAAAGTTATTTAATTCAAGAAACCATTGACAGATATTCCAGAGCCATGTGTAGAAAATTAAATTCTACATTTATACTATATAATTACTTATATTCTTTTGACGAAAAAAACGTTTTTACATAAAAACTGTAAAAATAATACCCTTATTTATAGTTCACTACACTCTCAACTCAATTTGGTGGCGTCATAAAGATATACTAGTGTTTTCAAAAATCATTTTAAAATAACGGTGGTACCAAATAGATATCATATTAAACATAATAGCAGAAAACTAATTCAGAAATGTATTACTGGAACAATTATAGGCAGCGAAACAATGGTAGTAGAAGTTTAGAAGTGGAGCCCAGGTGATTTAAGATCATTTTGGAAATAAATTGTGTGAATGATATTAAGGAAATAATATAATCATAATATTAGAAGATGTGTCAAAGTATCGAGAGGCACTTGATTCCCCTCGTATCCTGTACATCACGTCTTTCATAGAATTAAATTAGAAGCAGAAATATAATTTCAAAAAGGATGTGATAGAAATAGATTTTGGTTTTGAGATTTATAGGAAAGAGGAGTAAAATATAGTGATAATTTTAAACAAATAATTAAATAGAAATGTATTATTGAGGAAGTTTTTAAGAATAATAAGGTATAATGAGAGAGTATAAAGGAGAATAATTAATATAAAATGTTATGATAGAGGATATTGTGTACATATACAGGTTAAGTGGAATTGCACGAAAGATATGATATTAAAATAATGAGGCCGAGGATATGTGTTAGGCAGAGGTGGTGAATAGTGGATATAAATATAAAGTAGATAAAAGTAATAGTGAATCAGGAGGATGTAGGAATTAGTTAAAATGGGTATTTATAAGATATATGAAAGAGTTGGGAAAATAGGGATTAGAGAGTATATAATAATATAGAGGGGTTGGATAGAATGTATATTTTCTGGGAGTAGCTTAAGAAAGTAGAGCTAAGGAGTAGAATGTTAGTGAAAAGAGGAAATAGAGAAAATGAGTAGGGAAATTTAATATATATTAGGTAGCGATGATCTAATACACAGAAGGTTTGGAGATAGTAGTACTAGAAAGAAAACTAAGTTTTTCTGGGTAAATGGAGAAGGGTTTGGATATAAATAGAAATATAGAAGGTATAGACTGAGACAATTATGTAAAATGAAATAATATTATGGTAGTGGTAAGGAAGATGTTATTAAATATTTTTTACAGAGAAGAAATTTACTTAAAAAGCAAAAGGAAATATAGTTAAGTGTGTATAATAGTAGGAAAAGAACGTTTTGTCGTTAATATAATTTGTTGTACATGATTGTATGGGCAGAGGTAGTTTCTGTATATAAATTAAGATCTAAGAAAATTATCGTCACGTCTTACTATCTACTTAGGTTATATGCTAGTATATAGATGAATGTATTAGAAATTATATATATAAATATATAGATATATATTTCTCTTTATCTCTCTCCTCTCTCTCTCTCTCTCTCTCTCTCTCTCTCTCTCTATATATATATATATATATATATATATATTTCTTTTCTATACCAACTATACATATTTACATATATATACTATATATTATATATATTATATATATATATATACAGACATATACTCGAATGGAGTAGACCTGTCGGGTTGATTAATAAGAAGTGGAGAGATAATTCTATAGATTTAAAATGTAGAGAGAAGGAACGGGGAGAAAGGTGAATACAGAGGGTGTTTTGACAAAAAAGAAGAGGGGTATAAGGAGCCTTGACATATTAATATATAAAGCTAGAAGGTGTTAGGGGTAAATAAAGGTATAGAACAAAAGAGCATTTAACGTAGGTTTATATTTTGAAAGATATTTAATCAATGGTAAATGTTTGAACCATTTTATTCTTTTTTCAAAATATAAAAACTATAGCTCAAAGAAGAACAATATAAATATATATAAAAATATATATGTACCTTAGTGACGAGATTTTTTTTAAAGTGAAAGAGTTAAGGTCCTATTCCTATTTATATTTAATTAAATTTATCAAACTATATCTCTAGATTTATTTTTAAATTGGTAAATATACTATGATAAAGACTCTTAATTAAAATGAATTTCATTGAGTAGATGCATTTTTAAGCATTTAGAGTCAAGATAAACCAAAAATCCAAAGAGATAACGACTATAGCTACTTCATTCTTATAGCCTTAATATTTATTTCTGAAGCTTTTAAGAGTTTACCACTAAGCGATAAAGCTGCAAAAGGAATATTGAACAAGACCATTTTCTAACAATTGAGAATGATGGTTAATGATAGCACACTTTTCTAAAAGCGGTAACAATTAAAACTAATTTTTAAACTGAAAACTTCTGAGAAATAGTTAAGTCAAAGAAAAATCTAAACATCCATTATAATAGAGAATTCCAACTAAAACTATATATGATTAAGTAAAGATAAACATAAATAAAAACAATACATGTCTTCATAACAATGTATTAAAAATAGTTTAACTGCTTTAATTATTTTATAAAAACGTTTTATTTTAAGAAATAGTTTTCACACTAGTTTCTAGGGTAGCCTATTTTATATTTTCATGATAATTTTCCAAGCAATTGTTATGTATAAGTATTTGTGTGTTAAAAAATAACATAATTTTCAGGTGTGTGTGGTTTGAATTTTACCAATAGGGAGGAATTAGATATTTATTCACAAGTATCACGATGTGCTTAATGTATAAATTTCATTCTTGGATTCATCCACTCATATAAAAGGCCAAACAAGAACATTTAAATTAGTTTTAAGAAATAAAATTATATGTATATTTTATATATATGTGTATACATACTTACTTTTATAGACATATATACCTATATATTTATACATTTTAACTAAAATTTTAGAGGTTTTCGAGCTTGGATTAATTCGAGTTGAACTCCAGTTGAATATTAAAAAGCTCTCCAATAAAGGTCGAGTTTAAGAATATTCATCATTTTTAAATTTATAATATATATTTTTTATTTTAAAATTAAAATAATATATTTAAAGTGTCACCAGTCAAAACAATCATGAAATGTAAATACATCCTTTAAATGTAATATTTTAAAGATATTAAAACAACACAAGTTCTTAAAATAAGAATGATACTAATTTTTACAAATAGTAAAGACATTGAAAAAAGTTTAAAAACTGAAAGTTTGGTATTTAAATTATAAATAGCGCTTAAAAAACATGATCCAAGAATAACTACAAAGCTCCAGAAAAAAATAAAATTGTTTCACCACTTATGTCTTTAAAGACTTAACAATTACAAAAAAAATTGCTAAAATTGTGGTTATAATTGACTTAAATTTCCCCAAAATATGCCTCTGTAGCTTTATACCCTGTAAAGTACCTAAGAATTACAGCCTTTAGAAATTTGAAATGTTTCATATTTCGTTTATTAGTACTTAAAATAATAATCGCGCATGATCATTTCTTCGGCTCCAATTCCATTCCTCTATGCGCAGCTTGTCCTTGTGCTTATATGGGCTATCACGAGAAATGATTTTATTACGCTATTTATTTAAATTCAATTTATTATGATTGTAGAAGTTGATGCTCATTATTTAAAATTAAAATCAGTTGATTAATTTAATGTTTCTATTAAAGAATATGAAATTAGTAAAAGCTTTTTTTTATTTAAATGAATTAATATAGTAAAGTATTTATCACAGTTTTGATTAATATTAATTTAGACAGGTTGAACAATATTATTTTATATATAAATATTAACTAACTCTGGTTTTGTAGTTTAACGTATTAATACTAATTTTAAATATCTTAATTTCGAAAACATTCAATAAATATGCTTGATAGTAATTTTTTAATGTAACTGGAACTATAATTGAAGAAAGGGACCATGTAAAAATAGTATAATAACGATTATTCAAGTATTTAATGATCTACTTAACTATATTTCATTTCATTCCCTTGTCATGGCAATGCAACTTTAATCTAAGTTAACTAAAAATAAAATAAAATAATTTAGTTAAGCAAGTGTACTCGTAAAAAGTAATTTTAGAGCTATACAACGTTATCGTTATTGTTATTAGCACCCGTCTTACTACCGTTCGGGTTATACGCACTTACGCTAATGTGTAACGTTAGGGTAATTGTGAGACGAAATGGAGGACCTACAGTTTAACGTGGAATCCGAACCACGGTGGAGGCCTGGCATTCCTCACATTCACAAGTTGTGATTAATACACATCTTGTCAGAGGTGAAGGAATGGTTTGGCATTCAGATAAATCTGTGTCGGGACCGAGGATTGAACGCCGGACCCTCAGCACAGAAGTCTGTACAACGTTATCAATGTAAATTCAATCATGATTTTGAAAATTTGTTAAGTTACCAAATAATCAATAAGTTAAACTGCCGATAACATCCTAATTAAATAAACTATAACAAACATTGCATTTTAAATTTTTTTTAATTTATATATACATCAAGAGGAAGCTCGTAGATGACGACCTACAAACGTTTGATCTCAATCCGTGAAAAGCTTGGCTCGAAGTTCAAAATCAGAATATTCACAGAGCCCTTCCATATATATATATATATTATTTATATATTATAATATATACATATATACATACATATGCATGATATTATACATATATTTACATACACATTATATACGAGTATATATAGAGAGAAATCTTGTCAACATATGAAACATATTATAGAGGTAAGTTATGCACATATATGTACAGTACATATATACATATCTATACATATACATATGCATTCATGTATGTATAGCTATGAATATATAAGCCTATGTATGTATTTTTTAAATAAATAGATCTTGTCCTATCTAATATTTTAAAATTCATTTTTAGTTGTTAAATTATTGAAATGATAGTTAGTTATACACTTTTAATTCAATTTAGATGATTATTAAATATTTATTTTTATTCCCTAGCCTATGTTAGTAGTGTTTGCCTATTTACCAAATGATATTTTATTTTATAATATTTGGTGTATTTCGTCTATTTAAAATGAATTTATTATATAGATCTACTTCTTATATTTAACTATTCCTAATTAATGTCAAGGCTTAGCAATTAAAGCATCTACTATTTTTATTACACTTTATTCAAGAAATTCTTTTTATTTTTAACCACATAAAATTTCTCCTCTAAAAGATGAATTACAAACAAATACTACTCAAGATCTTGGTGTAGTTAATTTTGACATCCTCTCTCCAGTCGAATATACGAATTCCAACTCAAAACTTATTCTATTTTAAATGTCTTAGTGGGCTTCTGTAATAAAAAATTATAATATTATTGAATAATAATATAGACAGGAATAATATTTTACTGAACAATAAGTAGTTTTTTTAAATTATAAGATAGATGTAAAGCTATTAACCAATATTTATTTAAAATGTATTTAAAAATAATTACTAACCCTTTTATCTGAGTATTCTCTTAGTAATTATTTGATGGATGGAAAATCCAAGCAATCTAATCTTTATATTGATTTTCAAACAATTTTATTTATGGCATATATTTCACGAGGGCCACGCTATGGTTCGTGTTTGTCACTTTTAAGACGGTAGTACGTAAACCTTATTGCTAGTCGATAAAATATTCACATTTCATTTCCGAACTTATTCACTTCTAAGCTCTGATTTTTTACAGCTCCTCAGAAAATACGCAATCAATCTAATACATTAGCAATATTTGTTAAATAATTTATCAATAAAAGAAACCTGCGTTTTGAAAGAGAATATTAAATGTTTCTTGAAAGGATCTTAATAAATTAGAGATTAGTTCACGTTGACTTTATTTCTACTTTGTATCGTTTTGATTTAAGTGACACTCATTTGACTTTAAAATAAGCGTTTTCTTATTAAATGAAACTCAATCTAAACTTTCTTTAAGGAAGTTTTTGGTCATGAGTATCCATGTAATAAAAAATGCATTAATACTGGGAAGATAATTGAATATGAAATACAAGATTTTCCTAGGTTTAGTTTCATATCATTGAAATACATTAAAATGTAGTATTTTTTAGCATCACGTCTAACTATCTCTTCGCATATTAAAATGTAGACATTCACATTATTTTGGCTAGCCTTTCCAAGAAACTTTCTATTTATGAAGGTTAAATTATTATATAGACTAAATATATAATAATTTTTGTATTATATTCATTCATAAAAATCTTTTAAACTCTTTTACGCGAATTCACTTATAGGTTTCAGCTATAAGAGATCACTAACTTATTTGCTAAATTATACTGTGAGAGTTGGTGTACTACCCCATACTACCCCATACTCCCTCTACCCCCTCCCCAAGGCAGTGGCTGACAAGTCAAGGAGTTAAACTTCTATTATAGTTGATTATGAAGATATCAGGGTTCGAATCTGGCTGAATGTACTCAGGATGAGTTTTACTAAAGGATTATTACTCGAACTCTAAGAAGATGTGGATACATTTCCTTGAATTTGTTCCTTCCTCCCTGAACACCAACATTACATTTGATTTAGTAGTTGAATCGTATGACACCTTAAGACAGTCAGTATGGCATCTATATACTGAACTAGAGGTCTCAGGCTCAGCTCCTGATATGGGAAAAATCTATTATTTGGGATATTGAAGGGGTTTAGGAAGAAATATGATAGGTCCATAGATTTAGATGGGATAAGTTCAATATTTAAGCGTTTATAAAATCCGTAAATCTAGATATAAGAAATATATTTATTGATATTAATTAAAATATTGACTAACTTTAAAAACCACTTGTTGTTCAAGAGGTAGGCTACCAGAGATCCGTGCCAAAATGAAGGTTATCATGATTTTCCCCGACCCCCTCAATTGAGTATGCCCCTTCCACAGTAATGCATTTATGTCCGGGGAGATTGGTGTTTGTTCAAGTCTAGAACCAAGTTAAATTGGATATTGGCAGCTTTTATAATAAGTAGGCTAGCGTCTCACTACCCGTTTGACTTACACATTCCATTACTGAAATTATTCACTACCAAGCTCTGATTTTTAAAAGATCCTTATTAAATACGCCATCAATCTAATACATTAGCAATATTTGGTAAATATTTCAACAATAAAAGAAACCTACTTTAGTAAGAAAATTCTTGATATTCTTTGTAAGGATTAATTAAGTTTAATGTGTTGAGAATTATGTAGGTTGAATTTAGAGGAAGTGTAACCGAATTTTAATGGAGGGAAATTAAGAAACTACCCTCAGTACACTATACGGGGATTCAACCCAAATATCCGCGTCATATCAAATACAGTATATTGTGAGAGTGACACCATAAACCATTATATCACCGAAGTGGGACGAACAAGTTTAATTCCGTTAATTATTAACACTATTAACATTTATTAAACATTGAATCTATTCTGTAACTGTACAGGGACATAATCCGATCAACATTTCTACGTGTTTTTATCTACCATCCATCAGTCAGACTGTTAAAGTCTCTCAAAGCTTTGGCCTTCTGAAACTAGAATATTGAAAGAACAAGATTGTTCAAATGAGAACAGTCTGGCTAATGACAACAGCAAGAAACTTTTAATAAAGCAAACTTCCATTATTATTATCACTATCATAATTACTATAGTATTAATTGCTGACCAATCCAGTGGCGTGTGAAGGGATGTTAACAATAAAACTGGGCCTTAGAAACTGTAAGAGGTGGGTACTGGATTGGTTTGGTCGGTATCGGGTGGGGATTATCCTAACCATCGTAGCCAAGAAACATTTTGGAAAAAATGTGGCTCTAAAAGTTATTTGTATTAGAGTTTCAAGCTCATTTTTGATAATGGACAAATTGATACATGTGCAGTATTTTTGTCATGCATCGGTGGGAACGCATACTTAACGTTGAGATTTTCTAGTCCTGGTTTTACAATGAATAATTCAAGTCTGATGTACTGAAGAAATTTTTTAGCAAATAAATTCAATCCCTACCTCGATCCAAATGTGGGTATATTTATTCTAAGTCCTTACTTTATTATTTCTTTATCAACAAGGTAGTAAATTTAGGATAATCTACAGGGTTTTGATAAAAAAAATTAATATATTTTTAATCAAAATTTTATTTTAAGTTTGTATGGCTTCATTTAAAAAATCTTAAGATAAGCTAATTTTAGTTATTTCTTTTTCAATTTCATAAAGGATGAGTTTTAATGATACAATATTATGTGGGGGAAAATACTAAGCTCATAGGCAAAATTATTAGATATGTATATTGGCATTTTTAAATTAAAATATTAAATAATTAGAACAACTTATTGAAATATAAATTTTGTAAATGTAACACTCTACAAATATTTAAGGGTTCAAATAAAATACTACTCATATTAGCAAAGGGATATATGTTGGTCAGAGGTAATTTTTGATAAATCCTCTTTTAAGGGGCCCATTCGCGTGGAAATATTAAAGCAACCGGGTCTAGAATGAGATCGATCTGAAATAGCTGGAACATTCTGTTGAGCTCCCAGCTCCCCATTCACCAGGTGATATACAAGCAATTTGGTTGTAAATCACTATTTCCCTCCATCTTGTTCCCATCAATTCAAATATCCCTTGGGGACGTCTGGGCATATAACACAGTTGAACTTGGTTATAGCGTCATCGAAGGAGCCAGACAAATTTTGACGTTACGTCAAAGTGACGTTATAAAAGAAGGTACCAACAGAACACTTATAAAATTGTGCCTACAGTAGAATTCACTAATCCAAACTCGCGGCATACATCAAGCCTTTTTCTGTCTGACTACCGAAAACTAGCTTTCAACTTATAAAACACGATTTAAAAAAACACCTTGGCCTTGAGCTTAGACGCACAGGATAAAGTTCCAGCTAACTCAGTGATAATGAAAGAGGCTTAGTCCTTTCTTAATGTTGACCTTGAAGCGCCCACGATTCTCGGCACCCTCGCCCTGACTTTGTTTTGCCATTCAATCTATTATTAGACCAGCACAGTGTACGACCAGTACACTCCCAGCTTGCTATAAAATATACCTCTGTAGGAAATGTTAATTTTTTCAGTTTTTTTTTTTACATATTATACGTACATATAAATTAAATTAAAAGTAAACTTTATAAGAAGTTTTTGACGCTACAACTGAGTGGTAGTGACGCTAAAACAAAGATTTTTATAACGTTAATAGATGACAATTTGATTCGACTGCTGAAAAAATGACGCTACGCCTAAGTTGACGGAATAGCCGAGGATGTTATAATCAATTTCGACTTATATAAATGCAATTTTTGACCCTTGTTGTGCAGCTTAGGCGATTATATTTATAATTCACCAGCTATTTTCTACAGGCATGAAAAATAATGGCATGGTTTTATTAATTCTTTCAAAAACCATAATTTGAAAAATTCTTTTGAAAAATCACGTTCCTATTTCCTCCTTGCTTTCTTTCCTCAGCATCAGCCATTTAGATACACAAAAATTACTGTGAAAACAACCAAACTATTGAAAACGTGCACTCACACAAACTACGTCAGGAAAAAAAAAACACGTGTTGACCGAGATGAGTGATAACAAAACAGTCATACGTGAATGCGCACATCTAGAAAGTCGAGCGATTCTGTTGCCAACGCCCATTCTTATGCAACCACTCAGCATCTGCTTCAGATTTCCGGCGAATGCAATTATTAGATTCACGGAACAGAGCATCAATCAAAGTATCGGTGGGCGATCCAAATATCGCCTGCAATCTGATTGCGTTTACCCAATGAACTGGCGATACCTGGGAAATGTGGTAGAAAGCGACAAGATTGTCAACCTGGTTGCTTCAATATCACATCGTTAATGGGTTCCTTAGTGAGAGAAGTGATTTAAACTTTTAAGGTGTCATTGCTGCATGCAGTTTTACTTTGGGTAGTTTGAGTGTGGTCTCATCCAAAGGGAAGCCGCCATCCCTCTCCCACTTACTATTTTATTTGAGGAATTAATAACGTAGACAAAATAAGCTAGTGTAAATCACAACCCCTTGTTTTGCAAAATTTTATTTATTTAGCATCACGTCCTACTACCCGTTCAGCTTTTACGATTAAGTACAAGTTACGCTGATGGATTAGGAATTGGGAAGGTTTAATTTAAATGAAGTTGAACCCAAATTAAGATCCCCCCCCCCCAAGTTCACCCAACCGAGATTAAAACCTTGATCTCCCGTCCTCGGCTGTCTATCTCAATGCAAAACTAGCGCTTCAGCTAACTACGTCACTGAGGCTGGGCTTTTCAAATACACTGCCACGCCACTGGGACCATCCGATAATGAACTAGACCTTGTAGGACCAAGCTTAATAACAAATCTATGCACTCATGGTTGTTTTACTTGATGGTATTTCCGATATTTTCTTTATAACATTTTAATATGACGTTCAACCATGGATATGAGTGATGAGTAGTACCATCTCCGAACAAAAAGTTTAGACTATTTTTCTTATAATACACTCTCATTTTTCCATCACGTCTTACTACCCGTTTTGTTATCACATTTAATCACAGTATTGGTTTATGGATGAGAATGGTAGAGTTTAAATAAAATGCGTAGAAGTAAATTAAAACATATTTAGGTGGAAAAACTCTAACTGCATCAAACAAGGATTCAAATACTGACCTCTCAACCAATGTCCAACCTTATTATACGAGCTTGACGTTTATACTGCGTGCTCCACAAGCAGTTTCACTATCACATGGGACAAACCTCCATCCATCCTGTTGTAGCACAACAATTAGACTACCAGTACACGTCTTGTGCTTTAATATATTTTTTAAATAGCTTCTACCCATATAGTAATAATATTTTTATGCTTTATTGTTTTTATTACTTTTCGTGTTTTATAAATTTGAGAATATTAATCATTAAAAAGCTTAGAAAGTATTTGACTTTTTATACACTGATCTAGGGTGCTAGTACAATCAAACAAAAACTAATTGATTTGTAGAATTAGTTGGACTATATTGAATATTAATATAGCGAGTACCCAGCATGCTTTTCAATGCCACTCAAAGAAAGAAAGTGTTTGTGTTTTAATTCCGTTTATTGAAGTGCTTTTGAATACACAATATATTTAGTTTTTTCGTCTGTGTGCGTACACGTATAAATCAGAAGGTTTTCCGACGCGTGAGCAGGCCACATACAGCTGTCCATGTGAGAAGCATAGATTTTCTAAATTTAGTCCACACACTTGTAGCGTTTGTCCCTGTGCTTTGTTGATGGTCATTGCAAATGCGAGTCGCACTGAAACTGCAAACGTTTGAATTCGAATAGCATATCTGTAGGAATCATTGGGAAGCGTGGCAACAGTACATCTTTTCCTATAAATTTTCCATTTAAAATTGTAGCTTCGATGATATTGTTCAACATCTTTTTCACTGAAAGTCTGGTACCGTTGCAAAGTCGTGGGGGATTTATGTTTCGGAGAAGAATTATAGGCACGCCAATTTTCAATGTTAAAACGTGCGGTGTCATGCCTGGCAAATCAAGTGAATTAAAGAATTCAGTTGGATAATTGAAACTTCGTCTTATTCATTAGAGTATCGATGGACTTAAACGTAGTCGATTTACCTGGTATTTCGTTTTTAATGCTGGAATTGATGCCATTGACATCTTTGTTTTTAATGCACGTGCACTGAGCCACTGATGATTTTTTAATTCTGTGAATATTTGAGAAACTTTGTGAATCAATTCGTGTGTGGTTGCTGTGATTTTACAGAAGTTTGTTGACAATATGATACATTATGTGGATTCATAGATTGTCCATTTTCCCATTTCCAATATCCAACAATTATTTTCCGTAACGTTCAGCGGATGCATCATGTTGTAGTTGTACAAGCATATAGATTCTCAAAGTCAATTTATGTACGTGTCACCATAAAACTGATGATTTGAGACATGCATTAAGTTCTTCAGCGGCTGTTGAACTGGTAGAGTTTATTGAAAATCACCAGACAATAAAATGCGTGCACCACCGAAGAGCTGTTCATTTTCTCTCAAATCTTTAGTGTACGATTAAGCGCTTCCAATGCTTTTTTGCTTTATTTTTCGATCTACTTAAATATGAAAGAAATATTTTCACCAATTAAAACCGTATCTGTTGATTCAAGAAATGTTTTAAATCTTATATTATAATTGGGTTTCAAAGGCTTTTCAATACATTGAGGTCATTATTTTCCTAATTTTTGTATTTAACAATAATAACTATAGAGCCAGACCGTAATGGTAATAGTAATTGACATAGATAATATCTCGATATATATCTGAGTTATTGTAAGGTTAGCTTCTCTAATATCAATAGAATTAACACACCAGCAACGGTGGGCACGTGGTATTGATGTTAGGCTTTGTCTGGTCTACTGAGGACATAGAAGGCGAGGTTCCAGTCACCGTCAACTTTACTGAGGTTATTATTTAGTTTGTTTAAAACTTTTCTGATCTACCTCCAAGCCAGTTTAGTTAATCTTCCTCTAATGAAACTTTATTAAGTCCTTCCATTATAATTATTAGTATCTGAACTGGAATTAAGCCCCTGTTATTAAAAAAGGTATAAAATGTATATATTTACTGCATCTAGATATTGCAAAAATTTCTCAAAAAAAAAAAATAATAGTATCGTCTTTACTTGGTCGAAGCTAGGACCAGCTTCTTTCATTACACTTAATAAAACACACCAGTGATTAAGCAGCAAATTTCCGACCTTTTCTCACTGAAAATCTTTTTATTAATTCACAATATATATTAGTTGGCTTTCGATTTATCTCGTAATGTAAGCCTCTAGTGAAATTTTTCAAGTGTATTAAAATTTTCTTACTACATAGTGCTCAACCTATTAATTGAGAGAAATTTTTTAGTGATTTATGCAAAAGTCTGACGATAAAACTAATCAAAGATGTATAAAATACCTTATTGCTAAATTAATAGCCAAAAAATCTAGTACATATGAATATCCCCTGAAGCAAGCAAATTAGATAAATATTTAATCTTATTGAACTAAAATTAACCAAGCTAAAATTGTACGATTTCTCTTGTTGCTTAAACCATAATGGAAACAAACCCTTTCATATTTTGAATGGTTTGGTTTCTCTCCAGTAGAAAATTAGATAAAGCTTTATTTTCATTTTGTTCCTTCAATATGATTTCTTGAATAAATAGGGTACGTCATTTCTCTTCTTATAATCCTTTATGAATTCTAATTGACTGACAAGCAAATACTACTTCATGTGACAACGAGAAATAATAGAGTGTCTGGTTTGGATGTGTCTCTATAATGTATACAATGAATATCAAATAGAGTGAGGAGAACAATACTTTATATATTTGATACTTTTAGTTTAGTTCTACAGTATCAGTAATTTTAAATGATATTTTATATCATCTTATATCTCACTGCCTCACAAAATCATGCATTTTTCTCTTATTTTTTCGACCTTACATGCATCTATCAATAATTGACGGTGAGGTTTTGTTAGGTTGGATAATATTTTTATAATTAATCTGTCATGGCTAGGCTTGGAAACTAGTTATCTTTATAGTAACATAGATAAAAATGAAACTATAAGAAAAATTATATGTTATACATTTGTTTTATTTATGCTAAGCAATTTATCTCAACCCGACACTTTATCCCAGTCGATAACGAGTCTATCTACGAAGCTAAGGGTCCCGGGTTTAATTCCCGGTACGTCCGAAAAATTTACCCTTTTCACAATGATGAATTAACGGCCGGGGACTTGATGTTGTGCCTGTTCTAGTCTTAAGTTATATAATAAGGCATATGAAGATACGGCAGTTCTATCAAGCCGGCAGTGGAAAATATATGGCTTGAATAAGAAACTGACCCAGACCATAGGCTGGAAACAGTAATGGATGTAAAAAGTAAAAGGAATAAATATCATTCATTGAGTCAGATTCTTCACTTCTACCATTATTAACTGATTTAAATAACATTTTGTATAAGTATAAGAGGAACATACGGGAGATTTTTAAATCGATATAAATTCTCAAATTTCTCATGAAAATCAGACATTGCCAGTCTATTTCTCCACTACTCTCACAGTTTTTAACCGATTCAGAGTCAAAGCCAAAGTCATATCCCAAAACAAAGTATTTTTTTTTCAGAGTGTGATTACCTATTACGTCCTATAGCTATAACTTATCTGGCGTCCTTAGATAACATATTTTAAATTTTTAAGCATTTGAAAGAGAATAAAATAAAGAAAAGACACAAAAATGATTACACATATATTTTGCTGATGTAATAGCAACTTTGAAATACATACATAGAGAGAATAATTTTTAACATCAAGGTAAATTTAATAAAATAACTTAAATATCATGTAGGCTTAGTATAACTAACACAAATCAATTAATAGATATTAACTTGTAGGCTTAGTATAACTAACACAAATCAATTAATAGATATTAACTGATAGGTGTGTTGATAAGTTTTGACATAATTGATATTCAACGAATTAATACAAAGTTTAGGGTTGGGGGGGGGGTAGCTTAGAGCCAATACACTCAAAAAGAGCATCAAGAGAGGAATAAAGAGCCAGATTTAAATCACACGGGGGTGAACCACCCTCTGTGCAACAAGTATAGATCCAAACCTTGACACCTTCGTAACTATCGATTCAATATAACTGACACCTTAGAACTAGAGACAATAGGCGTAGGTGGACTTTTATATTTGGGGTCTTTGTCTATAAACCACGTACCAACCGTTGTGAGTGGGGGAGGGTGTGGTGGGTAAGATCTATAATGTCTAATTTATGTTAAATGTGGGGTGGGGGGGTACATCACAGCGTTACTTAACAGAGATAGTATACTTAAATTATAATGTTTACAAAATTATATTATTATACATAAATACAAATAATAAAATAATGTTATAAAATTATTTGACAGCATTTATATGTTTAGGATTTGGAATAGATTCTAATTGATATTAGATCCGAGTCCCTAACTTACTGTCAAGCTTCCCATAAAATAATAATATTCGATATTCACTCTTAATGTGAAAAGTGACATAACATTGATTTGTGGGGAAGGGGGGAGGGGGGGCTGCAACTAAATGTTTACTTAGGGCTAGGTGGGGAAGGGTTGAGGTATAAAAGGTAAGAAAAAATTGTTTCGTTGTTCATGAATGTCCCCTCTACATTATTATATTTATTTAATTAGGTAAGGTAGTGTAAACCAACCGCCTTAATCATACACACCCAGACTGAACAGACAAGTACCATCCTGAAACCATGAAGGCTTAGCAAGAACGACAATAAACTTGATAAGTTCATTTGTTTATGTAAGATTAAATCTATGTTACTTATAGCTTAACTCAACCAATAATATGTAACTTTCACTTAATAATTCGTTAAAAAGAAGATAAATCTAACAATTCATTCTTCTTCTTTTTTTAAATACAAATGGTTTATTATTTTTGAAATTCCAAAACCTTAGCTCCGTTGGTAGCTTGTCTGCCTACATAGCTATGGGTCTCAGGTTTTATTCCCGGCATAGTCAAAAAATTTATAGTTGATGAAATGTGGGTTTTTGCATTCATAGTGATGTATTAACGGTTGGGACTGGATATTGTGTCTGTATAAGATTTAAGTTAGAGTGTAGGTCGTGTGCTGATATAATCAGTCGGTTCAGTAAATTCACGCTTTATACTTTAAATAAAAAAAATTTTTTTTTTTTAATATTTGGGGGCAAGTCGATACCCTTCCTCTACATTTGGGTGGTAAGATTTATCAAAGACCTGTCACATAATGCAGGATTTCTAAACGTCTGAAATGCGTCCTAGATCTACAATTAAACGTAATAGACTGTTGAAGATACATATCTAATCATTATGGTAGCCAAGATGTAGAGCTTATGCACCTCTGCTGAGATATGCTAATTTAGCAAGCTATTCATGTACTATACATACATTAGCAAATTTCTCAACAATCTATTATGTTTTGCTGAGCCTCAATACATCACATATTAATAAACAAATACCATCAAAGTAGGTTGGAACTCAAATTGGTCCTATGTTTGATATTCCTGATCTTAGCTTGCCATGCCGTGTCTTCAGGGGTACTGTACTAGATATGTGGGACTGGAAAATGCTCCCTATATTTTTTTCCGGACAGATTTCCAAAGCTAAAGATTTTCAATTTTTATTTCTGTTGATTAATTTTAACTGATTAAATCGATAGTAATAAATACAATAAAAATAATAAGTACAATAATAATAATAATTAGTGATAGTGATAGTAGTAGATATATTAAGTAGTAGTAGTAGTAGTAGTAGTAGTAGTAGTAGTAGTAGTAGTAGTAGTAGTAGTAGTAGTAGTAGTAGTAGTAGTAGTAGTAGTAGTAGTAAGAAACGCCTGCTTCGGTGGCCGCACGGTCCAACGCACTACTCTCGCAATAGACTAGACTGCCGATGACAGGGAGATAGGGGTTCGATCCTGGTCAGGTGCACTAAGGGCAGTTTTTCATAAATTGCTCTCCACTCTCACTCCCCACAAATTCGGGTGCAAATCCTCTTATTCAACCTTCTGCATCCCTAACACATTATCGTAATTAGTACATAAGAGTATAATACGAACAGGTAGTAAGACGTGGAGCTAAAAAAAAAAAGTAGTACATAAACAAATGAATGCGAGCCTTTGTAAACCCATTATGTTCATAAATGATACTTCAATTTTTTAAGGTAGCTAAAATAATTTTAAAGCTGACCCAACATTTAATCCTCCCCCCTACTCTCCTCCGTGTTTCCTATCTACCCCTTCCCCAACCTAAAGTCCCCTCTTCCCTTTTCTTATAACTCACTCGTCTCTTAACACACTATATTTTGAAGTATATATAATCGACTCAAAGCTACTCCTCTTCAATTTAACCCCTTTACCACAAGCCACCACTGCGGAAAATTTTTCAATTCAAAATTTCCGGAAAATTTTCATCTCTAGACTGTACTAGTATCTAATACATTATTGCTTTATAGTTACTACATCCCCATCACCCCTACGTTCTCCACCCTTAATATATTGTGAGAAATCTCCGCCCTTGTTAACTAACTTTAATCACAATTGCGGAGATGCTTTTTATCAAGTCTGAATCTCGAATCTGATTGTATTGTATAATTAGTTGTGAGCATAAAAGTTGATTTTTTAAATTTTCTTATTAAATAGTAATACCTGTCCGAGCTAAACGTATTTTTTAATTTTTGTTGCCTTGTTTTACTACTCGCTCGTGCTATACGAATTTGTAGCAATCACTATAATGTGTTGGGGAAAAGGAAGGCTGAACATAGAAGAAAATTAGGAAACCATTTAGGAGAAAACACCAGAATAAGACCCAACCAGGACATGAACCCCAATTCTTTAGTCACAGGAAAAGGGTATGGTTCCTGCTTCATAGCTAGGGTAAGAAATTTGTTTAATTTCTCACGGTAATCTTTCAATAACAAATTATCTATTTAAAATATCCATATGTGGAAAGGTTAGAGAGGATATAAAGGCAAATCAAAGACATTCAATATAAAAGAAACAAGATGTATTTAGCTAAGCTACAATATGGCCTCTCTTTGACTTTGAATTTCACTCATTGTTGTATGAGATAATGAAAATTAATTAATCCACACTTTAAAAATAAGAGCAAAAAAGATAAAACTGTACCAAATTAAAATACGTCAGTTAAATCTTTAAATATTAAGTCTTGTTGGCTATAAAGCGACAATATGTTGTTATAGGACACATAGTAGGACTATAAGTGTGCCAAAATTGAAGAAATTTAGCTTAAGGAATTAATATACTCTCTTAGCTCCTATATATATATATATAATTTTTTTTCGTGTCATCATTCTCTTAGTGGTTTGATTCAGCCCTCTTTTTCTCACTGTCCTGTACTCTCCATTAACAAGTTTACCAATCCTGTAGGCCTAAAAATGTGCACCACGAACAGAGTTCTCCTTTTTATAAGGATTTTCTATATACAATAAGTTACTTCTTTGATTTGCTGTAATTTCTAGAACCTGATCAGCACCTCACTTGGATCCTTGCTCATGTACTATTTAGATTTTTACTTTCTTATGTATCTCTTAAATCATGTGTTTGATATGCTTATAAGTATCACAGATGCTATCAGAAATAAATAGACCTACAAAGAAGATACCTGGATAGTTATCTATCCATAAAAATAATTATTATTTGTAGGTATAAGGTAGTACAATAAACTGATTAGACCGTTCTTATATAAATATATATAGTTGGTTGGTTTTCCCCTACATCAAAACATTCCCCTAGTTGTTGAATAATTAATTTATGGATATGCCACTAAATAATAATAATTATTATTATTGTATCACAACAAATGTAATAGTGATATAAATTTAACTTGATTAAAACAACTAATCTTAAAAAAGTTAGGGATTTTTTTCCCGCACCTATGGGTAAGCAGACTACATTGTTGGCTTATAGTCTGTTTTGCCATTGTCATTAAAATTAGGGTTCAAATCCAAAGTCATGTGTACTGAGAGGGTTCATCCCACATGGCTTCTTTTAAATCCTTAACTCAGATAAGATCAAATTTCCTCTAAATTCTACTTTTATCATCCCTTTCCCAATAGCGGAGTTAAATGCGGATAGACCCGCCTCTGTGGCGTAGTTGGCTAACGCGCCAGTCGTGTTGAGTCAGACCACCGAGGACGGGGAGATCGAGGTTCGAATCTCGGTCGGGTGAACTGGGGGTGGTTTTTCCTAAATGGTTTTCCACTCTCCCTCCACGCAAATGCGGGTTCACTTCCTCTAAATTCAACCTTCCCAATTCCTAATCAACTAGTGTAATTAGTACTTAAGCGTATAACCCGAACGGGTAGTAAGACGCGGTGCTAAATAATAATAATAATAATAATAATAAATGCGGATAGCTTGTGCGGTAATAAGTTAAGTTGTAAGAAATGTAAATAAAAACGTTCTCAAACTCAGGCATTAAAATTGTATAAATGAGTTTAAAGTTAGTATGAGAATTGCTTTTTAGCAGAATTATGTACACGAGGATGGTGTAAATAAACGCTATGACAACTGTCAAAACTTATAAAGAACTATTCAAATCAACCTTACATATATGAAACGGGTGAAGAAATTTCCTATTTTACACATGCAAAAATACTTAATTCCCAATGTAGAAATTTCGTCGACGGAGCAATAAAGTAAATTACAAGCAAATTGTCTTGGAAATCAACGAAGAATACGAGGGGGTTTTGTAAGAGAATCTAGAAAGTTTATAATTATTATTATTACTAGTATAATTACTGCTACGACTTTTGTTGCTTCTTACCCACCTTCTTCTACGATTCCTTCTTCTTCGACTACCATTACTCTTCTTACTACTACAACAACAAACTCCCCCACTTCTTCATTTTAACTTTTAGCTTCATCTTCACGTCTTGCTCCTGAAATAAAAGGGCGTCAACTTGTCTCACCCTTTCACATACAATACCCCCCCACCCCCACCCCGCTTGCCTTCCTCTTTCAACCCTCCTTTTTAGTTCTAGCAACCCTTCAAAATCTCCCCTTCTACCCTTAACTGTCTTGCAGAAACTTGAGAATCCACCCACTGAAATGGAGGCAACTTTTCAAACGTCACTTCCCGTGTCCTATGAAGTGTGTGTGCGTGTGTGCGTGTGTGTGTGTATGAAAGAAAGAGAGAGATAGAGGATTTTAAATAAGGTGAGACAATAAGGTACTGAATTTCTTGGAAAATTTCTCATCTAAGGTTCCGCTTCTAAAATGTTCAGACAAAATACCTCTTATAGCATAAAATTGTTGATTAGTTTTGACGTTGAGTTTAAACTACCAATAACAACTTATATATAGCCTACTACTGTCTGCGCATTCATATACCTCTACTAGTTAATACTAATTATTACTACTGCTATAATTTGAGTTAATAGATTATTTAAAACAAATGAGGGCCTATTCCCTAGTGTTCTAGGCTACGCATACAAATTTAATTTACTTAAAGAAATAAAAAAGGACAGGAGTTGCAAGTTTATTAAGAAGGTAGAAATAAAAAATGATCAATCGAATGCGGAGGGAAATTGCTATGTGTAAAAAGGCTCTAGGATGTGGGTACATTTTTATTTACAAAGTTCTTTCAATTTAAAATATAAGTAAAAAAAATCATTTCCTCTCATTTGATTAAGAATACATAATCAATATGTATAACCTGAAATAATAGTATTATTATTGTTATTATTATTTAGCACCGCGTCTTACTACCCGTTCGGGTTATACGCTTAAGTACTAATTACACTAATGAATTAGGAATTGGGAAGGTTGAATTTAGAGGAAGTGAACCAGCATTTGCGTGGAGGGAGAGTGAAAAACCATTTAGGAAAAACCACCCCCAGTTCACCCGACCGAGATTCGAACCTCAATCTCCCCGTCCTCGGTGGTCTGGCTTAACACGACTGGCGCGTTAGCCAACTACGCCACCGAGGCGGGTTAAATAATAGTAAGATCCAATGTTAAAAAATAAGCAAAGTCCTGAACTATAATAGGAAAACAATTTTTTTTCAAACAAATTAAAATAAAAAATATCTAAGCTTGCAGAGCAATCTTTGATACCATCAAGAAATAGAATCAATTAAAGTCAACTCTGTACTCTTTCTTATTCAAAGCTACTCATGATACTTATGGTTTGATATTATTGAGCATAATATATGGGTATAGATTTATTGAACTTGATGTTTTTGTTATTTGCTGTCTTCCTTATTTTCGTTATTTTGTTTTTCTTAAATCTATTATTGTTATTATATTTTATAATGTTCTATTTACTAATAAGTCAATAGAAAAAGATAAGTCTTAAAAAATCTACATAAATATTTGAATAACTTTAGCTTATTAAAATATAACTTATATTAGAGAATATTTTCAATCAACCTTAGATGTAAAAAGGAATGTTCAAAGATTGAGAGATAAATTATATTTAATTTCTAGAAATTTTAGTCCTAGATAAAGTTTATTTTCATGGTATCTTAGTATCCGTTCAGTTTATACGAATACATTTATTATATTAATGTAGCAAGAACGAGGAAATTAGAATTTTAAAGCAAATGTGACCACATTTGAGTAGTAGGAAGGTTGGAAACAATTAATGGAAAATAACCTTCAGGGTACCTGGCTGGGATTTGAGCCCCGAACTCCTCATCACCAGCAATTAAACCCAAACTAGAGTGACGTGTTGGACCATAGGACCTCCTATGCAAGATATAAAGTTACTTATAAAGCCTTAAACAAGTTATATGTGAAAACAGTTTTCTTTCCTTTGAATTGAATGTAATTATATGGTGTTTTTTTTTCAATTATATTAGGTCTACATCAAATCAAGATGCTACTTCACCCGCATCAGCCTAGAGAGTGGAGTAAAACACAAACCTCATTTCAAGTGGAGGCCAACAAGGTACAAACTTCGTATTCCTGGGTCGTTGTCATGGTATTACGAATATACAAATTGCATGCCTCCTCAGTCCTTATCCCCGAGGTCAGCCGAGGAAGGGGATGATGTCAAAATCGAAACTACAGACTATCAAACGCATTGGTTTATGCCTTTAAAAGATTAAAATCTACCTTATACGTATACTTCCAACTGCAAGAATTTTAAAATTATTAAATTAATCGTTTGACATATTCAATTTATCACTTGTTGTTAGCCAAAATAGTAATGACATACAGCGTATTTATTGTAAAAAAATTAATAAGATACTTTATTTAAGGAAATAATCGAATGCATACTATGAATTTTGTTTGTACCAAAGGTAAAGTGTCATTTACAATAAACCCAGTAGCAAATCTAGAGAAAAGGAATCGGCCCCCTCCTATCTAGACTATATTTAAAATTATTAAAAACTTAAATCATATGAAATATAAGGAAAATATAGAGTGACTAATAAAGATGTTTACACTGGTTAAATTTTAAGGCAAGGACTACGACATGATATCTAAAGGTATACTATTATGAACATTAAAAGTATCCTTAAAATTCCCAATCAAGAATATATATATATATATATATATATATATATATATATGTAATACATTGTATACACGGTCGTAGACAGTTCCAATTTTAAATAATACTGCCTTAGTACTTAAAGAATATCAAAATAAAGGCACAAGACAATAACTCTAATTAATAACAACCACTCCTAAATTTAAGCACAAAAGTAGTTCGCTTCGGTGGCCGCATTGTCTAACGCACTACTCTTGCATTAAATTAGAATGATTATGAAGGGGAGATCAAGGTTCGAATCTCAGTCAGGTGTACTGAGGATGATTTTTCCAAAATGATTTTCCACTACCAAGCAATTGCGGGTACATTTCCTCTAAATTTAACATTCCTAATCCCAAAAACTATTAGGTATATTAGTGTATAATCGTATAGCTGGAATGGGTAGTAAGACGTGGTTCTAAAAAAAAAGTTTAAAGACTCTTAATATGGTAGGAACTGTTAACCTGGGACTGCACTTAGTTAAGACTTCAGAACATCACGCAACACACCCAATTTCACATAGGGTAACCTCAACATACTGACCTCAAACTGACAATGCTATCAGGGCTGGTTAGTCTACGCATATAGATAGAGTGTATGGGTGTCAATAGTTCTTATTGTAAAGGGGGAGATCGTTAGAATGAATCTATTTTCACTTGAAAATATAAAATTGGAAATATTTTGAACAGATAATACTCTATGTCAACGGAATTAATCATTTACGCATTGCTACAAACGTGGACTTTCAATTTTCTGAATAAAACATTAACTCTTTATTTAAAGGCACTGAGAATCTCCCATACCCACCGCTAGCGTCGCGTCACCCATGTATAGCGTTACAGAATTCTCAATCACAAATTGGAGCCGATAATATATTAATTTCCTTAAAACAGTAATAATATCTTCTAATAGGATGAAAAAAATCCACAAACTGAAATTCCTGTGAAATTTGGAGAATATACTAGATTTACAAATTTGAAAAAATGTGATATTCTCATTTATTAAGGGAAAGATTTATCAAAATAGTTCTAGGACTAGTAATAAAACAGATTTTTTAAACGTGTTATAATTTATTTCCTGCCTTCATTCATTTATTTAATCTTTTTCCTTTATTTGAGATAATTAACGTGCACTTTCTGAACCAAATTATTAGATCAACACACAACTTATAAATTAATTTAAAACTAGAACAGACACGACATGCAGCCCCGGACGTTAATACCTCTTTATGAAAGGCGAAAACCACATTTCACAAATTATATTTTTTTCAGCCATGACAGGAATCAAACCCCCACCCCTTATCTCAGCAGAAAAACACGCTACCGACTGAACTAAGGTGCCTGAATCTGCCTTTATTCATAAACCAAAGAGATGTATATAAATTTAGTGTATTTGACTGATTTTTACTATAGCTACCTACTAAAAACTAAGTGAAAAAAAGCCTCTAAAAACACTTAAAGTTATTAGTTGTCTTAAGTGACCATAAAAAAACTACAAATAGCTATATGAAACAATTCATATTTATATGTTTTCTTGGATTCCTGCGGTTATCCCCCCCCCCCCCATTTTCCTATACCTTTTACTCTGACTATGGCCTTTATATTATGCCCTCCCCTTTAACTCCACCCTTATCAGTAAATTTCTGGATGCACCACTGCACAAAACTGTTCACAAACATTAAGAATACCATGAATATTACTTACATCACGTCATTTAAACACAATCTATTTTTATATAGGCTATATGAAGCGTGCTGGGACATCAAAGCACACATCCTGCAGTGGCGTAGAAAACAGGAGGTCCGGACCCACCAGTCATTTATGGACAATCTTATAAGAGATCTATATATATGTACACAAACTTTTATTAATTAGAGGTATAACAAAAAAAAAATGGTACGGAGCACCGCACAGACTTTCTCTCTCTTTCTATAAACTCGTAAGATTTCTGAACGGAATAATGTACATTGTATCATCACCACTCCACATAAGAACACGCATAAAATTATATACAATGATATAGAATCAATGAGAAAAGAGGCGCATCTTTGTCCACCTTAGAACATTTCAAACAGTTTAATGTCTTCCACAAGGGTCAACACTTCGTATTAAAATTTCGATTCTGGTTAAAGTTTTAACATTTTATAAGGTGTTGCAGATCTTCAAGTCATCGCATTGATATTTAATTATTCATTTATACATTTTGACCAATAAAAAATGTAAATATTGACTATTGAGTCTAAAATGAAGATAAATCATTGCTATGCAAACATTTCTCCTAAGAGATTTAAAGAAAAATAACATACTTTTTTAGATACTTATATTTAATTACTCTATGGCATTGGAGAATTATTGCGTTAAGATTTAAGTAGTATATGTTTACAACTAAAGTTCACAAAATTGTATTAATATATTTGCAAATATCTCAGAAACTGCTGCTTTTATAAAAATATATGTCAAATAAAAGTTTTTTATTTCTAATAGTCCTACAATTTTGCAATGATAAGTTGTTTAGTTTCTCCAATAGTTGTGGAGATATGGAAATTAACGCATCTGTAAAGTACCCTAAAAATCATTTTCATAGAAAAATGAAAATAGCCAGTTTATTTATAATCTTAATCAACGCCTAGATACGAATTTTAATCAAAATCGTTTGAGCAGATTCTGAGAAAACCAAATTTTTCTCTTTTCGCCCTTCAGTAAACTACCCTTAATTTTAAGTTTTTATAGACACACAGACAGACGGCATTGCAAAGACTATTTTTTAGGGTTTGGGGGGTCATGAGACGTCGACATCCATCAACATTTCAGGTTAGTTTTTTTTTTACGGTCGCAATACTTAAACTTTAATGACCAAAAAGTTAAATAAATGGTACGGTGCACCGCACAGACTTTCTCTCTCTTTCTATAAACTCGTAAGTTTTCTGAACGGAATAATGTACATTGTATCATCACCACTCCACATAAGAACACGCATAAAATAATATACAATGATATATAATCAATGAGAAAAGAGGCGCATCTTTGTCCACCTAAGAGCATTTCAAACAGTTTAATGTCTTCCACAAGGGTCAACACTTCGTATTAAAATTTCGATTTCTGGTTAAAATTTTAACATTTTATATGGTGTTGCAGATCTTCAAGTCATCGCATTGATATTTAATTATTCATTTATACATTTTGACCAATAAAAAATGTAAATATTGACTATTGAGTCTAAAATGAAGATAGATCATTGCTATGCAAACATTTCTCCTAAGAGATTTAAGGAAAAATAACGTACTATTTTAGATACTTATATTTAATTACTCTATGGCATTGGAGAATTATTGCGTTAAGATTTAAGTAGTATATGTTTACAACTAAAGTTCACAAAATTGTATTAATATATTTGCAAATATCTCAGAAACTGCTGCTTTTATAAAAATATATGTCAAATATAAGTTTTTTATTTCTAATAGTCCTACAATTTTGCAATGATAAGTTGTTTAGTTTCTCCAATAGTTGTGGAGATACGGAAATTAACGCTTCTGTAATGTACCCTAAAAATCATTTTCATAGGAAAATGAAAATAGCCAGTTTATTTATAATCTTAATCAACGCCTAGATACGAATTTTAATCAAAATCGTTTGAGCAGATTTTGAGAAAACCAATTTTTTCTCTTTTCGCCCTTCAGTAAACTACCCTTAATTTTAAGTTTTTATAGACACACAGACAGACGGCATTGCAAAGACTATTTTTTAGGGTTCGGGGGGTCATGAGACGTCGACATCCATCAACAATTCAGGTTAGTTTTTTTTTTACGGTCGCAATACTTAAACTTTAATGTCCAAAAAGTTAAAAAATTCATATAATTGCGTATAGATTGAAAGTTATTGATTTTATAAAAATATGTTTCGGATAAAATATCTGTATTATAAATATATATACATATTTGTAATGCTAAGTAATTTCATATCTCAAATAGTTTCGGAGCTATTTAAAAAAATGTTAATTGACGCATCAGACCGGAGCCCTTAAAGCCATTTTGCCGAAATATTGAGGGTAGCCATTTTGTTTGTAATATTAATTAATGTTTATAAATGAAATTTAATCAAAATCGTTAGAGCCGATTTTGATAAAATCGACTTTTTCTCTTTTTGCCCTTCAGTAAACTACCCTTAATTTTAAGTTTTAATAGACACACAGACAGACGGCATTGCAAAGACTATTTTTTAGGATTCGGGGGGTCATGAGACGTCGAAATCCATCAACATTTCAGGTTAGTTTTTTTTACGATCGCAATACTTGAGCTTTAATGTCCAAAAAGCTAAAAAAATATATATAATTGCGTATAGATTGAAAATTATTGATTTTATAAAAATATGTTTCGAATAAAATATTTGTATTATAAATATATATACATATTTGTAATGCTAAGTAATTTCATATCTCAAATAGTTTCGGAGCTATTATAAAAAATGTTAATTTACGCATCAGACCGGAGCCCTTAAAGTCATTTTGCCGAAATATTGAGAGTAGCCATTTTGTTTGGAATATTTATTAATGTTCATAAATGAAATTTAATCAAAATCGTTAGAGCCGATTTGGAGAAAATCGACCTTTTCTCTTTTTTCCCTTCAGTAAACTACCCTTAATTTTAGGGGTAGATATCCAATTCCAAAAACCCCTCGGGGCAACCCTATGAAAACCCTAGATATCAAGTTTCAGCTCAATAGGTAAAATAGTTTAGGCTCTAGTTGGAGGTACAGACAGACAGACAGACAGACAGACAGACAGACAGACAGACAGACGGAAATTCAAAAACAACTTTTTCGGATTCAGGAAGTCATGAAACGTCAAAATTCATCAAAATCTCGAGTTCGAATTTTTTGACGATCACCATACTTTCTCTACCTGTAAGATAGAGAGAAAGTAAAAATTCATATAATTGCGTATAGATTGAAAGTTATTGATTTTATAAAAATATGTTTCGGATAAAATATCTGTATTATAAATATATATACATATTTGTAATGCTAAGTAATTTCATATCTCAAATAGTTTCGTAGCTATTTAAAAAATGTTAATTGACGCATCAGACCGGAGCCCTTAAAGCCATTTTGCCGAAATATTGAGGGTAGCCATTTTGTTTGTAATATTAATTAATGTTTATAAATGAAATTTAATCAAAATCGTTAGAGCCGATTTTGATAAAATCGACTTTTTCTCTTTTTGCCCTTCAGTAAACTACCCTTAATTTTAAGTTTTAATAGACACACAGACAGACGGCATTGCAAAGACTATTTTTTAGGGTTCGGGGGTCATGAGACGTCGAAATCCATCAACATTTCAGGTTAGTTTTTTTTACGATCGCAATACTTAAGCTTTAATGTCCAAAAAGCTAAAAATATATATATAATTGCGTATAGAATGAAAATTATTGATTTTATAAAAATATGTTTCGAATATATTATAAATATATATACATATTTGTAATGCTAAGTAATTTCATATCTCAAATAGTTTCGGAGCTATTATAAAAAATGTTAATTTACGCATCAGACCGGAGCCCTTAAAGCGATTTTGCCGAAATACTGAGAGTAGCCATTTTGTTTGGAATATTTATTAATGTTCATAAATGAAATTTAATCAAAATCGTTAGAGCCGATTTTGAGAAAATCAACTTTTTCTCTTTTTTCCCTTTTGTAAACTACCCTTAATTTTAGGGGTAGATATCCAATTCCAAAAACCCTCGGGGCAACCCTATGAAAACCCTAGATATCAAGTTTCAGCTCAATCGGTAAAATAGTTTAGGCTCTAGTTGGAGGTACAGATAGACAGACAGACAGACAGACAGACAGACGGAAATTCAAAAACCACTTTTTCGGATTCGGGAAGTCATGAAACGTCAAAATTCATCAAAATCTCGAGTTCGATTTTTTTGACGATCACAATACTTTCTCTACCTGTAAGATAGAGAGAAAGTAATAGTGTATTCCCCACGCCTTAGAAATGTTATTTTCCCAGGCCCTCGAGCGGTATAGTTAGAGATAGGGTAAATTCGCTTTTGCGAAAAACGCGGAAAAAAAAGGGTCGAAAATAGGTTATTTATAAGTTTTCTTTGCGTTTCATGGCATTTGAAAGTGTTTAAAGCGATTTTTATTTCGCGAATTAATGCGAAAAACGTGATTTTGAGAGTATTCTAGCTAAATTATTCTATTTAGCGAAATATACGCGAATTCCCTGAAAATGCTGTGCATTTAAATAAAATGCTGATAGTTTCTATAAAACAACGTTTTTCAGCGGAAATAAGTGATTAAAAAATCATTGATTTTCACTCGTCTGTGTGCTTCAGCTCGGGTTTTACTTGCATCCTATGCCTTCCACAGCCCATCCGGCTAATCGCCACATTCCGTTAGCCGTTGCTTTTATCATAAATCCGTTGTATAGGCCCTAAAATCATTGACGAAATACCTTTTTACCTATTTTGCTACAAAATGCTAAATTATGCCACAAAACGCTAAATTTCCAATAATTAATGCTAAAAAAAAACTGAAAATTAATGCTATTTTACCCTAGCTCTAGGTATAGTATTTCAAGAGTTTTATAGAAAATATCTCAGTAAAAAAGTAAAACTTTTTTTAGTTCTGCACCTCACTACGCAGGTTTTATGCAGGTGTACTAATTATGCAAATTTTCTTGGAATGAGGAAGGTTAAATTAAGTGGAGTGCTTAGCATAAAAAATTTCTATTCAAACCCGATCTTCTCATCGGCAGTTTAATCTATTGCTAGAGTGACACCTTACACCGTTTGGACATATAAGCTGTTAAAGGATTTCTATCTTTAACAAATATAAAAAATAAAAAACTCATTTTATGTACCTAATTAAAGAAATCGGCTTTTTGGTAATGATGGGATTTTTTATGGTAATGAAAAGCTTGAATGAACTGAGATTAAATGCCCGTATGAAGCTTGTAAACATTAAAAAAAACTGTGACCTAATAATTTGTACTTAAAAGAGAAAGATGAATCCTAGCTTTATCTATTTAAGAAAGATTCTTTCTAGAAAATAAACAATGTCCATATATATGGTTTTTAAATCACAAAAATGTTTAACACAATAGGCCTATATTTTTTCAAATTAATGATCATGGCAAAACTGTTATAAAATTGTGTAGGTTCATTTTAATGTGCAATACATTTTTTAATTCACGCATTTATTAGTTTATTCTATGACTATGACTGCCAAAATCTAGTCCAACCGAATAAGTTGAACACTGTGTATTTCTATGTAATAACCTAATTGTGAATTTTGAAAGAAATATTTTTTAAGCTTCAGGGCTGTATACAATGAGAATAAATGATAAGTTAGTAAAATATAGCTCTCGTGATAGATATTAGCCATAATATATAACCTAAATATGGAAGAGTATTAGTTTTTGGTACAATTATGACTTTGAGTTTTCCCGCCGCTCGTCAGATAGTTCGATTCTGACGTCATGCTCAGTAGCCGTTTGAATCAGTTGCGCGCTCACACATATCTCTTAGCACCATGGGTCGTTGTCAAGCTCACATTTTGTTGGGTCTTTGATGCACGCATTTAGTTCTAGTATCTCATAAGATGAACTCTCTTTTTCTCTAAGATATCCATACTTAGTGCCAGTGTTGGCTATTAGCGATCTATGCAATTATAGTGTTCGGGCCTACGCAAAGACATTACCCATGTACCGCCCACTCTCACTCTATATAGTTACGGTCACAATAGACTAAAAAGGAGAAGGGTGACAGCTAAGGGAATTATGATTTTTTTTTAAAAAAGATGAAACGTTTGAAAAACTAAGAAATAGAAAAACAGTTGGAGGTTTAAGAAATATTTGAATTATTTATTCACAGTAACAAACAGTGTTAAAACAAGTTGCATGGCCTTACATGTCAAACTGAAGTGTGTTGGGAAACAAATCATGGTATTAAATTTCAAGCAAAGTACGTTGCAAAAATTTTAAAGTATATAAATGTATTCTATAAACCTGTCTAGAAGAGACCAATGAAATAAACACAATTGTTGCTATTATTTAAAGAAAACTTTCTCTATTATATAAAAGCTTCTAATTATCCACAGAGAATCGAGATCAAACAAAATTAGTATCAAAAGTTTAAATTTTAAATATTACAAGGATTTCAAAGAACTAAAAGAGCCTCTTTTAAATGGTTTACAACGCGTCTGATTCACACCTGTGAATACAGACAAAACAGTTTTAAATTTAGAGTTTAAATTTAAATATCACACCAGATATTTTCTTAAAATTTAACTCCTAGATATTTTACAAAATCGTAAAGAGCTTAATGAGCCTATTTTAAATGGTTTACAAGGCGTCTGATTCACACCTGTGAATATAGAAAAAACAGTTTTAAATTTAAGAATTTTAATTTTAAGAAAATTAATTTAAAGTAAATATCGCACCATATATTTACGTAAAGCACAAAGGTTTGACTTCCCAACTAAGCTCAAACCTTCGTGAGACCATTTAACCTCGTCACTTTTTAAAGAATTAACTAAGATTCACACATTTAAATTTCTAAATATACAAACAAAGTTACGTTAGAAAACTTTTAAATTTTGCCTAAATGAATCTGCGAACACTTAAGTCAAACTATTGTAATAAAAAATAAGTTACTTTAATATTAACATCCAAGAAAATAAGTCCAATAAATACCCAATAAAAGAAACATAGTCAATTTAAAGAATTTAAATTATTACTGATAAACACAAAAGCAAAAAAAAAAATATTTTTACCTAAATATTGCAAACATAAAGAGAACCAAGAAATGTGGCTACCTATTTAAATCAAGAAAATAAAAAGATTACAGTGCCCATGCTCCATAACAAAATGTATGATTAAATTTTAAAGTTTTAACAAAATATTACCGACGCTTACACTGACAAATTTCCATTAAAAACTAAACCAATGTATTTAAGAAAATCAAAATCCATCGCAGCAATATGAAGTTTAAAGATTCAAACAAAGAAATTATTATCAGCCATCCTGGCTAGATACCGTCCTAGTCCTGAAGAGGACTTCTTGTGGAAGTGGTTGTAGTAAATGGTCCTTGATATCTTGTTTGCGCCGTCGTTATATAGGTCTAGTTGCAAGGAAGGAAGTTGGGTGATATCCTTTGTTATTACGTCATTCACAAGCATCATGTTAGATGGCTGCATTGTTGACATCAAGTACACCAGATTCTTGTTCGTCTTGAATTCAACCGTCGCATTCGAATCATTTTCATAACATTAACTCCAAGACGCCGGACGCGCATAGGTAGACCTATGCTTGTTAGGTCACGTAGGCCAGCAAGGTGTCCAACAACATGAGTGGTCTTGTCTTAGTACAGCACCGGCCAATCAGAGCATTGCAAACTCACTCTGTTTGAACATCTGGGTTCTGCACAATTTGTAGCGCTTTTGTACTTCTCTTCGATCTACCATTCGTGGAGATGAAACTGGACTTACAAGCAGCTCTACTCCGTCAGATGTATGCGTGAGTAGAACACCTATATTTGACATAGTAAGATCGTGATGTTTAATAATTCTGGATGTCTATGAGTACAATATTACTTTGGGGTAGTGTTTCTATTGCAGGATGTCTATGAATACTAGCTTCTTTGGAGGTGGGTAGTATTTCTATTGCAGAATGTCTATGAATATTAGCTTCTTTAGGGGTGGGTAGTGACATTGTCATATTAGCAGTACACGCTAATGTTACACCCACAACCCAGATCGTTGGTTGACTACTAAGTAGAAGATGGTACGCCCAAACGAATTTAATTATAAATTCATCCATTCCCTTAATTGAACCTTTGACCTCGAGTTCAGTAAGCATTAGAATATTAGCTATCAACTAATCTAAAGTGTCGTAATAATTAAAATAGTATCATCCACTCAAAAGCCAGATGTAACTTGATTCAAGTTATGGTTATGATGTTCTTGGGTTCAATCTATATTCCTGGGTTCGTTCCCCAGCACTTCCAAATTTTCTAAGAAGCAGTGGGTCGGGAAGTGGGTCAACATAGACTCGTGAGGACAAATGGGGAGCTACTTGAATGGAAAAGTAGTGGCTACGGTCTAGAAAACTGAATTTAATGGCCAGAGTGCTCATTGAGTGCTGACCACATGGCACCCTCTATCCTAAGAATTTGACACTATCTTCTCCAACAGTTGGTTGCTGCTCAGTCCGTGTAACTCGATTGCAGGATTATGCTATGGAGTTTTAATGTTCTTAGTAACATTATTTTAAACTTTACATTTCTTACTGCTGAATTGGTGGATGTATAATTTATATAATGAAATGTAATAATGGTAGAGAAACCCTTAAGAAAGCTCACCATACTCATGTGTGTAGATGATAATACCTCGCGATAAACCGACAAGAGTTTCACTGACCCAGATTGGAACCGAATCCCTACTTTGAATACCAGAGTTGAGCACATCCCTAAAACAGGTCAGATAAATAAGTAATTGGACCAAGTTGCTGATCCAACATAGGTGGTTACACTGAATATAAGATCCGTATTCGAGATTCAGACGAAAGTCAATCACCTATTTGAACTAAACTGCTTGTTATTCGTGTACTAGGTGATTGACTGCCGAGGCTTGACTATAAACACGGCACTTAATGACAGTTTCATGGTCAGATTGAGTACGCCTCAAGTGTGGTCCTATTCTAAATACAAGACGACACCTATAAGTTTTATTCTGATTTTGGTAGGTAGAAAAGTATCTCTTAGCTACTTAATCAACTAAAACAATTTTATACATTCATAGATCAAGTCATAGAAGCTGCAGTAACTAATTTTGATAGATATTTAATACCCATAAAAGAACACAAGTTATATGGTAAAATGTTATCAATGTTGGCCACAATTAGCTATGTTTGAATTCTCTAAATTGTTTTTCCAACTAAAATCAGAACATACCTAGACTCATAAAGATGGAATTGAACCTAAATCTTCCCATCATCAGTGGTCCAGTCTGGTTCGAAAATAATGTGTCTGACCATACGACCACCGATGCGGGTAGATCTTCAGTTGGAAAACTAAAATAAATAACACCAGCAAATCCTTGCAAAATTTTGGCACATTCAAAATTCCCCTCCCCCTCCAGACCCCAAAAAAAAGATGTAGTCTTTGTTGGGTTGTTGAAATTAAATGCTCAGCGAAGTGTATACACAAAATAGCAAAGAGAGTTTATTTTCGGTAATAGATACAAAAATATTGTTAGATTTTTCTTTTAACTTAAATTTTAAACGAACAATGTGTTTTAACTTAAACTTAGTATGCTATGTCAGAAGTCGGTAGGAAATACTATTTCACTGATACCTTATTCATCACTGTAGACTTTGTATTAGTTGAGAAAAAGGGAAGTTGACAACAGAAACAATATATAGAATAAGTTGAGAAGGTCACTAAAACACGTCAGTACAACACCTCATTTTAATATGATTTTTATTAAAACAATAGAAACCGTAAGTTTAGATTGTAGTTGTTGAACTAGCCCTAATGGTAGAATTCACTCTTAAGATTTTTAATGTATATTAATCATGGCATCTTATGGTGGTACCTAGCATTTATTTTCTTAATATGACATTAATATCATTTTCTCTCCGATAATGTGGGTGCCCTTTCTACAAAATATACGGTTTTATCACTTGGACTAAATAATTGAAAAGCTCTGTTTGGTAAATTAATGGCGTGTCTGAGTTACATAAAACGTGTAGTTCAGTTTACGGAAAGATTAGTCAGTACTAATGTACCGTTATCAAGGGGACTCCCGAATGTACTAATTGTACATACTTTCCGTGGGGCCTGTCCCTGTGAGGTGAATATGACGGGGGGGTGCAAATGAAGATCTTAACCTAACTTAATCCTAAATAACCAAACACTGGTGACCATGGGAATTAATCCCCTTTCAATAAAAGTCCCCCGGTGCCAGACAGTGATTGAGCCCGGGACCTCTAAATAAGCAGCCAAACGCTTCTGAACACTACACCACGAGGTCGGTTAGCTGAGTTTTGAAATTACGAATATAATTGAAGACACATTGACAAATATTAGCGATTTATTTGAAAGTTTTTTTCTAAAGCAATAAATATATCCAGATTTTAGGAGAAAGACAACTTTCTACCTAGTATATTATAGTATTATTATTATTATTATTATTATTATTAGCACCGCGTCTTACTACCCGTTCGGGTTATACGCACTTACGCTAATGTGTAATGGTAGGGTGATTGTGAGATGAAATGGAGGACCTACAGTTTAACGTGGGATCCGAACCACGGTGGAGGCCTGGCATTCCTCACTTTCACAAGTTGTGTATATTATATTACCATAGAGGTTAGACCATAGGCTGGTATTCCCGACCATTAATTGTAAACTAGGGTAGAAGGGCCATATATATATATATATATATATATATTTATTTACAGATCAAACTAAGCCATGATTAAATAAAGGTCACATAAACATGGTTATATAGGATTGTATTAAGTAAATGTGAAATTTTTCTTCGAAATATATATATATATATATATGTATATAAAATATTTGTTCTAAAGGTATTGTTACCCATTTTATTTCGAAGAAAAATTTCACATTTACTTAATACAATCCTATATAATCATGTATTATGTGACCTTTATTTAATCATGGCTTAGTTTGATCTGTAAATATCCAAAAATGTCATGGTAACATGGATGCTACAAATAAAATATATAAGCTCTACACAGCTCTTCATGGTCATATTAAAATTTAAGAAAATATTTCTGCTTTAGTCAGACTTAGTATTTATTTTTAATATGAAGTAAAATTATTTTTAGAAAAAAAAAATTTCATCAAAAACATATAATCGTAATTTTCAAACAGGCTTTTCAAGAATAATATAAAAATATTGGTAGACCTACAGAAAATTATTTATTTACAAACAAGAATCAACGAGTCGACAAATCGGTGCTGGAACGTTTACCACCGTTTGGTAAACGCGTCTAAGAAGGTATTTTACTTCAGTTTATAAAACAGTAAGAAAAAACATTACAATTGAAGCATTAAATAGATGATTAGTTCAAAAGTGATGAGTAAGAAACTGGAGGTAGACGACACATTCAGAGAGGCACAATGTATAATTTTCGTGATTTGTTAGGATCTTTGGTAATAATATCACTATCACTTCATTATATACCTAACACAAGAGGATAGCTTGGATTAGTGGGACTTTAATTTTGTCAGTTTTAAATAACTTTTAGTCCACCAGCAATCTTAACACGTGCATAAAAATCTTTAATCCTCTCTGGACATAAAACAAGTCTAGTTAAAAAGCATTTTAATTAACTAAGAATTACAAAACATCAATAGCTATACCTAATGACGAGGCCCTTTGGGAACACCAAAAACACTAGTATATTATCGATAAAATTTAATATTAAACAATACAAATGATTTTATAATCTTCACAAAACATTACTAATCACACAAATTCTTACACAGATATATTATATGTATCCTCTTTTGAAGCCAACCAACCGAAGGTAGGTTTGATGTGATTTTTATCCATTCAGGACTGGGCTTGTTAGTGCTGCCTGCACCATCTGGTTCAAGTCCCATGTATTAGGAAGTTTCAGAAAGAGTTGTGTCAACCCGTTGTCTTCCACACTGAATTTCTATGAGCGAGCGCAAAAGAGCTTACGAATTTGGTTTGAAAAAGTATTTTAACATTACATCTAGGTTTTTTTTTTCCATGTGACAGTCGACATGTGGCCACCGGTTTGACTTCCCCTTCTAAGCAAGTTGTTCTATAGATATTTACTGCTGAAATAAAATCCGTTGACCTGGTCTGAGTTTTGATCCACAAACAGAGGGTCCTGAGAGGAGTATTTTACCCTAAGACCATATACAACATATATATTATATATATTATACATAAACCATAATACATACATATTTTGTTTATTATATTCATAATATAAATCATATTAATAATATATCACATATATTAGCATATATATAATATTTTATATATATTATATATACATACATGTTGTATATTATAATATTTTATATACATCTATGTTATATATTATAGTATAATATATACTATATATAAAATATAGCATTTATGTATATATAATGTATATAATACATTATACATATATTATATATTAAATATATAATAAAAATAATATAAACACTGATTATATATATTCTGTATATATTTATTATATATGTATTATACATTATATACATTAAATATTGTTATAATATATTACATATCATAAAATGATATATCTCTTATATATATATATATATATATATATATATATATATATATTATAAATATATATATGGGGCACAACATGTTAATAAATCAGGAAAGCAACTTTCATTTTGCAATTTGGACATGCTTAAAGCTTGGGCTCATTGATAGTTGGTGGCAGCACTGTAGCCGTGCCTATTTCACAGCGGCGTAAAGATTTTGCGACTACAACTTAAAGGAAGAGTTTCAGGCAAATCAAATTAGCTTGTGAATGCGTTGTGACGTACAGGACGTGAAGCGTAGAAAGAGATGAACACAGGAAACTTCCTTATTATGGAATAATCATATTATACATTGAAACAGAATATAAGAGAATATTACGTTTCCTCGATGATAAAAATGTATTTAACATGTTTGCAATAAATAGGTTAATATCATTACTTGGATCTATATCTACATAACATAAATTATAGATATTGTTACAAATGGGATGAATATATTTATTTATAGTGTGGGAGGTATAGTTTAAAATCTCTTATTGTAAGTTCGAAACATATTTTTCAATAATTAACACCTAGAAAATCAAGTGAAAACTAGGTCTTCAGAACATTTAGTATCCCAAAAAAATGATTAATTAAAAGGTTTCAAATGGTTTGCATTTAACGCTACAACAAAATTCAATTTAATTTTATATTTTGATGAACGGAACAATTTTGTGTAGAACATGTGGCCATTATAAGAAAATATATAAAAAAATTTGACAATCAAACTCTAACGTAAGTTATTCAGGTTCACTCACCAATGTGGTCATAGCTATAAAATAAAAGAACCTTTCTTATGAATGATTTTAAAAAATTGAGCTATTTCAAAAATTGCTCTAATGATTTGGTAAAAAAGGTTTTTGAGAATTGTTTTCATGATATATAAGAATCCGTTTTTATTTTTACAAATAACAAATAATTTTACAGTAATTTTCAAATAATTCATATTTTATAAAGTTAGAAGATTAATAATATTTAAAAAATAATTTGTTTTAAAAAGATATATATATATATATACAGTGTTTATTGTTATCATCAAGTTGATGTATTTGGATTTTATAGGAAAACTTACTTAAGGTTAGTTTACAAAAGAAACTCCTTTTATAAATTTCTTCAAAGCTGTAATACACGACATGAGAAATAATGTACGATTATGTTGTACCATTTATTTTAAACTGTAAAATTGTAGAGTTGAAATTTAAATCAACATTTTACTTAAAGTAATGTAGTTCATCCTAGATTTTAAGATTGTATTTTATATATATATATATATATATATATATATATATATATACATATATATATATATATATATATATATATATATATATATATACATATATATATATATACATATATATATATACATATATATATTATATATATATATTAGTAGTTGGGACGCCCCATTGGAACCCCACTTCCGCCAACGGGTCAAAACACTTTTTTCGTAATCATTGCGTGTTATGTCGCAACCCTTCTCCCCTGGGTTTTCCCAGTGATTGCACAATGTTGTTCTGTGATTGGCTTTCCCCCTCCCCATCCTGGCCCTCCCTCTCCTGCCCCTCCCCCTCCTGCCGTTGACCCCCCCCCCCCCTTTCCAGACATGTTGGTTCTTGTTCCAGACATTTTTTTAAATTTGTGGTCATTGGTTATTTATGTATTCTCGTTCGTTATTAATGTGTGCTCAATATATTATTTATTTGTACTCATTGGTTAATAATGTGTGCTCAATAAGGATTGGGACGGGGCGTTGGAGTTTTTTTATTGGCATGCGCTCCACAGCGCCGCTAGTGAGCTGTACTCATTGGTTAATAATGTGTGTTCAATAAGGAATGGGACGGGGCGTTGGAGTTTTTTATGGGCATGCGGGCCACAACACCGCTAGTGAGCATCCTCTCTGGCCGGACGCAGAGCATAGAGTGTGACCGCTGAGCAGCAGCCCGGTCACAGAGCGCGTAAGACCTCCCTTCACCAACACTACTCGCGAGAACAGCACGACCTTTACTACCGGCAGCTCTCGGTTGAATGTACAGGCCCTCCTTTCACTTTTCCCCTCACTCCCCCCCCCCCCCCTTCCTTCAAAGCATGTGTCACAACCCCCTATGTGGGAATGGGTTTTACCGGTGTTGCAACCCCTTATTTGGTAATGGGTTTGTCCGGTGTCACAACCCGGCGCCAGTTTGGCTGCTCGACCAGGGAAGTCGAGACAGGAATAGATCGTGACATTGAAACCGTGAGTTAGGTCATATACCCTGGCAACTTCTCCCCCTGGCAATGGGTTTTTCCGATGACGTCATCGCTCTGTCGCAACCCGGCGCCAACTTGGCGGGTTGGCAATACAAGTCGAGACAAGAATAGATCATGATGTTGCAATCCGTCCCTTCTATGTGGCAATGGGTTTTTCTGGTGACGTCATTGCTCTGTCGCAACCCTATCTGGTAGCAGCTATAAATACCAGCACCGGTTTGGAAATCCTTTCATTGTATAGCTTGTCTTCGAGTACTAAACACATAACCTAGGATGAGTGATAACGCTTCGCTGACGGATCTGGGTGAGTAAATGTACTTTTCTAACAAGCACACTCATTAATTTTTGTTGTTAAATCAACGTGTATACATTTAATTTATTTAAAAATTACAATTAAACCATGCAGAGTTGTCTAATTTTACTAGCTTATAATAGATATATAGGAAGTAAAACTATAGATAATTTTGAAGGTGTCTAAGCAACTACTTTTTATGAAATTTGGATAAAGTTATGCCTGAACAAATGTTTATTATAATTAAGGGTAGTTTATTGAAAAAACCTGATTCGTAGCTATAGTTAAAGGGTAATTAATTTTTGGTAGCTTACTATTGGCTGAATATTATTTAAAAATCGTATAAACAAGAGTGGTAATAATAAATTAAATAATGTAATTTTTATTTAAGAGTAGTTTATTGAATACATTTATTAAAATCTATAAAATTATTTGAGGAGCTAACCCTGCTGAATGTCACAGATTCACATAACACTCTGGAGATTATTTTACCTTACTATTATATCACGTAGATAATCTCTTAACTATTTTTTAATTTAGGCTATACTGAATATCAAACTTAGCTGTTGTGTTGTATTTTTTAGAGAATGAGCTGTGGGGAGATCCACAGACATCCGAGGATCTGATGGCCCTCGGTGTTTCCATGGAGGAGTTAACCGCAAACGGTTGGTAATTGCTGGCCGGTGAAAGACCAGATTTGTAAGAAAGAATAATTAGCTTTTAAAAACCAAACAAAAAAAGAGCACCATGCAAAATTGTTTTGAAATATGAATAATGTGCTTAATTGCGGGGTTTTCATGAATAAAATTGGGACTATCAGTAAATGATAAATGGTGAATATTATATTGATTTAAGGTTATTTTCTTGTTGCATTATTATTGTATGACACCTTGGCTCAGTTGGTAGAATGCCTACCTCTTGATCTAGGTGTCCCGGGTTCAAGTCCCGGCAGGATAGCTATTATTGTGAAAATTACTATTCAGATTAATAAGTAGTTTCTGCATGATTATTAATGGCTATCACTTACGTTAAAATTCTAATACAAAGATATGTTTGTTTCAGATGCATGGGGCCAATATATGTTGTCTCCTCAAAATCAGGTGTCTGAGACGGTATCACCTCCACGACTACCACCCACAGTGCCACACGATCCTATAATGGACATTTTTTCTGCTCTGGATGCGATTGATGCCTCTATAGGTGAGATTATTATTTTACATTAAAATAATATAAAAATTAATGAGTAGTTCATTATTAATATTATAAGCAGAAAGAGCATATAATGAGCAGGTTGCTAGGTAACCATCTATAGTAAAACACTAATAAGTGAAAACACTTTTTAAATAGAACCAAGCTTTAAATAAATGGAATGTCCCAAACAAGTGTATTTAAATTGGGTAGTTAGAGCAACTGGATTTTATATGCATAGTGTCCACTCCAAGGACAAACTATAAATAAAATGGTCATTTTTTGCTAACTTATATGATACCTTGATTGATTTAAAAAGTATGAAGAATGAATTTTTAAAACTGACTTTGCTTGGAAGAATATTGTTTGAATTGCTTACTTTGAACTTAGTTTGACTTGTGTTTGAATTCAAACTCTTGTGTTTTAGCTCAAATGGATACCGGAGACGCCTGTCCGAGCCAGGAGGAAGATGTGGTATGGACCCTAACCACCAGACCCCACATTCGACAGTCAGGAGCTTTGCCACCTCCAGGCAGTGGAGGCGTAATCCCACAAACATCTAATACAGAAGATGGCAGCTCCCTCCACCCACTTCCAAGCCACGGGAAAGATTCAGTGGCGACCCCCACCTCCACAGCTCCCAATCAACCAGCTGGAGCTTTGTCGCATCCACGTTTCTTCCCGCAAGCCGGTGGTGTTGGTGTGGAGCAAATGGGATTCACAGCCCCTCTGCAAGGCATGGATATGGTGGTGGCGGGGCCATCATCAGCACCCCCGACGGGAATTAGTGGCCCGGTAAACCAGGTAGGTGGAGCTTTAAACCAAGGCCTTCCTCTTCGTATCGTCGAAGAGAGAATTAAGCAATTGAGGCGTTTCTTTTATATGGTAGAGAAGTTACCGTACATCTTGGTGCTCCAGCAAGCGATCGTGACGCATTAAGCTGGCTTGAAGAACAAATTACTAATTTGCTCAATCGGCTGCAGGTCCATGGTGTAAGCGCTGATGATCATGTTGGCTTACTTTTAAACAGCACGGACTCGACGTTGAACCCTGTGTACGTCTCATTTAGACGAGCAGATCAGTTAGACGCTCGAGCCGTGCTCGAAAACGTAAGTCGTGTGTTACAAAGTAATAATTTGTTCTTGAGTACGGCACCAATGTACGTTAAACTCAGCCATTTTAAAGAGCCGCGCGGGAGGGGTAATCATAAATGTGATAAGCTCTCCCCTGCTTCCACATACAGTCGAAGAAATCAAGGAATCATTACGATTCAAAATGACGACACACTTTGTCTTGCCCGTGCATTGGTTGTCGCCAAGGCTGTGTGTGACATTAAAAGAGAACCAGAATGCATGGACGTGAACACCGTTAAACAGATTAAAATGGGTCGTTATATTCAAAAACTCAAAGCAGAGGAACTATGCCGTGACGCCGGTGTGAATCTTTTGAAAGGTGGTGGATTGACTGAGCTGAAACAATTTCAAACATACCTCTCCGAATACAAAATCACGGTGTTCAGGGAACGTCGCGGGAGACAAGTCCTATATGAAGGGCCTGCTCCCGCCAACCATTCCTTTAAGGGCAACCTTGATTTGTATTTTCACGACGATAAGCAAAACCATTTTGACGTCATAACATCCTTGACAGCCGCCTTTAAGTGCTCGTACTTTTGCCGCGAGTGCCGTGTGCCATTTGATCATAAGAATAAGCACAAGTGCGAGTCCTCGTGTAAAAAGTGCTACACTAAATTGGTTTGTAGTGGAGGTCAATCTGTGGTCTGTAAAGATTGCGGGCGTTGGTTCACAAACCAGACATGTTTTGATAACCATAAACGTCCCGGTTTTTGCAGAGGTCACAGGTCGATCTGTGATGTCAAAAAGGTTTGCGAGGTATGTGGGCAATTTTTCAGTTTGGAAAGATCAAATTATTCACATAGGTGTTATGAGACTTTTTGTAGAGTATGTGATTCATATCGTCCTTTTGGGCATTTCTGTTATATGAAGCAAGCCCCGTCCAAGCCGTCACTGGAAAAGAGTAATTTCATGTTTGTATTCTATGATTTTGAATGCAGACAAGAAACTCTTCTTAAAGGTGTGGTAAACACGTACTTGCACGAACCTAACCTATGTGTCGTGCAGACATGTTGCAAGGCCTGCCTTCATATAGATGCAAATGACCATCATTGCACCGATTGCGGGGGCGATAGGACTCGCATATTCGGGGGTGATACCACAATGGCCCAATTTTTCGGATTTATAGAACAAATTAAAGCTTCAAAATTTAAGGATATCACCCTCCTTGCTCAAAATTCAAAAGGGTATGATGGGAATTTTATTTTAAAATATATGATGGAGGTAAAAAAATGGACTCCAGACCTTATAATGAACGGTGGGAAAATCATGTCCATGCGTTACGGCCCGCTCCACTTTATTGACTCGCTGAACTTTCTCCCGATGTCGTTGTCCAAGATGCCCAAGACATTCGGCCTGGACGAGTCTTTGGCCAAGGGACATTTCCCCCATTTTTTCAATAAAAAAGAAAACGCGGGGTATAGGGGTCCCTTGCCGCCAAAGGAGGATTACGGCGTCGGGGAGATGTCAGTTGAGGGAAAGGAGCACTTTGAGAAGTGGTATGACGCGTTGGTCAAAGAAAATTATGTCTTTGATTTTAACCGCGAGCTGGAAGTGTATTGCGTGAAAGACGTAGAGATCCTGCGGAAGGCCTGCCTAAAGTTTAGAGATATGCTTATTGAAAAAGCAAAGGTGGATCCTTTCAGAGAGGCGTGTACTATCGCCGGAGCGGCCATGTTGGTTTACCGCCGTAGTCATCTTAAGGAGAATACTATCGGTATTATCCCTAACGGTGGCTACCGGTGCGCAGACCAACAGTCGCACATAGCTGTACAATGGCTCTGCTGGGAGGCCCATCAACGCGGTGTCTCTATTCTTCATGCGGGTAACGGCCGTGAGGAATATGTGTTAGGGCGACGTGTAGACGGCGTTGTTAAAGCTGGAGATACCACCACCGTCTTTCAGTTTTGGGGCTGTTATTGGCACGGGTGCCCTCTCTGTTATCCGGGCAGGACCACCCCTATCAAAAACAGCCCCCACGAGACCATGGAGACGCGCTATGAAGCGACCATGGCTTGTGTTGAAAAGTTTAAGAATGCCGGCTACACGGTCGTAGAGATGTGGGAGTGTACGTTTAATGCGATGAAACGCACAGACAAGGACTTGAAACAATTTGTACTCAGGCACGAGGTGTACAGCAAGGAGCCCTCAGTCCCAGGGACGCATTCTTTGGCGGGCGTACAAATTGTATCAAACTCTTCCACGAAGCAGACCTTTCTTGTGGAGAGAAGATCAAGTACTTGGATGTGTGTTCGTTGTATCCGTACGTTTGCAAGTACAAAAAATACCCCATCGGCCACCCCAAAATTCACTTGGAACCAAATTGTCCCGCTATAGATAAAGTAGAAGGCATAGCCAAAGTTACAGTGACGCCTCCGCGGGATTTATTCATGCCCGTATTACCTACACGGATGCACGACAAGTTAATGTTCATCTTGTGCAGGAAATGCGGGGAGGAGAAAAACCAAGGCGCGTGTCAGCACAACGACAAAAAAGATCGCTGGTTGACAGGTGTCTGGGTGATTGACGAGATCCGGAAAGCCGTTGAGAAAGGCTACACCGTTGAAGCCGTACACGAAGTGTGGGAGTACAATGTATCTGTTTACGACCGTCAGACACGTTCTGGCGGCTTGTTTCACGGCTACATTGATACTTTTTTGAAAATCAAACAAGAAGCCAGCGGATGGCCAGAGTGGTGTACCTCACAAGATGAGAAGTTAGCTTACATTCAAAATTATGAGGAAAGGGAGGGGGTAAAACTCGATTTCGGCTCTGTTTGTAAAAACCCTGGTCTCCGCACTCTGGCTAAACTCTTTTTAAATTCGCTATGGGGAAAGTTTGGGCAAAGACCCGATTTACCACACGTAGCCGTTGTCAACGACTATCAGGGCATTCACAAGTACCTAACGGATCCGTACATCACCGTGGACAGCGTCATTGATGTAAATGATGAGGTTATGTTCCTCAATTACAAGGATGCGCGTGACGCGTTGCGCCCTAACCCTAACACGAGTGTGGCGGTGGCGTGCTACACGACTGCTATGGCTAGGTTGCACTTATACAGCATCCTTGAAAAATTGGGGGACCGCGTTTTGTATCATGATACAGATAGCGTTCTATTCACGGAGCGCCCCGGCGATTGGAGTCCACCGACCGGAGACTTTTTAGGTGACCTCACTGACGAACTTCAAGATTACGGTCCGGGAAGCTACATTAGCGCCTTTGTATCTGGCGGTCCCAAGAATTACGCGTACCGAGTTTGCGTTGGTGGCGACCCTGCCAAAACAAAAACGGTATGCAAGGTTCGCGGTATCACTATAAACTATGGCAACCGGAACGACGTTAATTTTGACGTTTTGAAAGCGATGGTCACCGAACAGGCCGCGGAAAGATACATACAGATACCGCACAAAATTGTAAGAAAAGGTCTTGCGACTGTATGTACCGTTTCGCAGAATAAAGTCTACCGGCCTGTGTACACCAAACGGCGGATAACCGATGATTATAATACGTTGCCGTTTGGGTATCAGAGTCCTTGTAAACGCCTTCGTCACAACTAAAAGGTGATCATTTAGACGGGCTGAATAATCATCTTTTTTAGTCTTTCACTCTAGACAGTTCCACTGACATACCATTTTTCAAAGATTTGATTTTTTTTTTTCATATTTTTTTTCTGCATGAAAACAAGCATATTTTTTTTTATTTATTTTATGCACCCGGGATACTTTTTTTATATTTTTTTATCCGCCAGTATAAATCTCCACCTACCTGGTTATATCTAGTCAAATAAAATTAGTTGTTTGTATATATTTTAATTCTAGTCAAATTTGTTTGTATATATATTTTAAATTCTAATCAAATTTGAAACCATATGTTAAAATACTTTTTAAACTGGACTTTATAAAATTAGTACCGAGGCCACTATTCCCGCTACGAGCTCAAGAAATTGATTATTGTTTCCATAATATATATATTTTTTTTGTAAATAAATATTCCACGTATACTTTTCATCGTATGAGATATACTTGTAAAAAAAACACTTTGATTTGTGTAAATAAATATCCCAAGTATACGTTTCATGGTATGAGATATATTTGTAATTAAATATTCCAAGTATACTTTTTGTAGTATGAGATATATTTGTAAAAACTTTGATTTGTGTAAATATTCCACGTATACTTTTCACGGTGTGAGATATATTTGTAAAAACTATGATTTGTGTAAATAAATATTTTTCAAAGTATACTTTTCATGGTGTGAGATATATTTGTAAAAACTATGATTTGTGTAAATAAATATTTTTCAAAGTATACTTTTCATGGTGTGAGATATATTTGTAAAAACTTTGATTTGTGTAAATAAATATTTTTCAAAGTATACTTTTCATGGTGTGAGATATATTTGTAAAAACTATGATTTGTGTAAATAAATATTTTTCATGATGTGAGATATATTTGTAAAAACTTTGATCTGTGTAAATAATTGTGTGAAATAAAATTTGTAAAAACATTGATTTGTGTTACTGTTATGTTTGTGTTTTAAGGTCTACACCCCCACCCATCTATCCTATAAATACAGGTTCATTTAGCTTATAAGCTCAGTCTTAAACATTATGGACAAGTTGAAACATCCATTTTCGGCCATCATCAGCGGTCCTTCAGGCTGTGGAAAGTCCCATTTTGTAGCCGACTTTATCCGTCACCTGGACACAATGTGTGACGTTAAATTTGATAAAATCACCTGGTATTATGCTTTATGGCAACCGGGATTCGAACAAGACGGGTCAGTCATATTCTGTAAGGGTTTACCGGAAATTGATGACACCTGTGATGACTCTCCTCCGCACCTGATTATCCTGGACGATCTGATGCGTGAAGCCAACGAAGTGGTCGTCGATCTTTTCACCAAAGGATGCCACCATCAAAATATTAGCGTCATGTACCTTACGCAAAATATATTCCACCAGGGCAAGGGACAAAGAGACATTTCCTTAAACGCGCATTATATTGTGCTTTTTAAAAATCCCAGGGATAAAGCTCAGATTCAACACTTTGCACGTCAAGTGTGCCCTGAAAACCCCCGTATTTTACAGGAGGCTTACGCTGACGCTACAAGTACTCCCCACGGGTATCTATTGTTAGATTTTAAACAAGGTACACCCGAATGGTTTAGATATAGAACCCGCACAAATGTAGGGTGCTGCGTGTACCTACCACGCAAAAGCTATAAAAACACCGACACGTCCCAATTACATATCATTTCATAACCATGAGTCCCAAAGTGCTGAAGCAAGCCCCGCTGCTGCGTGCGATGCATCGCATGAACCCACAGCAACGTGTAGCCTTGTTGAAAACGGCCGACAAGAAACTGATTGACTCTGTTTGCGAGTGTGCCTACAACACTTTAAAAGGGAGGGTGCCGTTGAAAAATGCGCAGAAGACAAAGTTACGTGCTCACAAGCAGGTGTTGCGCAAGCTGGTCAAACGAGGAGAGTGCTGGAAGAAGAAGAGACGTCTGCTCGTTCAGAAAGGAGGAGCGTTCCTGCCCTTACTTTTAGCCCCGTTAATCAGCGGTGTCCTCGGTTCCTTATTCAACAAGTAGATAATGGAACACACGAAAAAAATGATATTGGTGTCCCCGGAAACATTACACCGTTACGAGCAACACCACCAACAAGTGGCATCGGCCACAAATCTAGTGGTCTCCGAGCTGGACAAGGAAATGGAAAAAATCCTCGCTTCAAAACTTGATGACAAGTCTAAATGGACTTTATACCAACAAGTGCTGCAGCGCTATCTACACTTTAGTCAACAACCTCCACCGCCTGAAAATATCACCGCGACCGCCCCCGTACTTCCCATCGCTGCTGTACTCAATACTGTACCGGTACAGGCACGTAAAAAAGCCGAGCTTTTACTAGAACATATTAATTCCAGGGGCGGTATCTCTTGGGACGAAGACGGGGAAGTGAGTATTCACGATACACCTCTCCGTGGATCTAACATTGTGGATTTAGTCAACGATCTGGTCAGAGCTAGAAGACACAGCGAGCCGACGGGGTGGCGAGAGTTTCTCACTGCACTTCAAAAAATAAACATCCCGAAAGAATTTATTGTAAATCCGAAACGTTTGGCGCCCATTAGAGATCCGACGCCCGTACCTCAACCACTTACACCGTCGCAACGCCCTAAGAAGAAGAAACTGAAAAGGGTGGACGAAAACAGGTGGCTGCCGTTCAGAGCTTAATGCCCCGTTTAGCCGACATCTACTACGACCCTTCTCATCCTGCTGGGTTTGCAGGGGCGGCGTCGCTCATAAAGGCGTCCAAGAAAGATCCCGACAAAGTACGAAAATGGCTTCGTGCGCAGGACGCTTATACCCTCCACAAGCCGGTGATAAAAAAGTTTCCACGCAACAAGTACGTGGTGTCAAACATTGACGATCTCTGGCAAGCCGATCTCAACGATATGCGAAGTCTTGGAAAATACAACGACGGTGCGGTGTACTTGCTCACCGTCATCGACGTGTTTAGCAAGATGGCCTGGGCGAGGACGCTTCCGTCCAAGACGGGGAGCGTCGTGAGAGACGCCTTTCGGGACATTTTCAAGCAAAGCGGGCGTAAACCTCTAAGTTTACAGACGGACAAGGGGACAGAGTTCACGGCACATCTAGTCCGGAAATTTCTCAAGCAAGAAGGCGTGCATTACTACACCACTCATAATCCAGACGTGAAGGCAAGCATCGTGGAACGATTCAATAGAACTCTGAAAGGACGCATGTGGCGCTACTTTACCAAAAATAACACGTATCGCTACGTGGACGTCCTCCAAGATCTAGTCGACGCTTACAACGGCGCAAAACATTCCAGTATCAAGATGGCGCCTGCCGACGTTTCAGAAACCAACGTGCTTCAAGTCAGAGATAATCTGTACGGCAAACGGGGCCCAAGATCGAATAGTAAGCCAAAACTCAAAGTCGGTGACACGGTGCGTATTAGCAAATCCAAAATGCTGTTTGAAAAGGGCTACGAAAGCAATTGGAGCGAAGAAATTTTCAAAGTCAGCAGCGTCGTGTTGAGGCAACCAGTCGTCTACAGAGTGACCGATCTTGACGGCGAGGAGGTGGAGGGAACGTTTTACGAACCCGAATTGCAAAGCGTACGTCTTCCCGAAACTTTTAAAGTTGATAAAATACTACGTGTCAAGGGTAAAGGTGCCAGAAAGAAAGTGTACGTGCAGTGGAAAGGTTACCCCGCCAAGTTTAATTCTTGGATTCCTGCCAGTTACGTCAGCGCCCTACCATGAAGGACCAGTTTTACCTCACCTTGCCGAGCGATAGCTCTATGGGATATTTCCCGAAAAATACCCTCACGAATTTCACCACGCAACTACCCTACCGTCTTACACTCGACGGCCAGTGGGAAGTAGCTCTCGCCGAATTCCAATATCCGTGTTCTTTCACCACCGTACCCGAGGGCAGAAACATTGTATGGTACAACTGGGTTGACGCTAACGGTGTGGAACAAATATTCAAGGATCACATCCCGCCTGGAAACTATAGCACTATCCAAGAAATGGTCAAAGCCCTAAACGAAATAGAGGCGTTTAAACGGGATTCTGGAGTTGTATTCAAGTACACAAGCACCAACAAAAAAGTGGACGTTGTTTCTTCTTCACCAAATATACAGCTGCTGGAGCTATCTAATCAACTAAGTCTACAGCTCGGTTTCGATCCTAATACTAATCTGATCAAAGTCCCAAAGTCACCGTACGCCGCCAACATTCTACTAGGCTTGCCCTCGCAAATGTACGTCTACACGGATATCATCGATCCTCAGCCCGTGGGTGACATTGTGGCACCGCTTTTACGTATCGTCGGTATCAACAACGCAAACTATCTCTACGGCATACATAAAACAGTTAGCTACGATCCGATGCACTACGTGCCAGTACTTAGAAGAGAAATTGAAAGCCTGGAAATCAATATAAGGACCGACACTGGTGAAGCTGTACCATTCGAGTTTGGAAAAGTGTGCGTGAAACTTCATTTTCGACGCCGCTCAACATGAACTGTCCTTACCAAAGATACTACGTCAACCAGGCTGGAACGGGAATATCTTCGATCTACCACGGTGTTCCCTATCAACGTGGGCATGGAATAGGAAGTTTTTTCAGCGGCCTATTCAAGAGCGTCGTACCTTTGCTGAGAAGTGGCGCTAAAGCCATAGGAAAACAAGCCCTTCATACGGGTATCGACGTGCTCTCCGACGTCGCCAATCAGCGTCGTCCTTTCAAAGAGGCTCTACGGCAGCGTGTCGGCGAGGCTGGAACAAACCTGAAACGCAAGGCGGAGCAGAAGATCGGCACACTGATGACCGGCTCAGGCTATAAAGGGCGTCGTAAGAAGCACCGGCGTCAGTCTTCAGCCGTTACCCGACGTAAAAAGGTCAAGAAAGAAGCTGTAGATATTTTCAGTTGAAATGTCGTTTCTACACCCCCAGTCCTGCGAGTGTGCCAGCAGTGAACTCGATCTATTTTCAGTCCCACCCACGCAAACCAGTCTCGAAAGTGGACAATGGATCCAGTACAAACCTGTCTCTTCACTCACCGATGATTCACCCATAGAATTTACCGTTACCGGTCAAGGCGAGTTCTATATCGATCTTTCACAGACCATGCTCTATCTCCGGGCTGCCATCGTGAAACCCGACGGTGGCTCTTTCACAGAGGTGGATCAAATCGCTCCCGTCAACAACTGGTTGCATTCGCTATTCACACAGGTGGATGTGTTTTTAAACCAAAAACTAGTCTCACCGCCCAGCAACACGTATGCTTATAGATCGTACATTGAAACGCTGCTCAATTACAACGGTGAAGCTAAAAGAACACATTTGACTTGCGGTCTCTGGTTCGCAGACAGCCCCGGAACCTTTGAGGAGACTAACGCAGGTAACAAAGGATTTGAGGCCCGTCGCAGTCTAACAGCCAAAAGTAAGACGGTGGATCTTTTGGGTTATCTACACGGTGATGTATTTAACCAAGAGAAATACCTTTTGAACGGCACCGAACTCAGAGTCAAGTTGGTCCGTTCCAGAGACGGGTTCAGTCTTATGGCCGTCCCTGAACTCCCACACTATAAGGTTCACATCGCTGAAGCAGGCCTTCTAGTGCGACGTGTCAAAGTAGCACCTTCTATACTGTTGGCACATGCCAAGGCATTAAACGTCAGTCCCGCAAAGTATCCCATCACCCGCGTGGAAGTAAAAACACTCACTATTCCTACGGGTGTACAAGGGAAATCGCTGGACAACGTATTCACCGGACAACTACCCAAACGATGCATCGTGGGCTTTGTATCAAACGCAGCGTTCAACGGTGACGCCACCAAGAACCCGTTCAACTTCCAAACCTACGGCATGAACCATTTCTCGCTGTACGTGGACGGAGAACAAGTGCCGTCGAAACCGTTACAGCCCGATTTTTCAAACGGCAACTATGTCATGTCCTACCACACACTGTTTTCTGGAACGGGTATCCATTTCATGAACGAGGGTAGCGACATCACACGAGAAGCCTTCCCTAAGGGATATCATCTAATGGCTTTCGATCTCACACCTAATCTGTCAGCCCACATGACATCACATTGGAATTTGACGAGGCACGGCTCTCTGAGCATCGAAGTGAGCTTCACCAGAGCTCTCACCGAAACCGTCAACTGTATCGTGTACGGGGAGTTTGCCAACATCATCACCATCGACAAGGACAGAAACGTCGTGACCGATTATGGGAGTTAATATAAACGGCTTCCCGCCCCTTACACACGTCATTTAAATCATGGACGTCATTGTGGATTTCCAGAGCTTCATCGACGACAGCAAGCAGTTTATCGTCAAGGAATTGAGTGTTTTATCTGTATGCGGAACATTACTTCAACATTGGGTGTTAAAGCCCCCCTTCGCTATAGAGGAACTTTCACCGGCGGCCAAAAAGAAAGCCGACTATATCGTCAACAAGCTGCACGGTATTCCCTGGGATAGCGGTGATGTGGATTACAGCCTGCTCGAATCCCTCATCTCCCGCGCCACAGCACGTGCAGAAACCGTCTACGTCAAGGGAGCAGAAAAGAAAAAGTTTCTAGTCAAATACACGCCTACGCCCGTCGTAGATCTGTACGACAGAGGTTGTTCGTCTTTGAAAACACTTAAATTGGGTCGCACCATGTGCATGGCACATAGTTCTGTTTGGAGTTTCTGTTCGGCCTCCATCGTTTGGGGACTTCGAGACTGGATGATTGAAGATGGACACGCACACCATAAGACGTGCGCTGAAAACAAGCCCGTGGTTCCGTTCTGTACGGTCGGGTGTTTTCCCTGCTGATCAACTACCTGCAAGAATAGCGCGACCTGCCGCTCTCGTCATCAACACGGATACACATACCAAGCCTGGGACGCATTGGGTCGCCATCTTTATCGACAAGAACGGCGTGGGAGAATATTTTGACAGTTATGGATTTCCGCCACGTATAAAGTCGCATCTGGCATTTATACGAAAAAACACTTCCCGCACGTCTCATAGCACGCTACAACTTCAAAGCATAGCCTCGGACGTTTGCGGCCATTACTGTCTCATGTACCTTCTCTATCGCGCCCAGAACATTCCGATGAAAACTTTCCTAGCCCTATTCTCGCCCACCAATCATACAGGCAACGACGCTAAGGTGGTGAGATATTACAACACATTTTTCAAGAAGCTAGGGTCCTGCCGCCCCTCAAGAGGCTGCGTACAATCAGCGTGCGCCTATAAAAGGGGCGTCACGGCGGCGTGCCGTCCATAACCGTGACAGTCGTCGAAGCGATGGAAGGTCAAGACGTTTGCGCCCGCAAAGCAAAGCCGGTGAAGCCGCTCGCCATCACCAGTATTTTCAACACTCTGTTTCCGCTGGACGAAGTCGACGCCAAGAGTGTCATCGTCGGCATGAGCGTCAAGAACAACTTTACGCCCTATGTCCAGCTAGAAAAATGTGGAGGGAATTGTGCGGTGTTTAACCGTACAGAGTGGCAAGAACTGGGCAGCTACAAGTCGGTCATATCAAAGTTTTTCAGCAACACGCAACCTCCTCAGAAGATTAGTCTGACTAATCATGAAATCTCTTTGCGACGCATGTGCGGTGACCGTATGGTCGTCATCAGCGAGAAACAAGACGCAGGACTCAAACGGGTCGCCTATCTAGCACCTAGCTGGGCACGTCTTTGCGAGATGTGGGACCTCATCGACGTCGCCGTCGACCGCAGGGATATGTGGTCGACACCCGTCGCACGCTATTGCAACGATTTGATCGACACGCTCGTCGTAGATGTATGCGACACGCTTACAGAATCAGTGGATGTCATCGATCTCGAACAGCCTACGGTGGAAACGCACATCAGAAACCTGGATCTTATCAGTGCTACCTACTATACACACCAAGTCGTCGGTTTGGACTATTACATGCTGGATTGTGAACTAAAAACAATTTTACTAACGCATCTAAAAGACACTGTAGAAAAACGTATGAATGAATATATGCGTCATTCCTGTAAAAGTGTATAATATGTCTGTAAAACCTTTAATGTATGTCTGTAAAACCTATTATGTATAATAAATGTATGTTTTGTAATATCGTGTTTTATTCACGCAAAACCTGTCTGTCCCTTACACGTAATGTAAGCATACATGGGTCTCTAGTTGTCAACCCGCCAACCTAATACATCCCCACATGTCAACGGTAGGTACCAAACAGTCAATTTTAGTAGTCTTTTGTGAGTGATAGCGGCCCCTAAGTGAGAATTATAAATCCCTGTGACGTTTCCATCTGTAGAGAGAAGCCCCCCGATTTTGTATTATAAGAGTTGTGACAATGCTTCCGTTATTCATGTCTCGACTTGTCTTGTCAACCCCGTCAAACTGGCACTAGGTTTGCGATGACGTCACCAGGGAAAACCCTTTGCCACATAGAAGGGACGGCTTGCAACATCATGATCTATTCTTGTCTCGACTTGTATTGCCAACCCGCCAAGTTGGCGCCGGGTTGCGACAGAGCGATGACGTCATCGGAAAAACCCATTGCCAGGGGGGAGAGTTGCCAGGGTCTATGACCTAACTCACGGTTTCAATGTCACGATCTATTCCTGTCTCGACTTCCCTGGTCGAGCCGCCAAACTGGCGCCGGGTTGTGACACCGGACAAACCCATTACCAAATAAGGGGTTGCAACACCGGTAAAACCCATTCCCACATAGGGGGTTGTGACACATGCTTTGAAGGAAGGGGGGGGGGAGTGAGGGGAAAAGTGAAAGGAGGGCCTGTACATTCAACCGAGAGCTGCCGGTAGTAAAGGTCGTGCTGTTCTCGCGAGTAGTGTTGGTGAAGGGAGGTCTTACGCGCTCTGTGACCGGGCTGCTGCTCAGCGGTCACACTCTATGCTCTGCGTCCGGCCAGAGAGGATGCTCACTAGCGGTGTTGTGGACCGCATGCCCATAAAAAACTCCAACGCCCCGTCCCATTCCTTATTGAACACACATTATTAACCAATGAGTACAGCTCACTAGCGGCGCTGTGGAGCGCCTGCCAATAAAAAAACTCCAACGCCCCGTCCCAATCCTTATTGAGCACACATTATTAACCAATGAGTACAAATAAATAATATATTGAGCACACATTAATAACGAACGAGAATACATAAATAACCAATGACCACAAATTTAAAAAAATGTCTGGAACAAGAACCAACATGTCTGGAAAGGGGGGGGGGGGGTCAACGGCAGGAGGGGGAGGGGCAGGAGAGGGAGGGCCAGGATGGGGAGGGGGAAAGCCAATCACAGAACAACATTGTGCAATCACTGGGAAAACCCAGGGGAGAAGGGTTGCGACATAACACGCAATGATTACGAAAAAAGTGTTTTGACCCGTTGGCGGAAGTGGGGTTCCAATGGGGCGTCCCAACTACTTATATTATATATATATATATATTTATATATATATATATATATATAATAATTTAAACTGTAAAATTGTAGAGTTGAAATTTAAATAAACATTTTACTTAAAGTAATGTAGTTCATCCTAGATTTTAAGATTGTATTATATATGTATATATATATATGTATATTTCTTATTATATCTTCAAACATTTATTTATTTTTGTTATACTACTAAAATATTGTAGTATTTTAAATGTAAAATATTTTTGTATTACTAGATGAAGTGAAATCTGTCTAGCTAATAAATTAATCACTAATTTCACATTATTTCTAAGTAATTCTTTTTTATATTTTGTGCACTACGGTATATCCACCTATTTCCTATATTGAGGAATGAATGAGGAAGTTAGGGGACATGTACCGACTGTTGTGTGTAGATAAAATGGGAAAATATTTAGGATAATCTCAAATTTAGTGCACCAAACTGGGCATGGAAACCTGACCATCCCTTTGCCAGAAATCCAGTACAATGCGAAAGTGATAAGTTGGAGACTCAGTGGTCCCCAAACTTACTAATCAGAGTGCCACACGATACATACAATACACACATTAAATATATATATATTGTTTATATACATATATAATATATAATTTTGTTCTAGATCTCATATCGATATATCCATATCTTATAACCATAGTTAAACATGACTAAGATGTAAGGCAACATAATTACCCCTTCCTCCTTCAATCTGAAACGTTCCTCGGACAGGAACCTCCAATCAAAAGACACTTTATGGAACGTGGCTAGCGGGGATATTATATATTGAATTCAGGAGAACCATCATTTCGGTAATCGTCATTGATTTTTTAAAAAATGATTTTCAGTGTCCACGGGCCAGATGGACACATTTTGTGGGCCGGATTTGGCCTGCGTGCTTTAGTTTGTGGACCTCTGAGTTAGACCATGCAAATGCTGATTAGAGAAGTTTTAAGTAATATCCATAGCAATATGAATGAAATCAAATGTAATATTAATTTTAACTTTTACAATTTTTAAAACACTCAAAAGAGTATTAAATAATTTTAAATTCTACAAAATTTATTGAGCTCATAGAATAAAAATTTAAATCACCTGGAGCTAGCTCATCTGAATTATTGTTAACAATAATTCACTTTACCAAATAAAAAAATATATCCACCACTCAAAAATATTTGGTGTAATTCTTTGACCTGGTAATATTGTATTTGTTAATTAGTATAAATATCTCCTTAATGAATTACAGAGGACTCTTTACGGTTCAGTTATCGAAGATAAACTCCAGTTGGCCATGTCAACCATTGATTGACTTCATCTAGGTTCGTGTGTGCTCACCTACACATCGGACACGAAACTTGAACGGGGATGTGACTCTTTGGACGCAGCCTTCAGATGATCCAGAACATTCCTCCTATGCAGTCATAATACACAGGTATGGTTGATATTGTGCTTTGGCCACAGAGAAAGTTGTCGAACAAGTGTACAACGAGATTTACAATTCATATGCAAACTGTTTGAACAAGTATTTCAATAACCATCTCTGAGGTCTCTTTCAAACCAGAGGGCGTAAGTCTTCTACCCAAAACCTTCACATAGAACGAGTTCTATTTGATTTAGACAAATCCAGGGACTTTGAATTTGTGAGTTTGTAAGGAATGTATGTTTAGTAAGTAAGTTTCTGGTAGGAAGAAAGATTTAACATATACATGTATACTTATTTATTTACGGTTACCATTAATACTATTTTACTAGATGATTAATATTATTGTATAGGTATTGACGTTATTTATCAAAATTTACATGATGATCACATGACTTGTCATATGTGTATATTAAAACAGTCTTAACAACTTTAGCATACGTCAAAAACCTACCAGAACTAAAATATATATATATATATAATTACTATACATAAAATATAAATATACATTTTCTAATTTTATATAATGTTTTATCTAATCTAAAAATACTTGTATTACTAATTTTTAGAACACATAATTGTCAAAAGAGATTCATATTATTAAATTACTGATTTTATATAAATTAGCTGGTGATAGAATAGTAAGGAGGTCTGGATATGGTGTAAATTGGGTGGGTTTTTTTTAAATAGGTTTCTACCCTCCATCAACACAATTGCTGGCACATTTTATCTAAAATTCTATATGACTCATCCATTCCCATTAGAATGAATATATTCTAATATACCGAATGAATAGTACATAGTAGTTAATAAATTTATCCTATTTTCTCAAAATCAAAGGTTCAAGCCGCCCTTTATATACTTCCTAAAATCCATCCCAAAATTAACTATCCATATGTGTTGGTCAGATGAGTAACGTGAAAGTTTTTTTCTCTACGTAAGGAGAATACTAGAGGAGTTTAAGTAGATGAGTTTTCGAGTAAAACTTTCTGAGTGGAAAGTGGTTGCATATAAAAACAATTTCAAATAGCGTTGGATATATTATATCTGCTAATTCTAAATGTTAAGTCATTCAATACTCTCTGAGAAAGCTTCTGTATTTTGAGCTTTGATGAATAACATTCTTTATATTAAATATATACTGGAATAAAACCATCATCTCCAAAGAATGAATATTACTTAGCATTTGAATAATTTAATGATTACTCATAAGTCAATATGAAACTTATTTTAAATACAAAAGCAAAGAGACGCACACATTTCATTAAGCTTACGTTATTAAGAATAATAAAGAGAATTAAACAACTCCAAGAAATTGTTACTTAAGACGTTCTTGCCCCTAGGCGAATTCAATTCTCCTTTTATGAAACCAGCCATTTTGAATTGCCTTGACTTAATCAAGAAACCCCCTTCCACTTTCCTCAATAGTAGAAGTGAAGTTGTTGGCAATTTCTCTCAGTTCGCCACGAAACAGAAGACTCAATTTATTTCTCAGTACCATCTTACTCAAAGGGATTGGTATTTTGGCGTTAGTATTTTCTTTGTTAACGTAAAAATTGTTTCAAAACTCAAGAAATAAATCTCACTATGATATTTCATCTCTTAAAATGATTTACTACACCAATTCCATATTTAATCAAATGATTCCCAAATGTATTATCAAATTTTTTCCAAACATTTATTTTGATAAATTCAAATGATATATTTTTAACGTTGTTAAAAAATTGCTTAAAATAAAAACCCACTCTCTTATAAGTATGTTTGTATTATTATTTGCATAAAATACTATTCAATTTATCATTTTTTCCCTCCTGCATTTAACTATCCATTATTGATTTATTAAAAATTGGCAAATGTGGTTCCAGAAGCAGCAGTTGTAAAAAATAAATACAAATGTTTTTACTAATTATTAACTTAGTTTAAAAGTTATTTTAGAAATATAATGTAAAAAGGGATATTTAAGTTACCCTTTAGTGTTACGCTAATGTATTGGTTTATATAATGTGGTAGGGATGAGGAAAGAACAATTTAGAATAAATGTGTCAGAATTTTCACGAAGGAAGTTTTGGCAACCATTTAGGAAAAATAACTCTCGGTATGTCCTAACCACCCCATTACCAGCCAATTAGACATAAGAGCCTGACACCTACACAACGTTTCCACTGGTGTCGGTTTATCTTCATTAAAAAGGCTGTAAAAATCGTAGTTTTAGGTATGTCTTGGGTTTCCATACCAACTATTGGTGACATGATATATTTATCTAAGCTATCAGAAAAATAGTAATTAGTTTTAATGTTATAAGACTTTTGAAAAATACATAAGTTTAGAAACCAAATTTATTGAAAATTTAATATCCCCATATTTAATCATGTGTTTTTAGGATAGCTTTGAATAACTACGTGTCTCTTTCAGTAACCATTATTTTATATTTTAACTTGGTGACCTGGCTGTCTAGGTATGAGGTGTCAGACTTCTGTTCTGGGGGGCAGGGGCTCAATCCGCCATCCCAGCTCAGATTTATCTGATTACCAAACCCTTCCTTGGGTCTAGGTAAATTTTTAGAAAACATATTATTCAAAAATCAATTTATCGAAATCAATTCACCGAATACAAAATCATCGAAAGTAGATTGGTCGAAAATCCATTATTCGAACGATATGTTTGTCGAAACCACATTTTTCGAAAATCATTGCCCGAAAATGAATTTCCTGAAGTGAATTTACCGAAAACCAATTGTTTGACAGTCAAATAATAGAAAATGAATTTTTCGAACAGACAATTTTTTGAAGAATCAACTTGGCGAATTGCAAATTAATTTTTTTCGGAAAATTAATTTAGTGATTTACGAGTTTTCCGGAAGCTATTTTATCGAGGACTGGGAATCACCTACCCCTACCCTCACTCCCAACATAGGAGGATTACCCTAACCACCTAACCTAACCTAAGCTATAATTGTATTATACTTCAAACTTACCATTCAAAAATTTATTTTCTTAAACCTCCTTTTTAAAAACATTTATTTTGAAAGACAGATTTGAGGTAAATTTATTTTCGAAAAAATGTTTTCGAAATACTTTCTCGTTCGAAGAATTTCTAGATCGAAAAATTGGTTTTCGAAAAACTACATTTTGAAAAATTTATTTCTGAAAAAAATGATTTCGAAAATATTATTTTTGCCTAATTGACTTTCGAAAAAGATGTTTTTCGAAAACTATCAGTTCGAAAAATTGCTATGTCGAAAATTTTCTTTCTAAAAATTAAACTTAGAATAATTGAATTTCGAACAATTGATTTCCAAAACCTGATTTTCTAAAAATTGCTATTTGGTAAACTCGACGGCTACCGGGGGGGGGGGGGGGTGTTAACTGACATTGGAATTCTTGCTGGATACATCTTGGATGATTTCTTACTCTCTATCCATTGAAATGTGCTTACATTTCCTATAAATTCTACCTTTATTATCCCTAACCCCCATTAGTATAATTAGATAAGGCTAGGTTAGAAGTTTAGTGAAAGTGATAAAAGAAAATCTCACTGACTTTAACCCTTTATCCATAATATCATCATTTCAATTTAATTTTCGCTACATAATTGTATTTTCTCTCTCACTCTCTCTCTCTATACATATAAAACACTCCTCCAACCCCCTCGATTCTATCCATTCTTTGACCACCCCACTCTGTTTCACCCTGTCTGTTTATCCTCCGTTTCTATCTAGTACTTTGTCCACCCTGTTTCTGTCCCCATTCTATAAAACTTTCTGTAGACCTATCCTTATATTATATATTATATACTATTCCTCACATACATGACAACAGTCGTGTCTTGATATCTCTTGCTATCATATATAAGAGAGACTTATAAAGATACACGAACAGATGGGAGTAAAGAGTATACACCTGAGAGGGTTCCGCTAGTGTACCAACTAGTTTTCACAATAAAAACACCAGAAGGTTTTGCAAGGGCTGGATAAAATTCTACTCCCTTTAAATGCACTTCATCATTCTATTTTAATGTATACACTGAAAAATAATCCAATATTTGGATTTAATTTGTGCAAAACTCTTATTAATCTTTTGTTTGATGTTTCATACTTATTATTTTTAATCTGTGAAATTGAGATTTTTGATGATCGGCAATTTGATATTTTTATTCAGCTGATATTGAACATGACATCTCTAGCGTAAAAGAATTTTACAAATTAGCTAACAAAAATAAGAATATAAAACGCATATCTAAAGGGCACTCACCTTTGGAGAGGTGAAGGTTCTTTATTGAAAACATTGACTAAAAGTGACTTAAGTCAACCTATTCAGAAATAACTATTATTGTTTACAAATACTATATTATAAATAGAAAGTTTTATAAAACTACTCTAATAATACTTCCTTAAGGATTACCGTATAATTGACGTTATCCTACCTTATTGAAAGATTAAAAGATTTTAATAAAACTATTTCTTTTTTTGCGATTGTGGCTACGTGAAATATCATAGTCCATGAAATAATAAATTAAAAAATATTGTATTCACATTTGTATATTGTTATAGCTGGTAACAAAAATAAAAACATATTTTAAATTACTTATTGTGAAAGACTTACAAATATTGGTTTCAAAATAAAATGTTTTTGTTTTGTAAACAGCACAAGAAAATAAACCCAAGACGGATTTTATAAAGTCATCAACCACCCTTTTCCCGGCTGGTTCATCAGCTTGATTTTAGAAGAGAACACCGCATTTTAGAAGCTCTCGTTTGAAAAGAATTTTTAAGTGAACCATAGACATCGCTTCCCAAAAAATAAACATTAAAACGGTAGTTTTCATATGTTCGTTTTCTCAATAATGTAAAAACATATTTTGATAATAAAAACAAATCGTTTGTTTGTGTGAATGCTTTGAATGCAAAAAGCAACAATGAATCGACATATGGTCTTGCAGATCATATGTTTTGGCGAATGTATATATTGTAGCCTTACTAGCTGTCACAAACCACCCGTCCTGCCGTGGTTACCCGCTTAGTAAGATAAATTTGTAAACAGGCTATTTTAAGTATAAACTGACTAGTACAGGGTCCCCCAGTCAAACGGCAAAGATTCCAGAAAGGGCTGGCAGGCGTGGTGGGTGGTTGTGAGAGCGGGGGACTTGACCTTGGGTGTCTAGACATCCATAACTTAGTAGCCATGTACCTATGGTCCTATGGGTGAGAAATTTTGAAGCCACTGCTAGCACGACACAAAAAAGAGGTGCTAGTGAAAAAACCAGCCGGACCCCTGAGAATATTGATTGTGTGCGTGTAGCCTTAGCAAGAAGTACGCGAAAATTGGCTGGATGACACAGCGTAGAACTTGGTCTCAGTAATTGAACCGTGAAAAGGATTCTGAAGAATGACCTCCACTACCATCCATACAAGATTCAGGTAGGGCAAGACCTCAAACCTCAAGATTATAATAGCAGAGTAAACTTTTGTCAACATATGTTAAATCTCATTGAACCTTAGTGGTTTCATCATCAAGCAGAATTTTCGGTATTGGACTGAAAATAGCCCACACAATCTCCACGAAAAACCCTTCCATTCAGAAAAAGTGACGGTTTGCTGCGAATTATCATCTCGTGGAATAATTGGCCCTTTTTTTTTATGAACATGGTAAAATGGTGACGGTGAACTCCGATTGTTACGCTGACAAGTTGGTAACTTTTTCCCTGCCTGCCTATGACCCAGATGAAAACACATTTTTCCAGCAATATGGCGCAACTTGCCAGTTTCAATGCATTTGCTGAGGATCGCATTTTCTGGTAGTAGCATCAGCAAGTTCGGCGATTTCCCGTGGCCTTCCCGTTCACCAGACTTTATGGCTCCCGACTATTTTTTCTGGGGATACCTCGAGTCCCAGGTTTTCAAGGAGAACCCGCCTAGGACCAGGGATGATTTGAAGGAGCGAATTCGACAAGAGGTCACCAAGATTCCGTTAGAAACTCTACGCAACGTCATGGACAGCTTCGCTCTCAGACTCCGACAATATTAGAAAAACCAAGGATGCCATCTTACTGACACCATCTTCAGAAAATGAACTTTTTCCAAGTACACTATTAATTTCCACTCAAGTACATTACATTTATGTAAAAAAAAAGTTTTTACATTTTGCGATTTTTTAAAATCTTGCCGTTTGACTGCCTCACCCTGTTTATACCGTAAGTTTTGATTTTGAATATTTAAAGACTATCTTATGGACAGATAAAACACCCTTAGCCTGTATTGGTTAAATCTAAGCACAAATGAAGAATACATTAAGTTATATTTTTCTTAAAATATACCGGTACCAAATAATATTACAACATTAATTCTGCTTTCAACAATATAAAGGTCACCTAGGCAAAATCATTTTAATCTATTAAGGACACATTTTAAAGTCTTAAAATCAAGTATAGAGTGAATTAGATATTTATTTATTACCTAAGTTTTGTCCAAATTCTGATCTAGATTTAAAATAATAATATATTACATTAATATATATATACTATAACTGCATTTATATATACATATCTACATATAACACGTATGTATATACATATCTACATATGATACATGCATATATATATATATATATATATAATATATACACACATACATACATACACTGTGTTCGGAAATTAATATCCCAATTTGCACATATGATTTGTTTGAACCAAAATTAATACAAAATCCCTGTAAACTCACATCCGGAAAACTATGCTTTGACATTAAATTTTGTTCAAAGTTTCGGCGTACATCGTCGGGAAAGCAAAGCTGTTCAAGCATGCGTGACAAACAGGTTGCATGGGAGCTAGGCGTGCGGCACTACACACCTTGTTATCTTAGATTACGGCATCATAAAATACCACAATTAATATTAAACAGCACACAAGTCCATCTAGAAATGCGAATACGTTCTGACGGTCATCATTAACGGTCCTACATCACAGAAAGAGCTTGCCATTTATAACATGTGCAGTGCCGTGCAACCAACTCCTATGCAACTTGTTGTACACTCATGCTTGACAGCTTTGCTCTCCAGGCGCTGTACGCCAAAACTTTGAACATAATTTAATTATATTAGTATAGTTTTCCGGATGTAAGTGTATAAGGATTTTGTATTACTTTTGGTTCAAACAAATCATATGTGAAGTTTGGGCTATGCGTTTCCGAACAACCTGTATATATATATATATATGAACAAATTTAGCCATATATATGTATTCATATGTATATAGATACATTATATGCACAGATATACACATGTTATTTCAGTGAAAGCTTGCAAAAAATAAACAGTACAAAGGGAATGCTCAATGCTCTACCGAACATTATGAGATAGGGAAAGTGTGGTCTGCAAAGCCAGCTAGGGGGGATATGGGCCTATATACACATGAATTTACATTTGACTATAATTTGTGTACCTAACATAGCACCTTGGTTGAAACTGTTCAACTAATATTACTCAAAATTTTGTAACTGTGGGAGTTGTTCGAAATTTCTTAGCTGTGTTTTAAGAGGTTAATAAGGAAAGATTTTTAGTTAAATGTGAAAATGGCCAACATGCATTTTATAAATGGCTGTGCCAATGAAAGCTATGCAACAGCACGTCATCTCTAAGAGGAAGCGATCTCACAATTCCATTTCATACATTATTTATGAAAAATCCACTAACGACAGTGTGTAAATTGCTCTTTACAACTACTCCTGATATATAAGTTAATGTTTTGAGAATAGAGTGAATCCAAGAATTAATATGAGAAGAATCGCAGCTATTCATGGTATCAATGCACCTCAGGTCTGGAGGATACTTCATGAAAAGTTGATGTACACGTACCATTTTTGACGAATATAAGCTCTCAATCTTCCTGATTATCAAGCAAGGGTGGTGTTTGTCCAAAATATGAACCAAGGCTTCGTTGCTGACATTCTTTATTCTGATGAGGCAGGATTTACTAGAGATGGCATTGTGAATTTTCATAAAAATCCGTAGTTGGCTAACGCGCTAGTCGTGTTGAGCTCAACCGCCGAGGACGGGGAGATCAAGGTTCGAATCTCGGTCGGGTGAACTGGGGGTGGTTTTTCCTAAATGGTTTTCCACTCTCCCTCCACGCAAATGCGGTTTCACTTCCTCTAAATTCTACCCTCCCAATTCCTAATCCATTAGCGTAATTAGTACTTAAGCGTATAACCCGAAAGGGTAGGAAGACGCGGTGCTAAATAAAAAAAAATTCATAAAAATCCTGTATGAGCAGACGAAAATCCTCATGATAACATTGAATTAAGACACCAATAGTGATATTCAATTAATGTTTAGCTGGCCAATTTAGGAGACAGACTCATAGGACAATTCGTTTCGCCAAACATACTAGATTGTGCAGGCTACCATAATTTCCTAATGAATGTTTTACCCAATTTATTGGAGGACGTACCCATAAGAGAACAACAACGTATGTTGATAAAGCATAATATGACTCCCCCTCATTTTTCGCTAGTTTTTCAGGCATTACCTCAATGAGACATTTAATAGAAAATGGTTAGGTCTAGGAGGTCCAGTCGCATGGCCTAGTACCCTGAACTTATTCCTTCTGAAATGTTTGTTTAGGGATACTTAAGGAGCTTAGTGTTCTCATAGCCAATAATAGGCCTATAAGACTTACAACAACGAGTTAAAAATGGTTGTCAGACGATTAGAGTGAGACCAGGGATTTTTTAAAGATTACGTGGCAGTCTGATTTGAAGATGTGAAATGTGTGTGGAAATAGAAGGAAACCATACCTTTTATAGTGATGCAGCAATACAATTTTGCAATTCAAACCCAAATTACATTTAATTTTTTTTTCTAGTTTATTTTTATTTCTCTCAACTTTTTCAAAACATAAAAAATAACTACCACTTCAACGTTGGGAACGAAGATTAAAGGTCAAGCTCATATTATCTTGTTGGCAAGTGACTCAAAGGTTAGGGATCATATCTCATCTAGAGGTAGATCATTTCCCCCGCGTATACATATTGGTGTATTTAAGTGGAGTTGGCCCATATGGCTATAAATACATGGTGAAAAAAATTACCTAAAATAATTCAAAAACAATACCTTTTTCGACCGAAAGTTTTGTATAAAAGAATAATATATTTTCTAAAAGGGATAACATTGAAATAGACACAAAAAGTGAGACACATTAAAAAAAATAAGTCGTATTTCACAATTATATAGCTATTGGGTTAATTATATTTTGTTAAGTGGTATAAAATATTAACTGAACAAGAAACTGAATTTAACAGCAACTATAATTTTACAAATTTCATAAATAGGATTATGTAAATTAAAATTGTCTGTTCAGATATAGATTTATATCCGCGCCTTAATACCCAGCTAGGCTGTTCGCATTTAATTACACTCACGAGTTTAGAATTGGAAAGGTTTAATTCATACCAGACGTACCAAAACTTGCGTGGATGTGGATGGGGGAGGGGGAAAAGAGTGAAGAGAGAGAGAAAAAGAGAGTGTGGAAAACCTTTTATGTAAAAACACTCGGAAATAAATTCTTTAAATGTCAAAGAATATTGTAATAAGTTAATAAACTCTTTTGTTTGTTTTTTGTCAGCACCTCTTATTACCCGTTTGGGTTATACGCTATCTTTTTTTTATGATTGTTACCTTCACCATAATCCAAACAAAATATTCTTTGCTATACATTCCATTAATTATTTATTTATAAAAATGTTATATATTCTAATAATACTCGAGTTTTTTGATACAACGTGAAAATATAGCAGCCCTCTTAATTAATTAAAACTATTCCTTTCATTGTTTGCAGAGTTGGAAGGAATTTCAAATTCACCAAACAAAGACTACCAACTGTCACACCCCTTCTTAAATCCTAGGCACGCTATCGCATGTCTTGAGTTAGAAGGCTAGTGGGTATATATTTAGATCACACTAACTTTGGCCTTTTCTTACCGTTTAAAAGTTAACATAACCGTTCCTATCTCAACTGGTTCAGTCATTTGTTTATTCACATTCACCAGTTTTAACCATGATCAACCATTAGGCTACGTGAATTTATATAGAAATGTTTGAGAATAGCATTTAAAATTACGGAAAAAGTCCAAGTTACTGGTAATGGAATATAGATTTTTTTATGTCATTGGCTATGACATTTTACTGAATATAGAAGTGGTACTCGATAAAGGAAGGGGATTAGATGATGTGACAGTTCACCCCTCAAAATAAAGATCCCCATTTCTATAATTAAATAGGAAACGCGATTGGTTAGAGTTGGTATAAGGGTGCGTCACTCACGAATCATTACTAGGCAGTACGGGGTTCAGTTCCGACTAGATATACAATACGGTAGTTTATCACAAAAGCTTCTTTCTAATATGAAGGTTCATTTAAAAAAATACATTTTACTATCCGGTGCATTAAGCTTCTGATTGCCTATATAAATGGGAAACAATAATTTTCAACGTGTTTTATAAAATGATAAAAATTATATCACTTATCTATTATGTATATACCATAACTAGTTTAAATACATCTATTTATAAAACTTAGTTAGGTTAAAAAAATTATGATTTAGTACGCTAGTTTCAACAGTGTTAATTTAAAATTCACAACATCAAAAAGTAAATATGTTTAAGCTCCTCTTATAGTTTTATAAAAGTTAAAAGCCCAGATGCTAATTTTTAAAAAGTATTTGCATACTTCAACTATGAATGCTGGTATCCGCATCGATGGGCAGGCAGACCAAACGTCAATCTCGTGTATTATGTTTTGCTGTTGACTGGAAGGTTGAGGACCAAGTCCAGATGGGTACAATGAGGACATTTTTTATTAAATGTCCTCCAAGCAAATGTGTTTACATTTAAAATAAATTCTACCTCCCTGGCCCCTATCACACCTACCGACTTACGTATGTCAATATGCACTTGAAAGCTATTTGCTGCAGTGCGCCAACAGTACGCCAACTATCCCTATCACATGGTGTTAGATTCTTCCATTCACGTTGCATGTCCTGCCCACCGTAATCTTTGAAATGTGACTACCCTGACAATGGTTTGTGATGATTACAAGATATGTAACTTAGCAGTATAAAACGTCCTTCACTGTCCAATATCTTCAATTCTTTTTTGGAACAAATATATATTCTAAGCACCTTGTTTTCTAACATCCTATATCTATTCTCGTCGTGTAAGACAAGGGATCACGTTTCACACCCATAGAGAACCACCGGTAAAACTATTGTTTTGTGTAATCTGAGTTTTACGCTATTTTTAAATTCAAACAGCCCCAACAAGAGGTGGGAAAAACTATGACTACCCTAAAATATCAAAAACAAAATTCACGATTAGTAATTTTAATCACGGACCATTTATTAGATCAAAGATGTAAAAATTGACCATAACAATAAAAAAATATACACTTGCAAATTTTTGTATTTAATAATTAGTTTTATTACTAAATTAAATGTATTTTGTTAAGATGTTAGTATCCCCCTTCATCATAGCATTTTGACTTTTACCAGCCCACCAGAAATAACGTATCTTTTATTTATATTTTTTTTATGTTTAGCTATTAGCTATTATAGTATTCAACAGAAGGTTCCGGTGAATTTAATGTAAAAACTAGGTCCCGATAAACAGTTATCTCTCAATTGAAAGCAACTTTTTTTTGTATATTTTCAAGTGTTTGTGATTTGATTTTATTTACATTCTTTATATGATAGCTAAACGGTCCAAAGTATTTTATTATTTCTTTACACAACATCTCTATCCGTTCTGGCTATCCACCAACTTTCAATTGTGGGTTACAGAAGAAGAAGGTGTAATTACATATTTATCAGTATTAAGTACATTACATACATGTGATGTAATGGAAAGTCAAGATAGGATTTCCCATGTTTATAAAATTTTGTTATAATCAACAGATTTTAAATAAAGAAGATATAAAATATACCACTTATTCTTAAATAATTTATTAAAAATTATTATGAAATTGAAGTAGTATTTTTGGTAAAACCCGCCTCGGTGGCGTAGTTGGCTAACGCGCCAGTCGTGTTGAGCTCGACCGCCGAAGACGGGGAGATCGAGGTTCGAATCTCAGTCGGGTGAACTGGGAGTGGTATTTCCTAAATGGTTTCCCACTCTCCTTCCACGCAAATTCGGGTTCACTTCCTCTAAATTCAACCTTCCCAATTCCTAATCCATTAGTGTAATTAGTACTTAAGCGTAAAACCCGAACGGCTAGTAAGACGTGGTGCTAAATAAATAAATAAATAAATATTGTTGGTAAATATTTATTCAAACCATCTACAACTTAGTTTATTTGATTTATTCACAAAAAGGGCTAATAAGACCTTATTACACTTCACCATCACTCCCACCTCAAGTGAGTCAAGCCAGGATGCAACCCATTTCACAAGATATTTTGCAATTCCCCAAGTTTGCAACATCTGTCAATCGATAGTGTGAAAAGAATATGAATTACTATCTCAGTACACCCAATCAAAATTAAGCTCTGACCCTGTCATGATTACCAAAGTAAACGAGGTTGAGGCCTTAGCCCATGTACAAAACGCTGTGGTTCTTAAGTGTGAGACAGGCCTTGAACATGGTCGATGTTGACAGGGAGGTCAGGGCTCAAATCACACCCAGATAAACTGAGTTTATTCTCCTATATTCTATTTATCACTGGTTTATTTTTCTAATACTCTCCTAGGCTTATGTTGGTATACTTATATAAAAATATACCCTCCTTCTACAAATCTATTATTTAGCTTACTAATATAATTAGTGGTGAACAAACTAATTAAATAAATTTAGTGACACAATCACATACTCTCTCATGTTTATTAATTTGTAAATTATCCATTAGATTATTTTTTTATCTGAAAAATAAATATACATAGCTATTTATTATGTAAAATATTCACTAGATACTCATTTTGAAAAAAATTACTTGAGTGGTTTTCGAAAATTTCATAATTCAAAGAATAGTCACCATTAATCATTACAGAACTAGAATCATAATCAAGACTTCTCCTCAAGAAACGGTCACATAACAAATACGCAACAAGTTTAAAATAAATCCATCAAACCATTTCTTTTATAGCTTCAGCTACAGACAAACATTTGGAATCCAGAATAAAAGCATTGAAAAAAAACTTTCTTGAGTTTAGGGGAAAATAAAATATTAACAGACAGCATCATTTTCAGGTCAAACATTTTCACGACTAGAGTACTGTATCTTTATGAAAAAGCAAAATATAAATTTAATCACCATAATATATTCCTTTACATCATCCTTTCATAAATGGCTAGTAGACGCGTTTCACAGCTAGGCCTACTCAAATTCTGTCACAGTTAAACTTCTATTTCATGGAATACCTTAACCAAATATATGATAAATTAAAGCTGAATGGTTTCAAGATAAACTTGCAAATAATTTGCAAGTAGAATCTCAGGCGTGAGATTAAGGAATCTAGGACGTGACGATTCCTTCTGTCGTGTGTGTGTGTTTTAAGATAAAAATTCTGAATATTATATTTATTTTTATGGAAATACTTGGATTTAGTAAAAAAAGCCCTACTCATTTAGTAAAACCTTTTTTGTTGGAAATAAAATTTTTATTTCTGCAATTTACGTGATTTAGTACTATTTTCTCCTCACTCTTAAACGTCCAAATGTTTCATTTAATTGTTTTAAAACAAGATGTTAAAAAACCTGCTACCTCCTTTTGTTTTCTATTTAGCACCAAGGTGTCAAGCCATTTTTCATTGCTCCCTTCCCCTCTCTTACTCTTATTTCTACCCTTACATTAATAAATTCAACCCTGGTAGAGAAAAAGAGAAAATTAAAACAAAGTGAAATTTTCTGTTTCTCTGTTTTTAGAACTACTTACACCTTTGCTCTAAACAGCTGTACGCATCATTTATGTGTTTAACATGCTTCTTTTTTAAACCTTTCTAAGATTTAAGAGTTAATTTGTAGATTAGTTAATATTTTGGAAAACTAAGTTTAATATAACGAAATATTTTTTTAATGTTTCTTTTGATTAAACCTTGTAAGTCAACATGGCTACTATATATTTTATCACAGAGGAATTTGGTTCTAAATGCAAAGGTGTTTACCAATATATTTATTAATCAAATATTTATGTAGTTATAAGTGCAGATTTTTTATATTTAATTTAAATGTAGCTACCCATATCGGTGTTTACGTGGATTAAAAGTCATCCTCATATATTATAGTTTATCATTGACAGATAATTTGAGACTCTAATTTTCCATGGTCTGTAAAGGGTGTATTCTCCTAACTAATTCCCCACGTTTCCCTCTCTGAATTTCTTATACATTTCCTCTAATTTCAACCTTTTTCATTCTTCCTTCAGTTAGCCTAATTATTACGCTTATAGGCTGGACGGATAGTGAGACGTGATGGAAAGTAAGAGTTGGTAATCAAGGGGATGATAAAATATGTGCCTTTATGAATAAATCAATAAATCTTACAATTAAAAATCTAAGTTTTTTAAAAAGTTCGTTTTCTATTTAAAAATCGTTGTGTTCTTATACTAACTAACGCCTCGTTATTAGCACTGAGTGTTGAATAAGATCTCTAGGAGTGATCTCGGTGTCATATAACTGTAGGGAGTGAAGTAAATATTTTGCAAAACCAGGAGATCGCACAGCTTTTAATTATTTGTATTTATTTATTTTTTGGCACCAAGTCTTAATACCCATTTGGGTTGTACGCTTATGTATTAATTACGCTAATGTGTAATGGATAAGAAGATTTAATTTAGAGGCAGTGTGACCGAATTTGTGTGGAGGGGGGAAAGTGAAACAGGAGGGGTAGTCGAAATCAATAAGTATTTAAGTGTTTAGTAAATACTTAGTGAACCTCCTTTAATAATATTTGTAAAACTAGTGTGCAAAAGTAGATAATAAGCTACTCTATATCTAGATAATAAATAGTTTGCTCGATCCATTATAATTATGATGAATTTATTTTAAATTTTAGGTGAATTTGTATAGTTCTGCTGCGGTCAAGACTTCTGAGAGGCTACCACAACCACCCTTGATAGAATCTCTACCAATTTTGATGAATTCCATGGAAAAGGTAATTTTTATCATCCACTAAGAGAATATCAAGTGGACCGCTAACACTTACGGCTAGTAATAGCTTTGAATTATAGTATAATTTTGAGAAACAGGCATCTAAAAAATACATTAACATTTATTTGACGTCAAAATTGATCACAATTTACAATATTATTAATTGTTATTTTATATGTATTGATAATATCTATCAAAACTTATAATTGCTTTTAACATGACTTGACGTATGAATACGCGAAAGGAACTTTTCTAGCTGTCAATAAAATTCTTACCATGAAAATTGGTCTATTTACTGAAAATTTTACTTACTAATAGATATATCCTTATGTGTCATTACTATTGCTCTAATGAATAAAATTAACATAAGCGATCGCATGGTCTAAGGCATCACTCTCGCAATAAGGCTGAACTGTCAATGACAGCGAGATTAGGCTTTGAACACAGGTCGGGTGTACTCCGGGTCGATTTTCTTAAGTGCTTTTCCACTTTCCCTCCATGCAAATGCTGAAATAATTCCCCTAAAGTCTACCTAACCTCATGTCTAACACATTAGCCTAATTAATTATGCGTACAATCTGATAGGGTATTTAGACGCTTGGGTAAAAATAGCCCCCCTAAAAACAGATGATGTATGAGTAGACTGGGGAGAGTTATAACTGATATCATAGATCAGTCTGTCTCGTGACCGCCTGATAAGATATAGGAGCAGTGTTTGGTTCTCGCCATGATCGAATTATTATCATGGTTAAAATCGGGCTATCCTCTTTCACGATAGTGAATGGACGGCTAGAAAACTGGATGTTATGTCTTATATAAAAAATCAGTTTTAAGATTAAGAGATCTTAGCTTAGTCAATATCACGTCTTATTATTAATTTAAGATTTTAGTCAGGATAAGCTGAAAAATTTATCATTGACGAAACCAGGGCTTCCCCTTTAGGAGTGGATAATTTCTTAATCCAAGCTATTTCATAAGTCTCGTGTAATATTATCAGTTTGTTAAGAAAGTGCATTTTAGATACTCCAATATACTTCAAAAATAGTTTTTGATTAATGTACCTATATAAACAATTTAATCATTAAATTGCACATTTAATACTCTTCATCAATTGGTTATCAATCTTGCGATTGGTTTGCTGCAGATCTCCATCTTTTGACTATCCTGGGCCAATCTTTTTACATCTTCCTACCTTCTTCTGCCAACTTCGTCCACTATGTGAATCATGTACTTCAGTCTTGGTCTCCCTATCGAATTTATCCCTTCCACATATCCTTCAAAAATGAAAGGGTCCCTCTAAAAACGTTTTAACTAACATTTAATTAAGTTATGTTTCAGTGAGTTAAGCTCCTCATAATCTGGACTGTCTTGTTCTGTTATGTGGTACCATCTGTAGCTGATGTTTGAACTATTTTGTATGTGTTCTGAGCAAAAATGGTAGTGGTAAATCTTTCATACACTTTCCTAAAATATTTTTAAAATATATTTTGGGACATTATTTAGAGGGGCCCCATCCTTTTTATTTTCGTCGAACAGTCATGTTTCGTAGGTGACCTGGTGGTCTAGGGGTAAGGTGTCAGACCTCTGTGCTGGGGGCCCGGGGTTCATCCTAGGTCCCGGCACGGATTTATCTGATTGCCAAACCCTTCCTTCACCCCTGACAAGATGTGTATTAATCACAACTTGTGAATGTGAGGAATGCCAGGCCTCTACCGTGGTTCGGATTCCACGTTATACTGTAGGTCCTCCATTTCATCTCACAATCACCCTACCATTACATATTAGCGTAAGTGCGTATAGCTCGAACGGGTAGTAAGATGCGGTGCTAATAATAATAATAATAATAATAATAATAATAATAATAATAATAATAATAATAAACATAGCTTCCTTTCTTCGTTTGAATTTCTTAGTTGTTGTTTTTTTGTATCAGAGATCATCTCCAATCATCATATTTTCTAAGTTTTTCTCTAGAACCATGTTTCAAATTCTTCCAATATTTTCTTTTCATTTGAACCAATGATCCATGTTTCACATTGGTAAAGCCAAATGCTCCACATATTTTTCTTAATGAACCTAGTCCTGATTTCCAAAATATGCTAGTCAAGTTTAGAAATGTCTTCTGGTTACCAAAAGCTTTCTTCGCCTACGCTATTCGACTTTAATATTTATCTAGCTTCTCTTATCTTCGGTTTTATTACTTTCTATGTAGCAGAACTCCTAGTTCCATAGGCCTATCCATTTGACTGATATCTCCTTTACTGCACATCATGACTTTTGTTTGCTTTTGATTGATCTTCATACTATATCCAATTTTCAGTATTTCTTATATTCTTTCCAGTAGTTCTTGAAGATCTTCTCTCTTTTCAACACAATTAAACCGTTTAATATCATTGGAGACATGTTGAATCCTTGTCAAATATATTTACCTATTATAGATTACTCTTCATGCTCATCATCTCTAATTATTGATGTATGATATTTGTATAGGTCTTATATTTTTCTTCAATTGCCGTACTTGGTCACAAGTTTTCTCAAAATCTCAAATATTCTATTCCATTCCACATAATCAAATGCTTTTACAACAGAGCAATGTAGTACACATTCTTGACCATCATATTTGATCTTCTAGTACATTATTTTGAGCATTATTCTTGTAAGTACTTTTGATACGTATGTCGTGAGACATACGATCCTATGGTCTAAATATTTAACTTCTCCAGTTTTAAATACTCATAAAAAAATATAAATATACGGCCCTATAAGTTTATGAATAAATCTTTTTATGTTAATTCACATTGCCAAAAATAATTACCCCCAGTAGATAAAGTGAATAATCAAGTACGTTTACCCCTATTCTGATACCGATTTATTTTATTGCCGCGTCTTTCTACCTGTTCAGGTTATATACATCTATGATATTTACTCCAATGGGGTGGGGATGAGGAAAGACGCATTTAAGAGGTCTTCTACCCACATTTGTGTGGAAGGACAGTGGGTGACCATTTATGAAAACCAAATTCAGTTGACAGGTCTGGGATTAGTAACATGATCTTAACATTATCAGCAGACCAGTCCAACACGAGAGTGGCACCTTAGACCATTTGACCACTGAAGTGGGCTATTGGTTTATCAATGTGTTATATATGGCAATAGTTAATAGCTTGCAAGTATAGAAATATCAAAGACCTTTAACATATTGGTTATTTGGTATGATAAATAAAGCTTTTTATTATAGACACTGCTTCTTACTACTGATCCGGGATATCTGAATATTTACACAAAGGGGAAGAAATGGCTTAAAAAAGGAATGTAAAATTTAGAAGAAAGGCATCTGCATTTATGTAATAAAACAGGAGACAACTATTTTTGAAAAAATAAATCAATAAACACAGATTAGGATGCGAACCTTGACCTCCCTGTCATAGGCAAACCCTATTAAATAATCTTGACATTCTATCCATGTGTCCATCGAATGGCTTGCTCCAAGTCTTATTATCAATGATGAGGAAAGCAGACATATTTACACTTTTTTTTCATGGCCAGTAAGTATAAAACCATATAGGAAAAACTACCTTCATTACACCCGAATGTGTTCCTATACCCCAAAAAATTAGTTACTGGAAATTCTGAATATTTGAATATAGAATTAATTCCACGTACCCACTGATGCCAAGAATTGTATTAAAGAAAATATGGAGAGCAAGGAAAGAGAATTTAAAGGAAACCTACCACCATCCGCTGGATGAGGCCATAGTAAACCTTTTCATTTTCTCGCTACCTTACAGGTGGAGAAAGTATTGTGATCGTCAAAAAAATCGAGCTCGAGATTTTAATGAATTTCTACGTCTCATGAACCCCCGAATCCGAAAAAATTTTTTATGAATTTCCGTCTGGCTGTCTATCTGTCTGTACCTCAGGCTAGAGCCTAAACTATTTTACCGATCAGGCTAAAACTTGGCATCTAGGGTTTTCATAGAGTTTGCCCCGAGGGGTTTTTGGATTTGGATATCTAACTCTAAAGTTAAGGGTAGTTTACTGAGGGCAAAAAGAGAAAAAGTTGATTTTCTCAAAATCGGCATTAACGATTTTGATTAAATTTCATTTCAAAGCATTTATAAATATTTTAAATGAAATGGCTACGCTCAATATTTCAGCAAAATGAATTTAAGAGCTCCAGTTTGATGCGTAAATATACATTTTTTTTATCATATTTGAGATATTAAATTACTTATCATTACATATATGTAGATATATTTATAATACAAATATGTTATTCGAAGTATATTTTTATAAAACCAATAACTTTCAAGCTATAAGCAAATATTTATATTTTTTAACTTTACGAACACAAAACCGTAAAAAAACTCTAACCCGAAATGTTGATGGATGTCGACGTCTCATCTTCCCCTGAAACGCTAAAAATCGGTCTTTGCAATGCCGTCTGTCTGTGTATCTCTTTAAACTTAAAATTAAGAGTAGTTTAATAAAGGGCGAAAATAGGAAAAATTTATTTTCTCAAAATCGTCTATAACGATTTTGATTAAAATTCGTATCAAGGCGTTGATTAGGATTATAAACAAACTGGCTATTTTCATTTTCCCATGAAAATTAAATTTAGGGTACCTTACAGAGGTGGATCTTTCCATATCTCCGCAACTATTTAAGATACTAAATATCTTATCATTGTAAAATTGTAGTACTGTTAAAAATAAAAACTTTTATATGAAATATATTTTTATAAAACTAAAATTTTCTGAGATATTGGCAAATATATTAATACAATCTTGTGAGCTTTAGTTGTAAAGAGATACTACCTACGTTTTAACGCTATAATTCTCATACCATAGATATCTAAATATAAGTAGACCGAAGTCATTCAAAAAGTTTATTATTTTTTCTTAAACCTCTTAGGAGAAATATTTGTACAACAATGATCTATCTCCATTTCAGACTCAATAGTCAATATTTACATTTTTTTATTGGTACAAAATTATTATGAATGAGGAATTTAATAGCAATGCATGACATGAAGAACACCTAATAAAATGTTGAAATTTTAACCGGAAGTCCAAATTTTAGTACGAAGTGTTGACTTTTGTGGACCCAATTTGATATTTTATCGGTCCAATCAAACAAATGAGGACATAATTCATAAAAATAAAATTTTAAATTTTAAACCGAGACTCAAAAAATTGGTTTACATAAACACAGTGCAATTCATGCTTGGGTTTGCTAGTGTATATAATTTCATTTCATATATATTACGAGTTTTGATAAATATTTCCATTTTTAAAAACTATGAGCGAGAAAGTCCGTGTGGAGCTCCGTACCATATATTTATCATATCTTCGTAAATCTTTGAGATATGGAATTAGTTGTCAGGTTAAATATGTAGGTATATTATAATAAACATCTTTTACTTGAAACGTATTTTTATAAAACCAATAATTTCCAAGCTATATGCAAATATATATATTTTTAACCTAACGAACACTGGTGAAGTTTTGCGACCGTCAAAAAATCTAAACCGAGATGTTAATGGATGTCACTTTTCATGAACACCAGAAACCTAAAAAGTTGTTTTTGCAATGCCATATGTCTGTGTGGTCTGTCTAACCCTAAAATTAGGAGTAGTTTACAAAAGATTGAAAGGAGAAAATAATTTTTTTTCAAAATCAGCTTTAATAATTTTGATTGAAATTCTTATCCACGCGTTGATTAAGATTATAAACAAAATGGCTATTTTCATTTTCCTATGAAAATGACTTTTAGGGCACCTTACATGAGCGGAAATTTTTATATCTCCGTAACTATTTGAGCTACTAAATAACATATCATTGCAAAATTGTAGCACTATTAAAATTGAAAGCTTTTATTTGAAATATATTTTTACTAAACCAATGGTTTCTGAGATATTGGCAACATATATTAATTGAATTTTGTGAGCATTAGATATACACAGATACTACTTATCTTTTAACGCTATAATTCTCTAGTTTCATAGAGTAATTAAATACTAATAGTCTTCTCAAAAAATTGTTCTTTTTCCTTTAACCTTTTATGGGAAATTTTTGTAGATCAATGATTTATCTCTATCATTTTAGACTCCATAGTCAGTATTTAAATTTTGTATTGGTCAAAATATATAAATGAGAATTTAATAGTATGCGATGAACTAAAGATGTACGACACCTAGTAAAATGTCAACAATTTTAACCGTAAGTCAAAATTTAAATATTAAGTGTTGACCCTTGTGGACCCAATAACGATCTTTTTAATTTGTCCAAATATACAAATAAATACATTAATCCTTAAAAATAATATTATAAAATTTAAAACCGGGAGTCAACAAAGATTTTACATAAGTAAAGCGCAGTTTATTCTTGGGTTTTCTAGTGTATATTATTTAGTTTCACATGTTACGAGTTTGGAGTAGATATCTAAATTTTTAAACAATAGAGCGAGAAAGTTCGTGTGGAGTTTTGTACTATTAATTTTTGTATCCCAAGATATAATTAATTTTCTTTAACTTTGTTCCCCTAATTTGTTGGTGCATCATGCAAGTTTTATATATATATATATATATATATATATATATTTACAACCTACATCTAAAATAAATTAACGAATTTACATCCAAATAATATATTAATTAATAAGCTATAACATAATGACAGGTATATTATGTATGTGCATACACAGGGTGCTTCGATTTATGTGGAAGGTAACTGGGACTGTGGATAGTAGACCTTAAAACAACTCAGTAAGTCCATATGAACTGTCCCATAATCGATGGTTCCCAAGATAAAGCCTTCCACGCTTCTGCTGGAATTGTTAATAGCCCTACTTTATGGACCTCTTTCAGTGTAGCTGCAGCCCTGTCTGTGTATCAGCAGTGATACTTCACTTACAAGAGATGCAACAGGAGAAATCAAATAGGGTTATCGAAAATTCCAGCAAAATCTTGAAAGTGCTTATCACGGGAATCATCAAACATAAAACATAACATGTTGTTCACCTGGAACTTTGTGTTGTTTTGAAGTCGAGCGGCATACTTCCCACATAAATCGGAGCACCCTTTTTTATATATAATATATTTAAATCTGAGTGAGCACCCTTTATATATATATATATTATATAATATATACATATTAAATCTTACGTACCCCCTATGATGTTTCGAGTACCTTCAGTTGAATACCATTGTAATAAAGGAGAATATGAAATGATTAAATTATAAATCCACTCTTAATGCACCCCGTCTTAATGTATCAATCACCCTAAACTTTCTCACTTAAGTCATCCACATCGATGGACACGTGGACAAGACGTCATGCTCGTGCATACAGTTTTCCCGGTGACGAAAAGGTCAAGGAGGGAATTCTGACCTAATATACTGAGATTGGCTTTCCCTAAGAGGTTTCCCACAGTCCCTGTAAGTGATTTCAGAAATATTTGCTCCTTACTTAAAGTTATTCAAATTTATCCAAATAGCGTAATTTAGAGAGACGTAAGATGCGCTGAGCATAGAATCAGTATCTTCTCACTTAGTCAAACAAGGTAAGCCAGTTAATGTTTAATGGTTTGAAATAAATTTCTTTATAGATGGAAGGTGGAAAGCTTCATTTAAGAAGAACTCAATGCTCCCTAGTGCAGCCTTCTGTGATCGAACACCAGTCTCCAGGGTGAAAGGAAGGCGCGTTAATCACACCTTCATTCCACTGGTCCTAACGCGTCTTGTCGCACGACCTTCTAAGCGCTCCAGTGAGTGTGAATACTCCCTTGGGGGTGGTACCCAACCCACCCTCTTTTCCATCTTATCAACTTGTCTAATTGCGCATGTTTTGTGAAGTTCAGTGACCCCCAGACCAAAACAAGGCACCGCTCTGAAGAAAGACCGCTCTTTCAGTTGGACTGTGCACTATACAAAGAGGAAAAACAGATAATTCTAACATTTAAAATATTGTAACGAAGATCTTTTACACCCGCTTTGATGGCGGCATTATCTAATCTAATGCGTCACTCTTGCAATAGACTAGGCATCAATGACGGGAAGCTCGGGGTTTAATTTCAGCTCGGGTGTACTAAGAATGGTTGTTTCAAAGTTGTTTTCCACTCTCTCCACACAAATTCTTGTACACCACATAGCCTATATATTCAACCTCACTTATACTTATTCCGCTAACTTAATTAGTACCTTTGCGAACTTAACCTAACAAGTAGTAAGAGACGGTGCTAAAATATAAATAGATATTTTTATTTTCAGCCTTGTCTTAATTTTTTTTTTTTTTTTGTTTAAGGTATTTAACATGCATTCTCTGAACCGACTGATTATAATATCAGCAAACAACTTATAAACTAAATAATTTTTTTTAACAAAAACAACACCCACCCATCAATGTATCACTAAGAAAGGGAAAAAGCCAGATTTTACGAAAGGTAAATATTTTGGCCAAGGCGCGATTCAAACCCAGTATACTTTGATCAATAGACATACACGCTACATAATGAGCTAATATATTTGACTCGAGTTTTACTAAACGTTCAGGTTTTATGAATATATCTAAACTTCGCTAATGTGGTAGGGATTATGACGATCAAATTCACGGGAATGGTCCAGGATTTGCATGGATAGAGTGGGAAATGATCTAGGAAGAACCAGCCTCAGAGATTAATTCCATGTCGAAAAGCACACACGGTAGAAATTGATCTTGACCTCTGGGTAAGGGTAAGCTTGGGCCACGCTATTCTAACGTCTTAAAACCTGTGACCATTGATCCCTTGGACAAGACGTAGAACCAAGGTGGAATGAGTACTCACAGGCCATACGACAAAACTATGTGGATGCTGAGAAGCATTTTATTATTTTGATATAATACTGTTAATACAGATGGCCCTAATATGTTTCCTTCCTTCATGATGGAAGATAGGCGTACCACCTATGGCACGATTTTGGAATAAATAACCAATTATAAAATACAGACACATTTTTTATGGTAGTTAGCAATGATCAAATTTTACAATTATATCTTTATTTATTTATAAGAATAAATCTTATCTAGTTGAGTGATAGCCACATATCAAAGGACTTGGAGAGTTAATACGTGGAAGTATAGTTAGTATTTTTTCTAACGGTCATAAAAGGACCTTATTATGAAAATTGTACTGTACAACTATAGCTAGTATTTCACATTTAGATCAAGTTAGTAATTTAATAGCAGTAATAACCTTTTATTCAAATTGTGCATATTCCAGTCATCACCAATTAGATTCAAAATTGATTTCTCTAGAACTATTTTTGA